>FR997733.1:21613036-22000536 GCA_905475445.1 Ochropleura plecta
TTTTCTTCTAGTTTTGTAGCCCGTAACGTACCATCAGCTAACCATTTATCTCAATACAGCGCTTATCTTTAGAGCCAAGCTCAACCCTCGGATACTTCGGCCACGGAACATAAAGGGCAAAAGAAGGCACATGGATGGGGATTTAGGCAGTGTGAGGCTGTCCGCCCAGAGCGGGAGAAGTTATATGATAATTTCCCATTCGAAAAAAAGATAAAGATTAGCTCTCTAGCCATTTTTTAATTTCGATCTTCATTTAGATGAAATTGAAGTTCTAATAACAGTATCAGACTGACACTAACTCAAGCCTTAATTTTAGTATGAAGTTTGTTTTAAGATCTTTACGTTTTGGAATAAAGTTTTAAATACAATAACAGGCTCGTAGTTTAAAACTTGCATTATTCTAAGGTCTCGTTTAGTAATAAAACGAATTAGCTAATGAACTCTATCATTACCAATTTAAGAATAGCTCCTTAATTTATTTAAATACTGGCCAAGTGCGATCCGGACTCGACCGGATCATCTTCTGAATTTGTAGACTTATAAGGAGCACAGACTTGAGTCTATAGTTAATTTCAACACAATACCTCCACGCGTTCTCGAAACAAAGATTCTTGATAGACAGAAAAACGGGCAACAAAGTCATCCTACAAGTGTTCCGTTGTTTGCTTTTGTGTTACGTACCGTACCGAGGTAACCTAATCCTTACTAATATTATAAAAGCGAAAGTGAGTTTGTTTGTTATCTCTTCACGCCTTAATGGCTAAACCGGTTTTGATAAATTTTGGTATTATTTGGGATTTTGGTACATATATAGTTGGGAACCAGGAGACGGACATAGGCTAATTTTTATTAAAAAAAAGTTTGATATGAGGGAGAACGAGGGAAGAAAAGGAAAAACTTAGCGTTGCTATTACAAATCAATCAGGCGCAAGAGCAAAAACTGCAGGTCTGCTTGGTGTGTTATACCGAATTTAACGCGAGCGAAGCCGCGGGCGAAAGCTAGTAATCAAATAAAGTAAACAGTACGTACTTATATCAGGGAGCCGGCGCTGCTCCCTGATATAAGTAGCCGTTTTTTCTTTCATCCTTTTTCTCGCCTAAAGGGTTATTTGTTTAGACTGACACTCTTCATGGAACCGCTTTTTTTCTAACAGAATAATAAGAGGGTTTGATAAATGGCTGCTGTGTGTCACTCACACTAAAAATATTAATATTCCGGCAAGGAGCAGGAGCGACACATACTTGACTCGATATAAATACTTCTTATAGCCCCACTGACATCAGGATTTGTTTTGATATGGGTGCGTACGAATTACAACAGAATTAGAATGGTATTTTTGTTAAGCAATCGGGACGAGAATGTTAATGAAACGTCTAACAGTTAACGTGATATTTTTTGCACAAAACATTATTTACTTAAATTAATTTTAAAATAGTCAATAAGCAAAATCTGTTATGGATTTTTGAAAAAACCAATCTATAATGCTAATGTCGAGGTAGATCTACGTTGATATCTCGTCCGTCATTTACAGATGATAAAATTGATAAAAATAAAAATGATTAAAAATATTAGAACTCGTTACGCTGAAGACTGTAAACAAAATCGACAACGAAGAAAAAACTTGAAATGGAATTAAAAAGTAATTTAAATATAAAATATGATTAATTTAAGTTTGAAATAACTCTTTGCGAAAGTATTAAAAAAAATGTTTGATGTGAAAGTGAGGGCTTGCAGCTAATTTCAAGTTAATCACAGTCTACGAATTCTTTAATTGGTATTCCTCGTGCGCCTCAAAGAGATGTCAGCAAAGCAGAGGGGCCAGCCAGAACTAACGCCTGCCGGGGTTGCGGGTTGGTCCGGAAGAGATACTGCAGCAAAAGAAGGAACATAGGTTTTAGTCAGTACAAGTCTGACACTCCCTTTCCGCTTCGTCCAAAACGGGAGAAGTCATTTGTTGATTTCCCATCCGAAAAAGCCTGCTCGTGTAACAAAGCTTTGATTTGTTCCGTCAGTATAGATGATCGACTGCGAGCTCTTGTATCCTCTCGCTTCAAAACATGCCCGTAGAAAGTGAGAGTGTTACTTCCAATCATGGAAGTGAAACACTTTTCAACGAGAAGTTAGCGTTGTAAAGAAACGTTTGTTCTTAATCTGTTCCATGATATGTTAAGCATTCTTGTTCTACAGCACTACATTTCTATAAATGTCCAATTATCCATGCTTCAGCACCGTAGAGAAATATGGGAAAGACGAATGCCTTGACGTGTCGCGTTTTTATGGTTTTTATGATGTTTGTGTTTCTGCATTATTTCTTGAGCCAATGACTAATTTCGTTAAATTTATAGCAATGCGCTATTTGATTTCGTCTGCACATCCATAGTAGTTAGAAAGCAGTGCCCCAAGGTATGGTGGAGCGACATTGCCATAATCGTTATAATACATACTCGTTCATAATTAACTACGATTAATCTACAGGTTAAATTTTAGTTACCACGGATCAAAGGGTTCTTATTAATTTCTATACTAATTATAAAACTAGCTTCCGCCCGCGACTTCGTCCGCGTGGCATAATTACTTTGGGCTAACGCTAACGTTAACCTGCGTGATGATCGATAAAAAAAATATTTCTCTCCCCTTTTCTTCCCATTTTTTCCTCTAGCCTATGTCCGTCTCCAGGGTCCCAACTATTTCTGTACCAAAATTCATCAAAATCGGTTTGCCCATTTAGGCGTAAATACAACAAACAAGCTCACTTTCGCTTTTATATAAGTAAGGATTACCGATCTGCTCAGTTGTTTAGCTTTTTCTAAAATTATGAATTCGCCGATTACAAGCATGTGAGGAACATAAAAATTTAGTTAACATAAAGACAACACTGCCTACTCTCATGCGACAAATTCGTAGCTGCTTTTATGATATTAACGGGTTTATGATTATGGTTATTATTTTAAGAATTCAGTACCCAAGTAAGTAAGTTCATATCCCCACAGCAGGTGGTCCGAACAGCGCTTTGTTCACAGTATTACGTATTAGCCCAGCTACGAACTTACATGAAGGTTATTAAATACATATATTTCTTTTTATTTGCCTTATATGGCTACGTGAGCGGATTCACAATGTTTTTCATTAAACTGTGTACATATTTTTCTTATAATGTTTGTAGAGAGTTATAATTTATGCTTATTTAATTCGGTACTCTCAGAGCCTATGTTACGTTTTCTACGTACCCAAATGTATTGTTAAAAGATAGTTAAAAATACACATATAGCCTTTATTCTTCCCGCAAATGAACCCGCGCACTGGAAAAGTCTCGACCGCCACAAACAGAGTTAACACATTTATAAAATTAGGCGTAGAAACACATTTCAAATTAGGGCAAATGTGCAGGATTTACTTAATTACTAAAACGATTTACAACAATATTCCACCCAAACACTATTTAATTCAATTGAATCATATTTTCAAGTGCATTGAACCAAAAACCTTTACAGAATCCCGCTTTCAAATATTATTGACACAATTTCAATACGGTTTTTAATTTGACCGGTCCGCGCCAAGGTGGTAATATCCGGTGGTTTGGGCCGAGCCAATGTTGTTTTGGAATAAGGAAGCATCCACACTAAACATCTACGTGGATCTACCCTTGCCGGTAAAAAAATGCCAACCTTCTTTGCAACAAAGAAGTATACGAATAGTCTGACGATGCGGTGTCAAGTAGTGTTATCCCTATGGGCAACGACTTCCGGCCACCGTGGGCGGTGAGCAATGGGTAGCTCACCGTCCGTCCGTCCAGAGACGATAAGCCGGCGTGTTAGTCTTACACGCGCGACTCAAAAAGATGGTCAGTAAGAGGCCCGCCAGTGTCACACTCTACCGAGGTTGCGGGTTTTTCGAAAGAGATACCGCGGCCGCGGAACATAAAGGACAATTTAAGGAATATGGGTGGGTTTTAGTCGGTATAAGCGTGACTCTCCCCCCCCTCGCTCCCACACAGAGCGGGGGGGGGGGGGTTTGATTGTTATCAGAACGTCAAACCTTACGCTGACAAAATATATGATTCTAGTCGCTTGATTTAGAATGGGCAAGAAATATTGCACTTGCATGGATCTATAGCTCTTTTTGACTAGGGCAAGCCAATTCCGCCTCGACTAGTGTGGTCACTCCCTTATATCACAACACCGGCTTGGGGTAAACTGTAAACATTGAGATGTTCAACAATCAGTGTTTTGTAAACACTCCGAAGGCAGCCTGATTGTTTGTTGTAGATTTGTGGAATATGTTGATATTTGAAGAAACTTCTTGAATGATTGATTCAACAAGATGTTCTAGTAATTTACATGTGTCACATATAAGTTACTAGGACCGAAAATCGTGGCATCGTAAAGCCTCACTGGAATTGCCTGATGTTCAGAGAATTCCTACAGTCCATCATCTACGAACTGTTTGTTACAAACCCACGCAGAAAAATATTTTTATTATAAATAAAAACAATAATGTGTCCCAACATGTTCCCATCACCTGACCGCACCTCAAAATAAAGCAATAACCGTAATCTTCCACATCATTTCTATTCATGACTTCGCGCCAACAAATACCATTTACAACATAACCAGTACCATTTACTTGACTGCGCATACACTACAGGGAAAAGCTTATAACATAAAATGTCAACAACTCAATGCATAAAATAATAGTTTCCTTAAAAGCAACGCGACACAATCCATTCGAATAAACCCTTTTTATTAAAAGGTCAGATCGGATTGCGAATGGTTGTACCCACACCGTATTCAATATCATCCATACTTATTTGCAAACAAATAAAAACGTTACATTACTATTGTATGTAGTAAAAGAGAAGGTCAGATTCTTGGAAGCAGTTATTATATACAAACCCAGGGGACTTCAAAACAACCCTTATAAAATCACAATAACTACTCAAGTCTTTTGGTCCATCATGTATTATTCTGGTTTCATAAAGCATATTTTTTTTGCTTTATTCTCACTTTCGAAGTGAACCTTCTCCAGTATATTTGTCATGTTATACAAAGGTATAAAGTCGACAGTATACCCTGCGAGCTACGTAATGTCAACAATAACAGTTATGGGATTATTTATTACCATAACTATCCACAATCCTGACGTTATAAAAAGCTTCTACATACATAACGTATTCTGACTATTTGTTTGTGCACATACTTTCACAAAGGTTAGACTATTTAATATTTTATACGACATAATGGTATTTTTCTTGCAATATTTGCTGCAGCATTGGTAATTTTGGATTGTAATACTACCTTCATCGAACGGATTCAAGCTGTTTTAAAAAATACGTAAAGCTATCAATTTCCATAAGCACACTATAATGTACCCACTGCTGACACACTAGCCTCGTCTTTATTACAGGGAGTGGGCAACAACATAACACTAATATAAATCAACTTTCAAACTTGATCAAAATCTGTCCAGCCGTTCAGTAGCTACGATGCCATAATCCGACACAAAAAGAGAAGTGTTATAAGTTGAAAGTGTACGCACTTTAAACTTGTAATACCCCTCTTTTTTGGTCGGGATTTAAAAACATTCCAGCCATATACTGATTTCAAAGAAATCGTTTAGTTCTACTGTATAATTGTATTTTATTATACGGTATACACAGTCGTTTATGATCGTTGTTTTGCATGTGTATAGTCCGGTACAGCCGTCTGCAGCCGTATTTGGCTTGTGGCCGTTCAATTTAGTCAGACACGGTTTACGCGGAGTTATGTTGATCCTACATATTTGAACGTTGGCTATATTGCTTCAAATATTATATCCTTCGAGATTTTTTATTGATGCTAGGTTTAATAAACTTTAATAAGTATTGGCAATATATTTTTGACTAGCTTCCGCCCGCGACTTCGTCCGCGTGGCAAAGTTACTTTGGGCTAACGCTAACTTTAACCCGCGTGATGACCCGAAAAAATGTATCTTTCTCTCCCCTTTTCTTCCCTCATTCTCCCCCTTTCCTCACTTTAAAAAAACTTGCCTATTTCCGTCACCAGGGCCCCAACTATCTCTGTACCAAAATGCATCAAAATCGGTTCGGTCATTTAGGCGTGAAGCCGTAACAAACACGACACGGTTGGCGTAGTGGCTGAGCAATCGACTGCTGCGCTGTGTGTCGCGGGTTCGATTCCCGCACGGAACAAATATTTGTATGACCTACAGATAGTTGTTCCGGGTCTGGCTGTTTGTGTATGTGAGATTGAATGTTTGTAAACGCACCCACGATACAGGAGAAATTCCTAGTGTGGGGCAACGTTTTGAAAACGTTTTGAAAGAAAGAACAAACAAACTCACTGTCGCTTTTATAATATTAGTAAGGATTTATGAAAATAACCGAAGGTAACTGAATGCCTATTCAGTTACCTAACGAAATAAGCTACGTTGGAGGTCCTAACTGTAGCTACCTTACACTTAGAAAATCCAAGTGCCTACTTAAATAATAAAACTGATCCTAAATACACTACAGCTACAACTAAATAAAACTACGGCTAAATAAATTAAAAAATTATAATTTATATATTTTGTTTTTTTTTTTAATATATCTATAAGAACCTATTAATTACCAAATAAAGTAGGTACTAAAACTAAATAATTCTAATAGAATTATACCCAGAAATATGTAGGTAAGTACAACTTGTAACAAAAAAAGAAATAAAAATAAAGCTAAAACGCCTGTCCAATACTGGGTCCACCCTTTATAGCATAAACTTCATTTCGCAGAAAATTGTTTGGCAGACACTCATTTATCATACGTTCAAAACTCATAATTTTGTAAGTCAGAATCATCTCTAGACATAAATTTCATATCCATAATATTCAAAAAGCAGAAACATCATTTCGCAGAAAGTTCACAGTCAGAATCGTCTTTTGACATATATTTCATATCGTTATCATTAAACGGCAGAATTGTCATATCGCAGAAAGTTTATAGTTAGAATCATCTTTATCATTATTTGTTGTCATTTATTTAAATTATTTATTTCTTTAAAATAATATCATTTATTTTAACTATTATTTAATTGAATTTGTAATAATGTCATTTAATTCCATAAGTAATTATTATTCTAATGTAAATAGTTCAGTTCCGGGTAAACTACTAACAATCTCATTTTCTATCAATGCAAGTCGTTACTGGCGGGTCACAGTTTTAACCTAACCTAACCTACGCATTTTTTTTTAACAAATTAACCTAATCTTAATAGTTGAGTCCCGGGTAACCTACTAAAAACAATGTCTTTTTTTTCTATATATTTCCAAAAATATTTTATTTTTGCCTTAATATGTTTTTGTATACAATTGTAACTCACTGTATCGGTTCACACCAAAATATTGGAAACTCAAAATAAATAACAAACATGGTAAATATCCCGTTTTAACCTTTAATAATAATGTTAGTGACCATGTCAGTTTAAAGACTTATTAGGCATATAAGTCTTTAAACTTAAAGTTATTCTTAATTAAATTCTGCCATCTGCATAGTATGAAAAGTGAAATTATACCAAATACTCGTCGCTCTAAATGAACATTATGCTAAACGATATTATGCGAAATTTGAACTCTGCCAATCGTAATTATACTAAATGTAATTCTGCCATCTTAAAACTATGCAATTGTAAATTCGGAGTTTTAAACATTATGCCAAACGATAATTATATCAAATAATTTTATGCCTTTAAAATGTTCGTTTAAAGAAAAATATGCTAAGTGTGTTATGCCAAATAAATTTCGGAGCATCAAGATTCTGCCAGATAGAGGGAACCCGTCCAATACTATCTACCTATGTATACCTACTTCACTTAAAAATAAAAACCTATAAATACTTTAATTAACTAACTACCTATAACTATAATAAAGAATATAACTATATAACGCTATGGCGCTCATTAGGGGAGGGCTATGTCCAGCAGTGGACTAATATAGCCTGATGATGATGATGATGATAACTATAATTACTATAATTAACTACGCTTTTACCAATATAGTATTAAAAAAACTGAACTTAAGTTAGCCGAAACTCGGTTTCTTAAAATCTATGCGTACCTACTACTACTTCACCTAAAAAGAAATAAAATGTAAACTATGAATAATTTGTAATTTGAACGAATATTTAAACACTACCAAAATAACTAATACCTATTTTATAAAATAACAACAAAAGAATCTAAAAAGAAATTATTTAAAGACTAAAAGTCTGGCTGAAAGCATTGTCTGTCAATAAGGTCGAACACTCTGAACGTCTATTCGCATCAACAGCCAAATATTACACAAAAATAATCCTTATAGCATGATTCAGTATTCACGCGTGATGGCTTATTAGCGTATTTCATGCATAACTTTGGTGTTTGTATACCGATTTATATGATTCTTTTTTTATTAAATACGTAATAATGTTAACTGTTTTTAATTAGAGATGAGTGGGAGTATTATAAACGTAAGAGTAGACAAATATAATCAGAGAGCTCCGAACTGCTAAGTTATCGGGAGTTACACGTGTTATTGTGAGTCAACCATAAAAGATAGACCTATGCTGTCGTAGGATATTTTTTATATAATTTTAAGGAGAACATTTCCGTCATACATGATTTCTGAATAGCTTTAACCAACTTCTCCCGATTACCCAACATTTTCCTTCACTGCTCTGCTCCTATTGATCGTAGCGTGATGTAAAGTATACTATAACCTGCCCAGGAGTATGAAGAATAATTGTACCAAGTTTCGTTAAAATCCGTCGAGTAGTTTTTGTTTCTATAACGAACATACAGACATCCAGACAGACAGACAGACAAAAATTTTACTGATTGCATTTTTGGCATCAGTATCGATCACTAATCACCCCCTGATAGTTATTTTGGAAATATATTTCATGTACAGAATTGACCTCTCTACAGATTTATTATAAGTATAGATAGATGTTTATTTTCACATGTTTCCTAAAAATAGTCTAAAAACCAACAAATAGTAATCGACCGATATCGGAAATAGGGGATCCAATAATTAATATTATTTGTAGCATTTTGTTTATCATACAGGGTGTTAATCAACCCTCAGTGAAGCCGTCAAAAATATTTCTGCTTAAAGACTTTTTGTGGGGAAAATTACGTTTTCCTGGTAGAACTGGGCTTATAGATGCATTGTTGTAGTACAGGGCTCGAGGAAGTATTTAATTTAAAGTTATAAAAATAAAGAACTGGATTAAAAAAAAAAGTGTAAATGTTGGAACTTTGAGCTATAATATCTCTGTAATTAGTCAAGTTGGATGGTTGTTGTTGGTTCGGTTAGATTCAGATTCATTTAATTGCAAAAACATGTGTAGATAATATGATGCTTATTACAAACAATTTTTGGGCTCAACATGTTTGACCATGGGTGGTGTAGAAATTATGTCGAAAGACAATGACATTTTAATATACAACAATATAATTAAATTACCATTAGGAAATAAAATAAATACAATGGATTAGTTAGTTAGGCACTTCATAGCGATTAATCATTAAAAATTCATAAACATTTTAATATAGTTAGGTTCCCAGGTATAAAAAAGTAGTACTTAATTAAGTAGTATAGATAGAGTAATTAGTAAAACAAAGAATATATCGCAATGATGGGGAGAACACTTGGCTTTCAATGGTAGTTTTAAACCTTATTTTCGTATCGTATTACTATGTACACATACAGAATGCAAATATTGCAGCTTTGTATAGTAAACTACTTTGTTTGCCGGTTCCAAATATTATCTGTGTAGGTACACGAAATTTTCAACTTCAATACGGTTTTTGTTTAGAATTTGTTCCTCTTTGAAACTGATTAAATTTTACGATATGCTCGCTAGTTTTCCTAAAATTTTTCCCATGCTAACATCCCATCGAATACCGTAGTTAAAGGAATGCCTGCAGTTTCAGTCCATTAGAGGATAAGCCTGTATCAAAGCGTGTCTACGGTCATAAATCATCTAGCTAGGTCCATTGCGCGGCCGCCATTGTGTCTCTCCCCCGGCTCCATTGAGAAGCGGTAATGAATGCGCCGCGTGATTTACCGACTCGTTTCATGCGGCTGTAGGATACACTCGCTTGAATAACCGAAGGTTAACAGTATTGACGTCGATAAGTTTTACAAAGTGAATGAATGGGAGAATATTTTCTTTGAAAACTTCGTAATTCTGCCGTATAGTTGCAGACGTGCGTTGGTTTGGAATATAGATATACTTGCTTTTTGGAATATAATGTGTGTTGCTTAACTTTGCTTCAGAATATAGAGTTTCTGAGAAGTTTTAGAAAAACCGATTACCGTTTCGTTTGATATCATTTTGTTTGATCTTTGAATTCTTTTTTTGTTTACCTCACTCGTTATGTTATTGTTATAACAAAATATTAATCACAACATTGTATGTTCATTATCGTCCACTGCTGGATATAAACGCCATCCAGTAAAATCAAACATTCTCTTAGCCGATCTGACACTTTTACAGGCGATCAAAAGTCTAACCAAATTAATGAAATGACACGATCCGGTAACCAAAGGGCAGCCTACCTACCTCCCTACCTACCCAACGGGTGTCGCGACCGGTTTAATAAAAGCCTCTTCCAGCGTCTGTTGATTACAAAGTTCACAAGTAATCAATTTGGAGTTAGCGTCGATTGGAGCGGCTGATGCTTTCCCCGAGTTTATTGGCTTAGCATGACTATTAATTATTTTGGGGCGAAAAGTGTTTAGAAGTATTGGCACTTTTGTGTTGATCAAATTGGTTGAACCAATTTAAGAATTAAAAAGAGTTAACGATAAATTGATTAATTTATTTTGTCAGCATCATTATTAGCAGGTTAGTTCCACCACCCGCTGAGTATAGGGTGCGAGCGAGTATATTAATATTTAACCCGTGATTTTTGAGCTACCGGATATTGGTTAGTCGATTAATTTCTTTTATCATCCTTACGGACACCTTTTCGTAAGGGCTTTGCTCCATCTTCATCGGCATTCATCTTATTTGAACTAATGAACTTACATTCATGGTAACCAGAATAGTAGTTACGCCTCTGTTATTTCTTCTTTTTTTCTATTTTAGATTCAACACTGCCAGTATAAGCCAGTATGCTATTTATTTTGACCACCTTTTCTATTTTCTACTTTTGCTTAAAAATTGAAATCGTCAAAGCACGTGCTGCTTGGACGATTTCATTTTTTAAACGGGCCAAACTAGCTTAAACTTCTTAATCATTTCACATAACTAGAATTGCTATTTCAGTTTAGCTTCTCAATATCCACAATCCATAATATTTTAAACTATATTCATAACATCTCCACCGATATTGTCAGTAACATAAACATGACATGCACTACATTTTTATGCTCTAAGCATTTCTCGTTTATACTCAAACATCGCTGGAGCGAGCTCCATCAAATATGCACGCTGTTAGGCAACTGCATTAGCACAAATGCATCGGCTGCTATGATATGTTGCTCTTTTTTAACTCCCAAGAGAAATTCTGCTTGAAATATTACTGCTAAATTTTTAGAAATATCTACATATGTTTGATTTCTTCAATGCATTGGGGGTTTAATGGATATTATGGTGTACTGAAAAGCTTTTGATGTGAAGTAAGCTTTCAGCGTGAGAGTATTATAGACTTAAGTCTATTTCTTATTACATAAGAAAGAAAGCCTGCAAAAGCGTAAAACAACAGGATAGGAAATAAACATGTATATTATTATTTATACCTCAGTAGAACATACATAAATTTTATTTATTTTGTATTGCGTAGAACTTTGTTTCTCGCCGCAGAAAACAAGCGACAAATCACATTTCTGAATCTGCTCGTATATTTTTGATATAGTGTGCAATATCTCAAAAATCAGTAGACAATAAGTTAGGTAGTGGGTGGCAGTGGAACAAAGCTTCTGTGGTAACTAGTGGCGCCCTCGGGGGCTCTCAAGACCCAACATAAATCGGTTATGGCACGCCTCCGAACGCGTTCAGATTCGGACACGGAGGTATGAGCAAATGGAATGCTTGCAAACCCGCAGGAACGGAGGAAAACCAAGTACTGTTCTAAAACTTGGAATAAAGACAAAGACGTCTTCTACCATATTCATCCATTTACTATCTCCTCTGTCTATTTAAATGTTCTACGCTTTCCTGAAACTAAAATAGCTTGCTGTTAGGATATTAGACTATTACTGGAAAGGTAATTTTCAAGCAGCTGAATAGACTGGCTGGCCAATGAACATTTTCATGGAACGAGTTTTACTGATAACATGTCGTAATATCTGTTCGGTACAAAAATTGTGGTTAAAATATGTGTTTAATTTTCAACTTTTCAAAACAACTTTTCCCGAAACAAATCAAGTTTTTTTTTAAGAATAGGCCAATGTTTTGTTATGAAAACCCTTGAGGATATCCGAAATGTTACTGCTTCGCTAACCAAGTCAGTAGGTACATGTACAATCGTCAAGTCGTGTCTCCAGAAATCGATGTTTCATACGCGGTGCGGAAGCGATATCGCGCTCATAAATCTACCAGCGTTCGACTGCGCAATGAATAAATTGTGCAGTATACGACTATACAAGCATACAGCGTCCCAGCGCAAACCCAGTCGACTGTGCGTCCGTGAAGAATGGTGTTTGTAAATACGTCACCGCGGCGCGTTAAGTCTCAATTTCTTTGAATTTATTGTATGAGCCTATTTTATGGGGTTCTGTATTATAGAGATATTCTAAATGTATTTATATTTAGTGGAATGTGATGTGGTAATGTGTCTATGAATTACATACGTATAGAGAACGACACTACCTACTATCTATTTCAGATTTTTTAACTATACCTAGATGTGATAAAACAATCCTTGTTTGCAGATGATGTGTGGCCATATAAAGATTTTTCACAAACTCTTAGCGCTAGAACTATCACAACAAAACGACACAATATTTATGTTCAACCACTAACGCACAAAGGAAAACTCTTTAAATAGTCTACTTAATCATCCTTACCGCAGCCAGTTAGACAATTAGCTTGGAATATAACTGCAGTCTGCGACCACACTTATAAATCGCTAGGACACTGTCCGGAGCGCGTGTCCTTTATTATTTTCGTGTCCCGCCTAATTGCCTGTTGTGCCCACATTTATCAGGAGCTGGAGTGTGGGCTATATGATGAACGGAACGACTTATCTGCTACCAGGTTTGAGCAATTGAGAATTTATTTCTAAATTAGCTCTTTCTCGCGGCTTCGCTCGCGTTAAATTCGGTATAACACAGTACCTGCTACCTGCAGTTTTTGCCCTTGCGCCTTATTGATTTGTAATAGCAATGCTCCTAGTTCCCAACTATCTCTGTACCAAAATTCATCAAAATCGGTTTAGCCATTAAAGCGTGAAGAGGTAACAAACAAACTCACTTTCGTTTTTATAATATTAGTAAGGATGTAGAACGTTTGTTTTCTGTTTGGCTTAATTACCAGAGATTAGAATAGAAGAGAGTTATTATAGTGTTAAGTACTTACTTCCAAAAAGTAAGTAACTTGTGAATATTGCCTCCCTCTAATTTAACAACTTCTTTTCATAATTTGATTAAAAAATGAAGAAAATGATTCTGGAGATACTAAGATATTTTCCGATTTCTACTGATTACAAATCTTAACTGCCCTCTCTGTTGTTAAAACAGGTCGCACATTTCCAGGGGTCTAAGGTATAGCGTTAACTGGGATCTATTCGGTAGTTATTTAGCTCACTTCTCATATGACATGCTGCAGACTTGGTAGTCCGTAGAGACTTTGGAGTTGTGTTTCTTATGCAATCTGTAAGTCGTACCCCTAGGATATCTATTGCGCTCCATGAGCCAAATTGCCTTTAAAAAAATCTGTTAGCACATTGGTTACGAACGGGTCATTGCCTATCTCCCGCTTCCGCTCATAACTTGCACCATACCAAAACAAATTCTAACAACACACGTGTACAAATCGCGAACCAATTACTTGCATGTTGACTAATACATCGCACGCTCAGCACTGTGTGCCTACGTATCTTCTAATACATAACCGACAATGTATAGCGAAATTACTGCATAACATATTGCAATCGCTGTTTGGTAATTTCAATTCTTGTGGTTTTGCGTGGGTATTGTTCAATTTAAATTAACTTTACCGTGTAGTGACAAGACAATGATATTTATATCTGCATAGATTACTTGTGAATGTTTTTTGTTTGTTCGTACTTTATGGCCGTTTTGGTAAATGGCGCGGTGGTGAAACAGAACGGAATTGTTGTTATTATATTTGTTAGATAAAAGGCTGTAACTCTATTCAAGTCAACAGTTATTTATGCGTAAATATTTAATATCCTACTGAAAATCATAAACGTTGGCAACTCTGGTTTTATTAGCAGTTATAATAAAAGTAATTTATAGGTTGTGAATTCAGTGAAAGCATTACTATAATTGCCTATTTTCACACCTACTACATGTAGGTACAACAATGTAAATCTATCACGACAAATAATGGTTCGATTCGTCACAAGTTTTCGATGGAAATTTCATAGTGAGTCATAGTCCTGAAGTGGCTGTTTAGCTATGCAGCTACCCTTACCCAGCTACCAGGACTACCCCTATTCGTAGAACTACTCCACCCTAATCCCAAAACGGCTACATAACAGAAGTATTATAAAGTATATAATATTTAATACGATATCAATCAACACTTTATCTTTCTAATCCCTGCTTACGATACAGCCGTCACCAAATAGTGCATAAGTACATAAATACAAGTACGTAAACACATATATCCCAGCTGCTGCGACACCCGTTATTTATCTTAAACTCTTGTCAATCACTACTAGATAATCATTCTGAGTCAACAGCTCAATAAAAAATGAGAAGTACAGAAAGTCCATTACAATTAAAATGTGAATAGAAACTTCGTAAGTAAAGTAAAATGGAAAATCACTATCAGTGAGCTTCTGTAAATGGTTACATGTACAGAAACTGTGATTAAATTAATATTGCACAGTCATTTGGCCGTATAAGAGATACGGCTTGTGGAACACAAGGGGCAAAAGAAGGAACATGGATGGGGTTTTGTACGGAAAAGTGTGACACTTCCTTACACTCCGCCCAGAGCGAGGAAAGTTTGTTGATGATTTACCATCCAAAAATAAAAAAAAATGGCACATAGTGTACATTGATTGGAAAACATCGCTCATGATGGGGTTAGCGAATATGAGTTTCAGCGCATCCCTTGCAGAGATCTTTATTGCATTGTAAAATTTTGTACTAACGCGCCTTTAATCTATCTGGTGTTTTTAAAATAATTCCCGAAACATTTTTCTAATCAAAAGTTTCGAGTGATGCTATACTATCATTTTACGAGTGCCAAAAGATTCTTAAATCATTTTAGATATCTAGGAAGTTCTGAACACAACTTAAGCACGTTAGAAACTGGTCCTTCTGAAGTTATTTGTAATGTGAAGAAACTAGAGAAAATATCACCTGCTGAGTGACTGACAATCTGATTGATACAACAGTTGGTTCCCGTTTGTTTGAAGTTATTTATTGAAGGCGCACGTGTTAACGGTTTATTTAGTTTATGGGACGTCATCGGGAAATCGAAATAAACTTATCAATTGATGACGTACAGTTAGTTGATACGAAGGCGATGAGTTGAGGCACTTCGAACTTTTACTTTGTAGGGTCTCGTATCAGTGAGAGCTGAGAGCCTGCGCGTTAGACAAAGACACAAACTTAGTATCAACATAACTAGAGGGGTGTGCTATCTATTAAGTAAACCTGCCTTAACCTTTGAGGATATGTACAGAATTCCTCTCTGTGAGATTGACTCAAAATCCGCGAGCTTAGTGCACGTTGGTGAAAATTTCGTTACAAATAAAAACGTCTAAACACATTGTAATGTCAGACCACTCCCGCTAGTGTGTAGTATTTACAGAAGTTATTGTTTAATTCAGCTTTTGATGCAATATTTTTATTATTAATCTGTTTTAGTGCAAATTGATAGTTTGCGAAACCTCTGGATTTCATGCACTATTAAATAATATTAACATCGTCAGAAACATGACAGTAATTTGCTGATTGCCACTGGATAAGGTACTTCGTGTCAGATTTCTTGGCTCGCTTGGCTTCACAGCGCGTGACTGCCTAATAACTACCTAATAATCACTGTCTACTCAATCTGATACAAGATAATGTGATTGTGAAGTTGATCGAATGGCACATTGCAAGCTCATGAGAATTAGTATTTGCAAGAGTTCTCGACGTTCCAAACGGAACTCTGCAAGCGTCATTACTATTACACTAATTTCTTCAAACCAATTCATACTACAGTAAAACTCAGATGCACCCACATACCCTGACCCTAGCTTTGACCATGAACCGGGTCATAATTTTATTAAAAAATATGGAAGTACGAGGACGAAGCCAGAACTAGTCTACCCCGATGGGATGTAAAAGTATTTAGAAACTACTATAATAATATCTTGAGTTAATAAAACCACCCTAAAGTACCCAAAGCCAGCCGTACCCAGCATCCCTTAACCCACACTCATCACAAATCTAAGCCAACATCGTCGGTAACACAAACTATCATCCCTGCAGTGATCGATAGTACCTCTCGTATAGACACAGTTTATTTCCAATCGTCGTGTGTTACTCCAAATATTGACTTACGGAGAAACCTCCCCGGACTGTGGAGCCTTGAGACGCGCGGAAGGGTTGGAACACCCTACTTGACGGTAAGGAGTGCTTGCTTATGTAAGTGCTCTTTCCCGGCACTTCGAACTGTATTTGCTTGTAGATTTTGCTTGTGCAGACAGTTTTGGCTTATGATATCTGCATTGAAGCATCTTCTTATGTCATATTTATACTAGTTAAGGTAGAATTTAAGATATTATAACATCATGCCTGTACTTCCCGGAGGGTTAGGCAAATTAGGTGACTTACATTTCGTCAGTTATGTTAAGTTCCAAGTAATAGGGGCGACCGTATTGCCATCAACCTTTTTTGAGTCTAGATTCTTTAGCTGCTACGGGAAAATTCCTGGTGTAAATACCCAATAATGACACGATTGATTTGACGTCACGGTTGGCGCAGTCGTTGAGCGATCGACTGCTGCGCTGCGTGTCGCGGGTTCGATCCCCGTACGGAACAAATATTTGTATGCCCTACAGATAGTTGTTCCGGGTCTGGCTGTTTTTCTATGTGAATTTAAATGTTTGTAAACGCAACCACGATACAGGAGAAATTCCTAGTGTGGGGCAACGTATTTAAAAAAAAAATAACACCTGGACTGGCTCGGGAACCGAACCCAGGACCTCATGCTCAGCAATTGCGCTTATGACCACTAAACCAATGAGACATTCAGAATTTAAGATCATTTGTGATAAATAGCCGGTCGACAACTTGGTAAAGCAGTGGACTTGTTAGTAGTTTTTTTTCGGATGGAAACTCATCAAATGATTCACCCCGCTCTAGGCGGAGTGTAAGGGAGTGTAAATCCCATCCATGTCCCTTCTTTAGCCCAAAGTGTTCCGATAACCCGCAGCACCGTGATTAGTAGCTCGGCTACGCTGTGAAAAACGCTAAGGCGTGATAAAGTTACTACGCACTTGCTTTGGTTAAACTCCATCCTGCTGAATAACTGTCAAACTACAAATGCAAATAGTAACGGCAAAGCATGGTTCTTAATTCCTGTTTCTGTGCGTACAGTAACATCTTCTTGTTGTTGTCGAAGACGCGTCGACGGCAGCTACTAGAGGTGACATTGTCAACACTTTCAATTCAAACCAGCCGTGTCACCGTTTACTCGCATTGCGAAACAAATTACGTGTAGAAGCTAACCCTTTAGTTAGTTCTGCGGTCCGCAACTGAAGTTGCACAGCACAACTGGCGCGGCGTTTCCATGCTCTGTGGGCATTATCCTCATGTTAGATTTGTAACCCTCAGTTTGGACAAAGACCGCGGGGCATTGTTAGCAATTTTAACAAACAAAGTCACCCCCTAAATAACTAATTTCTAATTTTCTTCTCCAAATTAAAATGTTTAAAAACCAATTCCAGTTTCCTAGTGCCTGCGGGCTAATTATTGTCTCTCTAAATAAATTCCTCGGAACGTTTTAGTAAAGTACATATTTCAGGAAAAGTAATTTGTGTGCCGCCTGTGCTCTTAAGTTCTTTTAATATAAAATATAATCCTTATCTGAAGGAATTTTGGAAGAAGAAGCTGACTTAATACCAGCGGATTTCGTCTGATTGGGTATTAAAATACTGCCGTGAAAATAAGGCGACGTGAGCTTGTTTGCGTTTATTGTTTTTTGGCATAAGTCGATTTTCAAGGTTAAGCAACGCTTGCCGAGGTCGATCCGTGGATGGGCGATAATCTAATACATACCTGTTCGTCTCGTAATTAGGTCGGAGGTCTTCGATCGGAGCCGTTACTGCAACCCGAAAGTCTCAAGATAAAAACTGGATTGCGGTGAAGAGATAGACAACCCCTGGCTTTATCTAAAATACCTGTTTTCAACTGCATTTTGTAAGCCTAAAAGCTGTAACTAAGTTCGGATAAAAAGATGATAGCCTTTATAGGCTGGGCAGAAGGAGGTCAATTAATGGCTATAGAGCTTTTATTCCAAGTCAAAAGGTCAAGCGGTCAAATGAAAAACTATCTGTTTAGTAAAAAAAATCGACAGTTTCGGTAGTTATAGACAGTAATTACCTAACCTCCGTTTTCACCGTCACCGCTAAAATACCCATAGTGTCGGTAAGCCGCTGGTCCGGTGGCCGCATCCCAAGTGATTCTCAAGTCGGCTCGTTACGGCGGGTATAGTGAAGTACTCGTCAACTAATAGCCGGGACTACCTCCCTACGACTTAACTACGTACCTACGAGTTCCGACACACATTCAACTATTATTTTTATGGCTAGCAAAACACTTTCGTGCAAAGCCTCTGTTATTGAAAGATTGACGATTATTATCTAGTTATGTTCCTGGGTTAATTTTCTCTGCTTATGCTATATATAAGCCAAGATACCAACCAAGATGTCGGGAATCGAATCCAATACGGTTTGCATGATCACACTCACAGACCCCCTTCCCACACTCCCTTTTCCCACGGGCTAGGAAGTATTGAGTTATCTAGTCAACTATTTATTTTATTTTGAACTTGCTGCATGGTCCTTCGACCTGGATCAATGAGGTGAGTACAAATAAACGGAGCGGAAAAGATTAGTCGGCAACGTGGGTAGGTGACCCTATGTTGCTTTATTGTTTCTTGTATTTTTGCATTAGGTATGATACAGATATCATATTATGCAAAAATGCAAGAATAAGCCTAAATCTGAGTAAATTGATATTTAAAATTTGTTTTACCTATCAATTTCAGATTTAGCCTGGGTGTCTACGCTGCAACTGAGTTTCTTAGAAAACTTATTTACAGTGACACAAAACCAAATAGCAATCTATCTTCACATGCCTCCACTTATAGAACCGTTTAATAATACGCCCTCTTCTTAAAGCTGAGCTCATTTAAAACACATCTCCCTTACCATATTATTATTAAAAACACAACGTCTTGTTCCGCGATGTCGCTAAAATTAAAGAATAACAGCGCTGTTTATTTTCTCGATGAATATAATAACGATGAAGTGGGGAACATGCTCACTTAATGTTGACAAAGGAGTACCTACTTGTTATGAAGTATCTTGTTACGAGTACAATATTACTGTGACAAATTGATAGTAGATAGTCACTTAATAAGAACCATTAATTTTTCACTAACAGTAAACGCTCAGCTTCAAACGCTGGACCTTTCATAACAAGTTGCCAAAGTCAGTTACAGAACTGACTGCTGGAAAGTTTAAAAACTACATCAAACGTGTCATTATTATAACACATTATTACAATCAAGGACTACGTTGAAGATTAAGAAGTTTGACTTTAGTTCCTTCTGCGCATGCGGCTTCCCTGGTAGCTCATAAACGGCACAGTGGATGTCTTTATCTATTCTCAATCTATTTAATCAGGTTTTTTTTTACAAAAGTTGTCCAATCACATAATTATACAACCTTTGTGATGGCAACATCTGTGCCATTTGTTTCATATGGATTTTTTTTGTTACATTTTTCCTATTTCTTTTATAGATTCTTTTTTACCAATTAAGTTTGAATGAGTGGCCATTGCAGGCACTGTAATCTACAACTACAACTTTTTTTTTTTTTTTCCGGTGGGAAATCATCCAATGACTTCCCCCGCTCTGGGTGGAGCGGGGGGGCATGTCAGACTTGTACTGACTAAAACCCACCCATGTTCCTTCTATTGCCCTTTACGTTCCGAGGCCGCGGTATCTCTTTCGAACAACCCGCAACCCCGGCAGGCGGAGGCTCTGGCAAGCCCCTCTGCTTTGCTGACTCTCTTTGAGGCGCGCGTGAAACACGAACGCCTGTCGTCAATAGACGGACGGACGGTGAGCTACCCTACAAGTACAACTTACCAAATTATTTTAACCCTCGGTATGCCTGGTGGCGAGAAGTGACGCGGTATGCCTGGTGGGTCTGTCAGACCCAGTTTTGGATCACTATTTCATATTCATATTGCAGTAAATAAATAAAAATATTTGTTTTATAATTAAATTACATACTAATATTAGGATTAGACATAAAAATCGTTTTACAAATCAACGATCTTTATTTTTTAAATTTTAAATGAAAATTTGTTCGTTTTAAACATAAAATTAAGCTTTGAGCTTTTTGTTAACAATTATTATGAATTACAAGTAGAGAGAGCACTTTAAACAAGTCTTTTCGTTGTGGGAACGCGTCCCGGAGTGAGGTAGCGGGTGGAAAGCATTGAGTAGTTCGTAATGGCCAGCTACAGCTTGCGGGTGTGCTCAGAATTCAAATTTGAATAAAATACAACGGTTTTTCTGCCGTGGTGGGTCTGACAGACCCTACCAGGCATGCCGAGGGTTAAAAGAGTATCCATGAAGTTTCTTGCCGGTTTTTTCCCATAGAAAACGATCAACTTGAACCGTGCACCTTTGCCCATGTATGCCTATGTGGAGTAAACATATTTTTCAATACACTTCCTCGAAAACTGGCACTTATTGCACTACGATTAGGTTCAACATGGAATGTATTTCACCCATTTTTTCTCATTTAGCACAACAATGGTCTTCCATTTTTTCTGCATCAGCACGGATAACAATAAACAAACTGCTCAAATCTCTAAAGCCGGGAGTATTTTCTTTGTTGAGCAAGAATGTACTTGTTTTTAAGGCGTTTTTTATCAATATCCTTACTAATATTATAAAAGCGAAAGTGAGTTTGTTTGTTTGTTTGTTACCTCTTCACGCTTTAATGGCTAAACCGATTTTGATGAATTTTGGTACAGAGATAGTTGGGAACCAGGAGACGGACATAGGCTTATTTTTTTAAAAAGAGTGGGATATGAGGGAGAAAAAGGGAAGAAACGGGAAAACTTAGCGTTGCTATAACAAATCAGTAAGGCGCTACCGAATTTAACGCGAGCGAAGCCGCGGGCAAAAGCTAGTCACAAATAATTATGATATGATAATTTATAAAATCATTTGCTTATAACAACAAATTGATATTTATTTGAGTTCTAAATTCAAAAATGATTTAAATTGCTTACTTTTAATATTAGGTTGTTTAGCGATGTCATGCCTTTGTTTTTCCTTCAGTATGAGAAGACAAAGTGCGGGGAAAAATAAAGTAAATCATAGTTTCATATTGATTAATGACAAGAGTACTTTTTGTTCTGTTATTTAATTTCTCCAAAGTGTATTGAACAACGTCAGTTAATTCACGTGAGAATTTGTCACTACTGGTTCTCGGCTCTATAACACTCTCGCCTCGCGGCTCGTACGTTAAATCCGTCTCGTCTGCAATGACAAAGATTCCTCACTTGAATCAAAATATACTATTGTTATTAATTTTAATTTGTCATAGATTTCCTTTTAAAAACAATGGTTGTAAAAACCAGATTTTTAGAAGTTCGTCACTTTGTAGGAGTTATTTAATAGAGTTAAATAGCACTGCTAATAGTGATTTTGAATCATGATATTCTCGATATGCTACCAGTATCACCTAATCTGCTACTTTATATTTTAAGTACACCGGCAGCCAAAGACTTTCAAAATTATACTAGTGATAGACGGGGCAAGACAAAGAAAATCGTAACACAATGCTTGTTACTACAGGAGGTGTTGCAGTAATTAGGCGGCGGCGGGGATGCGCAGGCGTTGATGTATTGCTGGGGGGACCATCATGTTGGAGGCGATCAGGATTGAGGACATGATTGAGGCAGGTTTACATGTGGTAAAATTGATAAGGGCTAAAAAATCAAATCAAAGAGGATCTTTTGTTGAAAGTTGGCACTTTTTGATTATCATCAAGTAATTACTAGCTAAAACAGAACCAAACAAAGTCCTCGTGATCAAAAACAGGTAATAGGTATGTAATGGAAATGTTCGAAGCATCCATGTTGTCTTAATAGTCTACCAAAGTACCCATAACAATCCACTCTTTGGATTTAAAGTTTTAAAGTAAACATTGATATTACGAACACGGATAAACACTTAGGATAACTGTCTAGAAAGTTAAATCAAGTTGGCGACCAGTAACCAGCTCGGAGTAAATTGAGTAAGTATTGAGAGGGGCGAGATGATGGATGTCATGGGGGGTTTGTGCAATTGTGTATCGAGCGATATGTTATAAATATATATATATATATCTCTTTTACATAGATTCTAGGTGAAACAAGCTGTGTTGATGTAGATAAAATTAGCTTGCAGGTTTCTAAATGCAATGCAAATGTTTGTTTTCGTGCGGAAAAATGTGTGTAGGTAACTCAATATAAAATATATGTACTTTAGGGTTCTGTTGCATAATAGCAAAAACGGAGCGCTTAGAGTTTTGGCCTGTCTTTTTGTTAGTAGAATGGCTCTAACATGAAAATCACGTAGCTATGCCTTATATGCTACACAAATATTATGGCAAATAAAAATAAAAAATAGGGGTAATACATGCAACTGAGGGTTGAAAACTAATATCTTCATTAATATTGCCCCCTTCCCCCTAAAATTTTTTGAATAGGATTTTTTTGAAAAAAAAAGTTTGTTAAACGTATAAAACAACGAAAATTGAATTGAAAATATTTGATTACTAGCTTTTGCCCGCGGTTTCGCTCGCGTTAAATTCGGGGTAACAAAGTTCCCATTTTTGATTTACAGGTACCTGCTACCTGTAGTTTTTGCCCTTGCGCCTTATTTATTGTAATAGCAATGCTAAGTTTTCCCTTTTCTTCCCTCTTTCTCCCTCATATCTCAATCTTATTAAAAATAGCCTATGTCGGTCTCCAGGG
Source organism: Ochropleura plecta (assembly GCA_905475445.1). NCBI lineage: Eukaryota > Metazoa > Arthropoda > Insecta > Lepidoptera > Noctuidae > Ochropleura > Ochropleura plecta. The sequence goes on from FR997733.1 coordinate 21,636,453, forward strand.
TCCCTACTATCTCTGTACCAAAATTCATCAAAATCGGTTTAGCCATTTAGGCGTGAAGACGTAACAAACAAACAAACTCACTTTCGATTTTATAATATTAGTAAGGATTAGTTTTTAGAGATCATCATCATCTGCCTAGCCTTTTCCCAACTATGTTGGGGTCGGCTTCCAGTCTTAACGGATGCAACTGAATACCAGTATTTTACATGGAGTGACTGCCTATCTGACCTCCATAACCCAGTTAGTACTGGGTAATACGATACCTCTTGGTAAGACTGGATGTCAGACTTTCGAGACACTGACTATCTGTAACGACTGTCAAAGATCTACAAATGACAGCCGGGACCAACGGCTTAACGTGCTTTCCGAGGCACGGAGGAAACTCGGTATGTAACGGGTGGTCACCCATCCACAGACCAACCTAGACAAGCGCGGCTTAACCTAAAGATCGACCTGAGCGGCTGCTATTATTTAGCCACGAGCTCCTCCTCCGAGATTAGTTTTTAGAGACATGGGACGGATTTTTTTTATCTGGAACTTTAAAAAAATTAAAATTAGTAAAATTTTGAGGTTGAGTGTAAATTTCTATTTAATTTTAATGAGCGTTATGCATCTTGTTATTGCATTGTTTGGTGCTACGGAACCATGTGTGCGAGTAAACATATGGCATGCGTGTCCTATGAGATGATGACACCAGAATTTGGTATTAGGGCACGACAATGATGACAATCTTTTTGTAAATCGGTTGTAATTAAAAACATTACACGCCAAAATAAAATATGTTTTGCTAAGGCATACACCTAATATTACACTACAGGGTTTTTTCTTACACGATACTATTTTATCTAAAAAATACCAAGATTCCTTGACACCATATTATTAACAAAAGCTGTGCTGTGTGTGACATACGAGCGCGTGCTTATTGCCCGCCGTGCGTGGGCGCATGTGACCACGTCACTACGTCGCCGCCCCGTTGACTCTTAATAATGACCCACAGAAATGCACAGAATAGCTAAGTCACATTATTTGAGTTCAAAAATTAAAAATAGTAGTAACGTAATTAAAACGACTTGGAACATTATTAATAGCGAAGCAGGAAGGTCTTGCAAGCGAAATAGTGACTACAGCCTTGCTATCGGCGATAATATCATAAAATCAGATACTCAAGTTGCTACAGCTTTTGAAAATTTCTTTGCGGATATTCCTGTATCGACTACTAAATCGCTAAACTCGTCGCCTGCGGCTGCAGATGCTTTACTAAAGGAAAACGTTCCATTTAATGATTCCGAATTTAATTTTCAATATGTTAACTGTAATGATGTAATTAAAACATTTCATATGTTAAATGTTAAGAAGACCGCTGATCTATGGGGTCATTCTGTGGACGTTGCTAAGTCCATTATAACCATTGTAGCTCCTTCATTAGCTGTTATATTTAATGATTGTATTGACCGTGGTGAGTTTCCTGATATAATGAAAAATAGTAAAATAATACCATTGTTTAAATCGGGTAGTACATCAGACCCTACTAACTATAGACCAATTTCAGTGCTACCAACATTTAGTAAAATTTTTGAAAAAATAATTTTAGATCAAATGCAAAGATTTTTCAATAAACATAAGTTAATGCATCATAAACAGTTCGGTTTTACAAAGAGTCGTTCAACAACTGATGCCGGTGTTGAACTTCTAGGACACATTTATAATGCCTGGGAAGATAAATGCGATGCTTTGGGGATTTTTTGCGATTTGTCCAAGGCTTTCGATTGCGTTCTCCATAAAACATTAATCAGAAAACTACACCACTACGGAATCCGGAACGCCTCTCTGAATCTTCTTACGTCATATTTGAGTGGTAGGATTCAGAGAGTTGATGTTAACGGGAAAAGATCTCCCGGATCTGTAGTAAGCATGGGAGTACCTCAAGGCTCCATTCTTGGCCCTTTTTTGTTTCTTATTTATATTAATGACTTGCCTTACCTCATAAAGGATAATCATGATGTAGTGTTGTTTGCAGACGACACTTCTCTTTTATTTAAACTAAAACGTCAGCAGCTAGCTAGTGACGATGTTAATAGCGCTCTGGCAAAGGTCGTTAATTGGTTTAACGTTAATAATTTACTTCTAAATGAGAAAAAGACCAAATGCCTTAAGTTTACGTTACCTCATGTTAGACAAGTGGAAACTAGTGTACTAATCAAGGATGAAGAGTTGAAACCGGAAGATAACACAGTGTTTTTAGGCTTAACTTTGGATGCTAAGCTTCAGTGGGGCCCTCATATAGATAAGTTGTCAAAAAAGCTTAGCTCTGCAGCATACGCCGTTAAAAAAATTCGTGATTTGACTGATTTAGAGACAGCCCGTTTAGTTTATTTTAGTTATTTCCACAGTGTGATGTCGTATGGTATTCTCTTGTGGGGCCATGCCGCCGATATTCAGACAATTTTTATTTTGCAGAAGAGGGCAATTCGTTCAATGTATAAATTAAGTCCTAGACACTCCCTCAGAGAAAAATTTAAAGAGATTAACATACTAACTGTGCCCTCTCAGTTTATTTACGAAAACCTTTTGTACGCGCATAAAAATATAAAATTGTTTAAAAAATACAGTGATATCCACGACATAAATACAAGGAACAAACACAAATTTGTTGTTTCTGCAACGAGGCTCAAAAAAATAGGGGGTACGTTCACATGCCAATGTATACGTTATTATAATAAACTACCAAGCGATATTCAAACACTAAGCCTCAATAAATTTAAATCTTTTATAAAACGTAAGCTATGTTTGAAAGCTTACTATAATATGAATCATTACCTTGAAGATAAAAAGGCTTGGGATTAAGCTGCTCCAATTTAATTTGCTCTCTGAGTGTCAACATTTTCCTTTGTTTCACTTATTTATTGTTTATTCCTTTATTTTTATTTTATACAATTTGACATTACTTTGTTTATTTTTATTTTTACATTTCTTTTTATTATTATTATTTGTGACATTTTATTTTCTTTATTATTTTAATTCATGACATTTTATGATTTCATTATGATCTCATTAATTTAATTTTTTATTTTTTTTATTTGTTTATTGTGAATGTGAAGACTATGTGGATCATTTCTTTTATTTACTTTGTTTTTTGACGATAGTCTGGCAGTTTGAGTACTTTAAGCGACTTACACAAATGTCCTTTTTTTGGTATTGTTCGTCGTGTCGTTGAGCTCCTTGGGTTATGAGTTGAGCTACACGATAACTGACAAATGCTTGCACTGACTGGACAGGTCCACTCAATCTGTGTGGTGCTTTCTTAAAAAGACCATTTCAGACACTATCTGCATAGTCCTCATGTAAGTTGACCAAGATTATTTTGTCTGGACCTTAAAAGAGACTATGACCTCTGAGTTTGTTTCGGCTGTTTCTTCTCAGAGTAGTCAGGTACGAAACACCGGCCTCATCTAGTTTTTAAAAAAAATGACGTGTAAAAGTGTTTGTGAAAACCTACTTGCAAAATAAACATCATTTATCATTTATAATGGAGATCACCTTCTCAATACCTAGTGACGACAGAAGTCGTTAGTTGAGTTCTATAATGTGATTGAACGACTCGAGGATAGTTGGGCATTAACTGACAATTATTTGGACTAGACTACTACTGTAGTTGTTATGTTATAGGAACTTAGAACTTAAGGGATAAAGGTCCTTACAGATCCAATCGGTACCCTACAGAAAAATAAGAAAAGCTATGAAGATAAAGTTAATCAGTAAGTAGTACTTGACACAGAGGCAGCCGCGCACCTTTTTATTACTTAAACTTATATATTTGGCTGCTTCCTGGAATAACTTTGCTCATAAAGTGAGCAAAGTTCCGCATCATGAAATCACATTTACAACAAACATTGCTCCAAATAAAACGCCTTTTCCATCAACGGTGCGCGTGCGCGCTGCATTTGTTTTGTAAAGAGATTTATGTGCGTGCAATTGTTCGCGGCGCTGCGTAGGCGCGTGCCGAGTGCGACGCCGCGCGCCTCCTCGTCGACTGCTCACTGCCTGACCTGAGAACACATTACTTGTGGTTTTAATTTAGTAATATTGCGCCTCGCGAATATAAATGGATTAATGAATTTCTACATACATAAACTCGCGCCTTTTCAATTGCGGTATACAGAAACGCCACCAGCTACGATCTTTTCATATTCTTTTGGCGTCGTCAACCTTCATACACCTGTTCACACACGTACGCGCTGCTTGCCAGTACTACGCGTCTGAACTTTTTTTAAAAATCGATGGCGATGCTATCGAATAGTGTAATTATAGAGAGAGAATCAGTTTTATTTGTCTTCAAAATCGGGACCGGCTCTTTATTATTTATTATAATATCCCTCATAGTTTTGGTACACGGCCATCCACGCCCACTTTAAAAATGTACCCCGTACATTCTAAGGGATCTTTTACTTGAAACTGAGAACCATTACTTTAAAACTCCTTCGTAAAGATCAAAGTGGCTTTAAAACTTGATGGTAGTGAACTTGGCGAGCAAAACCTTGTTAGTTGATTGACAGACTGCGTGTCGGCTCCGCGCGACTTCCTACGTTAGCTGCTCGCCTAGTACTTGGGTTCTCGGGAAATAAAACAGCTGACTTCATTGACCTTTCTTTCAAATAAAATTGTTTAATTATATCAGTAAAAACTTGTAGAAGGTTTCACTTTTCATAATGAAAATTGTTTAGAGTCGATATTTATACCTAATTGATGTATTGGAAAAATTTAATAATCTTTTTGACTCCTATAATATGTAGTAGAGGCGAAGAGAGCGAAATGAATACATAACTACTATGAAATGTATTTTCTGAAGAGTTCAGAGATGACCAATAACAGCTGCACCCACATTTAACAGATTATGTTTGAGTCCGAAGTAAGTAGTAAAGAATACGCCATCGTCCGCGCTAAATTTCAGATTCTTGGCCGCTCCAGAAAAATTTCGGGAACGAATCTAATACCCGAAATAAGTACCTGCGGTTGCGATTACCAGAACAATCAGGCAGTTCTATTAAGTAATACCTAAAACATAAGTTCCAGTTCCCCAACAGCCACTTATTTGTTTATCCAGTTTGTACCGCGAGGCCTGAAACTCCTGAGACTAACATTTGTTTTGTAACATTTTCATTTCAAACTTGCCGTAGTAAGTTTATTTACAAGTTGTGTGTGCTAAATTAGTTAGTGTTTCAAGGTAGAGAAGGATTACTTTCTGAATTACTTTACTTGCTACTGGTGGTGACGGTAGTGTGAGGGAGGCGAGGGTGGTGTTAACTATATTACTTTAGAGATTTGTTTCGGTTTTCGAATATGATTAATGGGTATACTTAAATGGGAGCAAAAAAAAAAGAAATATTGTTTTTTTGCGCCTAATAAATTAAAAATAAAACAAAATATATTGTTAAAAGCTATGAAATAAGGCATTACTTTAGGAAAATCTTGAAAATGTTTTGCTATTTTGTTTTCTTTTTTTACAATACACTTAAGTAAAACTTGTCAATATTTTTCGCACTTCTCGTCTCTATCCAGTTTTCCTTGTCCTCCACAGATAAAACACACAACACGAGTATACTCCAGTTTCCCTCGCACCAGCCATCAAACATAAGCCAATATCAATAAAACAAATCACAAAGCTCTGTAGGGACCAAATAAACGGCTTGCCACACAACGAGATCGGCAAATTTACACTGCACTCACGCGGCAACACTAACTATTTCACTCATATACAACCGCCATTCTGTATCTACCTTTACATTTACACTCTTAACACAACGAAATAGAATTTATACTCCTGTCGCCTTCTCAAAAATGGAACCAATCAATGTGGTATTTTTGTGTTCCACTCTTGAAATTGTTGTCAAAGGATTATGGGCTTTGTGCATATGCCTATAATGATTCTTTTGAGTGTGCTGCGTGGGCGGAGCCCGAAACGAATGAGTTCATGAAGTGTTCGTATGCAAATGCTACGTTCTTGGTTTTTTTCTTTGAATAATTTAACACGGTTTGTCTCTTCGGCTGTTGCTTTAACTTTTGTGTTTCAATTACCTTTGGCGAAACGATTTAACTTAACGTTTTAGAAGTTACGTTACACAATTAATATTAATTAATTTATCTAAGCTGTTATTGATTTTACTGAGACAATCAATAAGGCAGGTGCAATTATGATTCAATGGGTCCTTCAGGTTATGTATCTCTGCTTTAGCTATTAAGCATCAAACGTTGATGGATTTCTACTTTCTCTACCCCCATAGCCTTTCTAGCCCTGTCTCAATTTTTGTAAACGACCAACAAAACACGCACTATGATAATCCTTTCCTTACTAATATTATAAAAGCAAAAGTGAGTTTGTTTGTTTGTTACCTCTTCACGCTTTAATGGCTAAACCGATTTTGATGAATTATGGTACAGATATAGTTGGGAACCAGGAGTCGGACATAGGCTAATTTTTATTAAAAAAAAGTGGGATATGAGGGAGACGGAGGGAAGACAAGGGAAAACTTAGCATTGCTATTACAAATCAATAAGGCGCAAGGGCAAAAACTGCAGGTAGCAAGTACTGTATTATACCGAATTTACGCGAGCGAAGCCGCGGGCAAAAGCTAGTATTAGAAATAAAGGCAGACATGTATAAGAAACCAAGCAGAAGTGCAGGCTTGTAGCAGGTGGTATTCAGTAGTTTCTGCCTATCCCATGAGAAAAAAGCTCGCGTATATATAAAATAAAATGGAATGCATTTGGAGCAGCGCGTAATGCAGAAGTGCGAAGTGCCCCCACACACCAATAAGCTTGGCGTAACGCATTACGCGGCGCTGTCAAACTGATTGTGTTATACGAGCCACTTCCGCAGACACCGCTGTACCAGCAATAATACGAAACGTTACTAACTGGGATTTTCTCTCTTTTACAGGTAAGCAGTTATGTTACAAAATGGAATCTAGTCAAGCATCACAGCGATCCATATTTTTGACGACTGTGCAGGTAGGTAAACAAAACGCGTTTAGTTGGCTCACGCAGGTACCATTAAAAATGAAACATACTTACGGAGAAAAAAAGGGCAGATTTCTCCAGTTCATCGTTTAAGAGTTATTGGTGTCATAATAGCTGAGGAATATTCACATTGCTAAGGCAGCTCTTGGATAACATTGATCGTACTCTATAATAACCGGACTGAAGCATCATAAGTTAACCCCATAATCGTAAACTACAAGTGTATTAGATTAATATTAATACGATACATAAACACGGGTTGAATTTGGCTACATTTGGCATACTCCCAGAAAAGCCATATTTAACCTAGTTGTAGAAATATTTACCGAGACCATCATACACAAATCACTTAAGTCAAGACAATTTGTGACTTCACAAACTAATATAATAATATAATATAATAATTTATTTATTTTCGGATACCAGATACAAACAATCATTTAATATTTTTTGGGGTGAACTGTGGTAATTCATTAAACATAATTAAAAAGGTGTACATATCTGCTTAGCCTTTCCCAATTATGTTGGGGTCGACTTCCGGTGTTACCGGATGCAGCTGAATACCAGTTAACACGGATATATAAAATAAAATATAGAAAAATTGATTGAAAGGACAACAATAATTTCTTGAATTCTTATGTACACTTTGCAATTACAACAGCGTTATTTTTATTATTTACACAACATTTTGCTTATTAACATAATTTTTAACAACAATAATTTCTTGAATTCTTATGTACACTTTGCAATTACAACAGCGTTATTTTTATTATTTACACAACATTTTGCTTATTAACATAATTTTTAACAACAATAATTTCTTGAATTCTTATGTACACTTTGCAATTACGTTGCTCTCAATTCAACTAAATTATTACACGAAAATCATTACCACTTGTAGAGCATGTAATTAATTATAATATTAAGACTTGTACTTCCAACCTGAAGTTTTACAGTTAAACACCATGTAAACCTTACTATAACCACTAAAATTACAGTTACAAGTGCTACTCTACAGTAACAAGTTAACAACAATACCACTGATACTACGCGCTAATGACAACCGACCTACTTACCCCACTTCAATAAAACTTAATGTACTTGATATTTGATAACTTAGTTCCGGCTACAATTACATAAGTGTATCAAGTTATAAGTGACGAGCGGGGATAGTAATCTTCATTTAATTCCAATACTCTAATACTATTATAGCAAACTGCGTATAAGTATTATTAGGTGTTGAGGTCGTAAGCGTAGCTACTGAGCTGAGTTAGGTCTTCGACTCTTGTGTTGGGCAAAGTGTTTTTAGGTTTTTCCATCCGGCGTTTCGCAGAAGTAGCCTGAAGTTTGTATACATAATATGTACCAGGTTGCTATCAATAGGGTGCCCCACTATCACAAGTTATGTTGCGCAATATTATCAGACTTATTTCATTAGACTTGGTAAAAAGGTATTATTCTTTGTGAAAATGAATTATTGAATGAGGTAGCTCCCAGTGCTATTAGGTACCAAGACCTCTTTATATAATTCAGATTTAAATTGACGCTTACATTGATGCCACGATTATTATACAATATATATGCCACATGGCTTAATCCTATCTACTTTTAAAATTAAACTCTCGACTAAATTACCACTTTTGTCAACTAATGATGACCCCAATCAACAGTATAACAATTTTTTTAGTATGTATTGCACACAGTTTAGTACCACATTTGTTCCTAAGACTATCTCGGTTAATAATAACGCTTCTTTCAATGACTGGGCCACCATTGGTATTCATAAAAGTAGAAAACGGCTTTATGAGCTGTATGAAGAGCGAATTTGTATTAATACTGTAGAATTTAATTTGTATGTTAAAAATTATTCTAAAGTTTTTAAAAAAGTTTGTGCTATAGCTAAGTCACATTATTTGAGTTCAAAAATTAAAAATAGTAGTAACGTAATTAAAACGACTTGGAACATTATTAATAGCGAAGCAGGAAGGTCTTGCAAGCGAAGTAGTGACTACAGCCTTGCTATCGACGATAATATCATAAAATCAGATACTCAAGTTGCTACAGCTTTTGAAAATTTCTTTGCGGATATTCCTGTATCGACTACTAAAGCGCTGGACTCGTCACCTGCTGCTGCAGATGCTTTACTAAAGGAAAACGTTCCATTCAATGATTCCGAATTTAATTTTCAATATGTCAATTGTAATGATATAATTAAAACGTTTCATATGTTAAATGTTAAGAAGACCGCTGATCTATGGGGTCATTCTGTGGACGTTGCTAAGTCCATTATAACCATTGTAGCTCCTTCTCTAGCTGTTATATTTAATGATTGTATTGACCGCGGTGAGTTTCCTGATCTAATGAAAAATAGTAAAATAATACCATTGTTTAAATCGGGTAGTACATCAGACCCCACTAACTATAGACCAATTTCTGTGCTACCAAAATTTAGTAAAATTTTTGAAAAAATAATTTTGGAACAAATGCAAAGATTTTTCAACAAACATAAGTTATTGCATAATAAACAGTTCGGTTTTACAAAGGGTCGTTCAACTACTGATGCCGGTGTTGAACTTTTAGGACACATTTATAATGCCTGGGAAGATAAATGCGATGCTTTGGGCATTTTTTGCGATTTGTCCAAGGTTTTCGATTGCGTTCTCCATAAAACATTAATCAGGAAACTACACCACTACGGAATCCGGAACGCCTCTCTGAATCTTCTTACATCATATTTGAGTGGTAGGATTCAAAGAGTTGATGTTAACGGGAAAAGATCTCCCGGATCTGTAGTAAGAATGGGAGTACCACAAGGCTCAATTCTTGGCCCTTTTTTGTTTCTTATTTATATAAACGACTTGCCTTACCTCATAAAGGATAATCATGATGTAGTGTTGTTTGCAGACGACACTTCTCTTTTATTTAAATTAAAACGTCAGCAGCTAGCTACTGACGATGTTAATAGCGCTCTGGCAGTGGTTGTTAATTGGTTTAACGTTAATAATTTACTTCTGAATGAGAAAAAGACCAAATGCATTAAGTTTACGTTACCTCATGTTAGACAAGTGGAAACTAGCGTACTTATCAAGGATGAAGAGTTGAAACCGGAAGATAACACAGTGTTCTTAGGCTTAACTTTGGATGCTAAGCTTCAGTGGGGCCCTCATATAGATAAGTTGTCAAAAAAACTTAGCTCTGCAGCATACGCCGTCAGAAAAATTCGTGATTTGACTGATTTAGAGACAGCCCGTTTAGTTTATATTAGTTATTTCCACAGTGTGATGTCGTATGGTATTCTCTTGTGGGGCCATGCCGCTGATATTCAGTCAATTTTTATTTTGCAAAAGAGGGCAATTCGATCAATTTATAAATTAAGTCCCAGACACTCCCTCAGAGAAAAATTCAAAGATATTAATATACTTACTGTGCCCTCTCAGTTTATTTACGAAAACCTTTTGTACGCGCATAAAAATATAAAATTGTTTAAAAAATACAGTGATATCCACGACATAAATACGAGGAACAAACATAAATTTGTTGTTCCAGCAACGAGGCTCAAAAAAATAGGGGGTACGTTCACGTTTGCCAATGTATACGTTATTATAATAAACTCCCAAACGATGTTCAAACACTAAGCCTCAATAAATTTAAAACTTTTGTAAAACGTAAGCTATCTCTGAAAGCTTATTATAATGTTAATCATTACCTTGAAGATAAAAAGGCTTGGGATTAAGCTGCTCCAATTTAATTTACTCAGTGAGTGTCAACATTTTTCTTTGTTTCATTTATTTATTGTTTATTCCTTTATTTTATACACTGACATTTGATGATTTGACATTATTATTCATATTTTATTAATTTTAAATTTTTTATACTTTACATTTTTTTTTATTATTATTTTTGATTTGTGACATTTTATGATTTCATTATGATCTCATTAATTTAATTTTGTAAATATTTTCTAGTCTGTAGTTGTTTATTGTAAATGTGAGGACCATGTGGACCATAACTTTTATTTACTTTGTTTGTTTTTGACGATTGTCTGGCAGTTTGAGTACTATAAGGGACCTACACAAATGTCCTTTTTTTGGTATTGTTCGTCGTTTCGTTGAGCTCCTTGGGTTTTGAGTCGAGCTACACGATAACTGACAAATGCGTGCACTGACTGGACAGGTCCACTCAATCTGTGTGGTGCTTTCTTAAAAAGACCATTTCAGACACTAGTCTGCATAGTCCTCATGTAAGTTGACCAAGATATTTTGTCTGGACCTTAAAAGAGACTATGACCTCTGAGTTTGTTTCGGCTGTTTCTTCTCAGAGTAGTCGGATACGAAACACCAACCTCATCTAGTTTAAAAAAAAGACGTGTAAAAGTGTTTGTGAAAACCTACTTGCAAAATAAACATCATTTATCATTTATCACAAGAGTTGCGTAGATGTACCAAAACACACTGCCAATCCTGCACAGAAAACACAACACACATCACAAACAATTAACTAGGCCACAATATTCAAGCCAATAATTTAACATTTCCCCGCTTACAACATCAACCAACGTTTGTTTAGTGTTGATAACACTCTCCCCTCTGCAATAACACGCGAAAGGGTAAAAACAAAACTCTACTAATTCAATTTCCCTCCCCTTGTACCACCACGGAGTAATATAGTCGGTGTCCTACTATCAATGGAGTATCGTGTTGAAATGCCGATGCAAACAGTTATGATGGCATGTTCAATGGACACTTGTGTACTACACTCTCAAGCAGTTGTTCGAATTGATTTAGGAAATTAGGGAAGTAATATTCAGATTTAATGTTTAAGCCAAGTTAGCACCTGCTGTTTTGTTTACTGTGCATCCAGGAGTGACCATAAACACACACTGCCTGATTCTGCTTTGATGGGATATCAAAGAAAACAGCAGGTGTCAACTTGTGAAGTGCAACTTACGAATTGTGGATAGTAGGTTGGAATCCAAAGAGACAGTGTAGATTGGAAACCCGCATGTCTTAAGATAACTTAGAAGATACTTGGTTTCCAGCGGTGAGTACATAAAATGCTGAATTATGCTTTATGGTCAGCAAATGCGACGCAATGCCATTTTAAATGCCGAAGGGCAGAGCTGTACCTAAAAAAACAACTGTACCTACATGTGGATGTACTACTACCAACATTTTACCAATTATTTATATCCATTTTATAACACTAAAAGTCATAGAAAAATTCTGATGGAAAATCTCAATTACTCTTTGGCAAACCCAGGAATCGAAATCAAAACCTCATACTCAGCAGTCACGCTTTCGACCACTAGACGAAAACGAGGAAACATATAAATATCCTCTATCTCTCTATCTTTGCATTTGCTGTTGTCATAGGGCAAAATATTACATAAGGTTTTATTTACAATCAGTTAGAAAGCACCAGTTTGTTTGTAATCGTCAATCTATTGTAAAGTATTGCATTTCTCGCTTTTAAAATTAATGGTGCCATTATTTATCATTTATGGCGCAAATAAGACAGAAATTGTATCGTATTATTGTCGCGATTGAAAGTTACAGTAACGTGTCGAGTTTATTGCTTAGTCAGAGTTACACTAAGCGTGTTAAGCTGTTGAATCACTTAGAGAAGGTACAGCTTAGTGACAGTAATGGCTGGGGGTATTGTCACAGTTTCTCACAGACGGGATTTAAATGCGAGTCAACTAACAACGTTTTGTTTCTGTTTTGTAATAACACCAAGATGTCATAACCCTCCACAGTGCTCCACTGTGTCTATTCCACGGTTTTAGCTTAGCTGTCCTTAAATTTTCCTAAATCATAATTTCATCATCAACTAATATGGCTTGTAACACACTTATTCAACTAAAAACTCAGTACAACTGCACACAATTTCTCAATAGATTTTCCATCGTAGTGCTGACCCAGATTTTGTCCATCAATGCTTTAAAATAAATTAACAACTTGCCTTTGTGCATGCCTGTCGCAAAACTACGCACAAAGCGACGACCTTCCAGCTCTATTTATATTGTCACTCAACGAGATTACACAACAGCATCCCGCCAATCAAAGTAGCACGTATCTTACTAATACTGCCACAAAGGTATTAGGATGTTAGGAATGCCAGAAGGCATATTGCGCACAATAACGTTCAACCATCAAATAATAATATCTACTAATTCGAATACCATTTGTGAATTCGGTTAGGTCGATAAGTGAAAGTACGAAAAGCTACGTACGATTAGTTTCCACAATTAATTAGCAGCAGCGGTAACTGCCGTAAGGCAATTTAGGTACTAGTAATAATCGCCCGGAGGACGCGGCGAAGCACACTGTGAGACGATGTGTCCTCGTAGAGGCGATCGGCGGCAGTGACCTCTCGCATTCGGCCCTGGTTTATCTATGGTCTGGAGCGAGAGGGAATCAAAAGCGGTCACCTTCAGAAGAAAAGAAGCAGTTATGCCAGCGAAGGAGGGGCTGGACGTTTCATGGAGGGAACCTGAGACCAACCCCACCGCCGCGGGAGTCACAAGAGTCGGGTGCCGTAAGACGACTCCCGGCCACCGTAGACGCGGTTCTGTGGAGCAATGGGTAGCTCACCGTCCGTTCGTCTAATCCCATCCATAATATCCCATCCAAAAAACAACAAAAACGGTATTTTACTACTACGTATGTATTAGTATAATAATACTAAACTAAAATACGCACACAACTTCTTGTACCTTGCCATTTTAGAAAGTAGAGAATTTCCTTTAAATGTTTAAATTAGCAATACATATTGAAACATGTGTAACTTACTCTCACCTGGACAAGCTGCAACCTGGAGCAATTGAGTAGACTCCGAGCACAGGCTGGTCGAAGTAAAAATAACCTGCATTAAAAAGAAGAGACACATAAATGAGAGAGCCCCACTGCGCTGGGGTTTTTATAAATTGTGGGACACGTAATTTCGTTAGTTACTGTACGGAACTACATGAATTAACAGACGATACGTTTTCATCAAATTCATTATTTATTTATATTTATTTCCATCGATATGCTAAGAAGATGTAGTGCAGATACTCCATATAAAAAACTGGTAGTCAGCTTAATTCGGTAAGACTGGAAGCCGACTCCAACATAGCTGGGAAAAGGCTCTAGGCAGATGACTTTGTCCCTTCTGCTCATGTGTTCCTGGTGGCACATGTGTGCACGCTACACGTTACACGTGTCGCCGTGTCTCTCTTTGTTCAGCAGTTATTGTCGCCAGGCATTCAGCGCTGATCGTATCGGGGCCAATTGTTGCCTGCCACTGACTGCTATTTATTCGTTATTACCTATTGAGAGGTGTCGTGGTACTGTGCGCAGAAGATTCATCTTTATTTGAGAAACATAGTTATGTACAGTAAAGTACTGCTTGCTATAGCTAATGTTTTAAAGAAAGACTATGCAAAAGACTAGCTAATCAAATTCTAAAATTGATACAAATACGCGAAAGTCAAGAATCACGTGAAGTATTCAGTAAAACAACACGAAAACAACGGCTGAACTAATGACCAGATAGAGCCACTAATTAATCGCAATCATTCTGCAAATGTCAGTCTTTAATTCAATTCAATTCAAATAATTTATTTAAGATAAACCCATATATTGTTAGTAGTAAAGTAACTTAGCCAAATGTTAGAATTACAATTAAAATTTATAATCACACTCGTTATGTGGATAAGTGTGTCTGTACACTTATCCACGTTCGTAAGAGGGGAGAGTCCCACCGATCAGAAAACACATTCAGGATGCCATTGGAGGACGAGCGCAAGCGCGCCATCATGGAAGCGCATCGCTTCCGCATTATCGCGGGGAACCCGTCAACAATTTGTTGCAATGGCCAGCCAGCGACCTTTAATATGAAAGCCTCAAAATACAAACTTCTTACCACTGACATTTTAATGACAGACAATCAACCGTACAAGAGACTGACAATTTCCAATTCGTGACGGAAACGCGTTCGAAAGCCGAGTAAGTCACGACACGAGCCGATGATAGCCGAACAAGTGAACTAAGCTTAAAACCCCTCATTACTACTGCATTCTTCGAATGTGGGCGCAAAAGACCTTTACCATAAAACAGATAGATACAGAATGCTAGCTCCATACAACGAACAAAAATGCACGCACACGTAAACACGGTGTCTACAGATGATGAGTGCTAGTGTACTCGCTTCAGGCAGTCGTTTCACATATTCTTTTTCGTGAGGTTAGTGCCCAACCCGGCTTACACAACATAACACATTTACAATACTATACACATAGTAGTACTAACTAGAAAATACCAATGAAAAATTGTTACCAGAAACATGCTTTTGTACTAAACGCGTTATCTGCGCGTGCGTCTGTTTTTCATGGTATGGAGTTGTTTGTGGTTGTGCCTTCTGCACTTATTTATTCTGTGCCTTTACAGTTTTGTTGCGTATTGACATTTCAAAGGTTATAGCGTAGGTGTATCGAATTTCATTATTGCTTCGTAGACAGGGATGTTATTGTATACTGTAGAAAGGCAGAGACATTTAATGAAAAGTAAGCCATTGTAGTTGTTTCAGCAACAATGAGGATATCTTTGCATTAAATGTTACTGTAGTCCCAACATTAAGATTAAATACAATTTATTTGCTAACGCTATGAATACCTAGTCGTAATATTATAAAGATAAGGCTATTATTAATATTCATATTAAACGGTTCTTGTCGAGCTTTTGGTTATCTAACGTAAATTTTAGGGTACATTTGTATTCAAAATGTTATTGATTCCTATAGATATAATATTTTGGCAGGTGTATTTACGTTTGACTCTTTGAATGAAATCTTACCAATGAAACTAGGGTACTTAATACGATGTCTGTGATAGAAAAATCTGTGGAAATCAGGAACATATTACACAAACAATGTGTACGTAATTATCATCACCTGTCTAACGTTAGATAAACTGAGATATTAGGAGTACAAAGAAGCGATGTCGATCGACACGTTTCAGGCAATTGGCGCGACAATAGTTTGGTTAATGTAACAGATGAGACTTATGATGGACATAATGAGGAACATTTATCATTGATTGTGTTTGGTGATGAAAATAGTCGATTTTCTGTTGGTAACAAAGAAACTTAAGGGAAATGTAACTTTATAACTAAGGTCGATTTTATTTAAGAGGGGGTAGCATTTTTTTTGTCCTATGTTATCAACATCTGCCTAGCTTTTTCACAACTATATAGTGTTCAATTTTCAGCCTAATCGGATCTAGCTGAATACCGCAAAAAGTATTAAAGAAGAAAGATCCCCAGAAACACAAAAAAAAACATTCCGAATAGAATTCAAATTACTCAAATTTGCCATCCATTTAGTTACAGCAAAAACTGACGACAGCAGTTCTATAAACAACTCAGCCCAAACATTCATTTGCATCAACGCAATATTTACTCTGGCCATTCATTAAGTCTTGGTACGCTCTAAGACATCTCGCAGACAAAGGATGAGATGTCTAGACGCACCCACACATGCGTCCAACGATTTATTGCTAATGGACAGAGTCCATTACAAAAATAGTGGAGTAAACTGTCGACGGGTTTCCGGGAACCATCCGAGGAGGAAGTCCACTATTGTGGAGATTGTGTTCGTCTGGCATACTAGCTTAATGACTGACACAATTGGGTTTAACTGGCTGATTCTGGCGATGAATTTTGTCTGATATGGAAAGATTGGACTTATGATTAAGTGGGCGTACATATTCTGTTTAGACGTAAGGACTTCTGCTTACGTTTCTGTAATCTTGCATTTGCAACATCATCTTTTCATTTCTGGGGTCAACAGTGCTGGCCCTTAAAATTAATCTTGTCTATGTTTAGTATTAGAAATGTACGCAATATTAGCATAACAAATCCGTTGGCTATAATTATCACGTCGATGCGAATCTTCACCAAAGCTCGATAATGTTGCTGTAGTTACGGTCATGCTAAATGTAAAGCTAGTTTTGTTCTTAGTTATCTAACACACAGTTAATAACAGAGTGGACCTTTTAGAATGTAGTTATGAAGTACTAAAACTTTACGATTCTGCGTCAGAAGTTATGTATTGAATTTATAGAAAACAAGAAGCAATATTCAGATAGATGTTTTGATTTGTAGGAAACGTAGTAAAGTTAGCATCAAGGCGACAGCTTCAATATGTAACCAACACGGAACTAGGCGGCTCGTGAACAGGAAGCGTGCTGATACAAAATGTATGGAGTGAGCCACAGCGACAGTCGTGCCGTATCCTATCGATACCGATACCGATATCATAATCGAACGTGTGCCTGCGCTCCGCTGACAGTTGTGGGAAATTATAACTGGGAAAAGTATTATATTCTACGATTGCAACAGGCAGTGATTTAGAAAGTGAAGGCACGGCTGTATTGTGTAACGTGCTAGTTTATGAGGTTGGATAGAGAATCGACGCGATAAAATGAAATGACTGGATTAACTGGTACACAATACCAAATACGAGAACGCGTTACTCGAGCTCCACATGGTTGATGTGTGGACCTACCAGTGCAAATGAGTTATTTGCATAATTTGAGAAGTTTTCATGAAAACGCAAGAATCATAATAATATATCAAGCATGTGATCTCCAATGGATTTTGCAGAGTAGTACCCGGATTGCTAATTACCTCTCCATCCCTTAACAATATTATCTACAAGACACCTCCAGCTTCCTCTCATAATATAAAACCCTCTTGCACAAGTAATAACAGTACATAATACATGGCAGTGTATTTACAAGTACATCCCATTCACCCCCTAAACGAGTTTCCGTGGAGCCGGCCATAACTCAACACCCTTTCACGATAATTTAATCCGTTGGTAATTCGGGCCCTTTTGTCAGATATTCTCGCGTACAGCGCACGATGTACCAGATACTGAACAATGGAAGTGACACTGGCAATCTAGGATATAGACCTCAGTGATGCTTACAAACGCGCTTTGTGGAACGTGACGCTCTGAATATAGACAGAATATCACGTCTGTAATTACCGAAGGGTTAGACAGGAGCGTATCTAATTGTACACCCATATTTCGCCAGTTATGTTAAATCCCAAGTGCTATCTATTGTGACTGTCATCGTGTCAGTTGATGGGTATTGTCATGAACTGGACACAAATATAGACTCCATGGTTGCTACACATACTTATCATTGATTTAATCACCAAAGGCAACAATATAACTCCAGTCAACCTTCGCTCACGGACTCGTTACCATTCTCCTTTCCATCTGTATATCCATTTCGTGGTCGATGTAGTAAGTCATTTTCTTCGATATTTTTCTATTACTCGTCATCCATACATACATCCATCCTATAGCCTATCTACCATAAAACTTTTTTGACATTTCCCTCATTTCACATAGTCATACCACGACAACCAACTACTACACAACTCTCTGGTCACTCTCCTTTGCCAGTTGAATATTTACAAAGTCACCTCTTCCAGTGGCCGCTCATCCCCGTGCCAGAGTACGAGGATGCCGCACCGGTCGTCCGCTCGGACGTCCGGGAGTCAGCCGGCGCTCCGGTAGTCGCCCGTTAGAACGGTCGCACCCGAATTATTGGAGCCGTGCAACCTACACTCATTGTCGTTGCGTCCGCACTGCGATACTAATGATGTAGCAGATAGTGCAGAAGATCCATTTTTTTAACAATGGAGCTTAAGATTTTTTTATCCAACTGTTTTTTTTTTCTCATCTGCCGGAATCTAACTAGCTACTTGAAACTTTTACTTCTCCTGCAACCAAAATTAACCTAGGAGATATGTACCTATGTAGTAGTAGACTTAGGTCAGAGAACTTTTAAAATCTATAGTACCAGGCCATTATTGATAGTTTCTCATCATAATTATTGTTTAATTATTGTATTAACGCTTTATTTTTCACACTATTAATATGATAAAATACCAAATTCTATAGAGTTCTGTCGTCGGGATGTTTCTTCACCCTTATTTTTTTTCTTTTTCTCAGTCTAATCTAATAACGTGAAAATGACATTGCTGCATATGAACTTTCTGTACTTCGTTATGTTGTGACAATAGTATGTCGCTACCAAACCAATTAAACCAGAATTTATTTTAGGCTCTTCTATTGACAGAACAGGAAATTGCTTCTGGGGCTTTATATCTTCTATTCTATCTTCAAGTACTATATCACTTTCTTTATCTTCCCACTTCAGACACAGATATAAATGTGTCATGAACTAGACACTATATTACTATGGGTGACATTCTTTTTTTTTAAATGCCCCACACTTGTATTTACTCATGTATCGTGGGTGCTCACATATACAAACAGTCAGACCCGGAACAACTATCTGTGGGCCATACAAATTTTTGTTCCGTGCAGGGATCGAACCCGTGACAGTCAGTGTAGAAGTCGATCGCTCAGCCACTGCGCCAACCGTGTCGTCAACTTCTACTACTGCCTCGATAGTATAATAGTAGCAAGAGGGGGTACTGACCATGAGGTCCCGGGTTCGATTCCCGGGTACTAGTCACGAAGGCTGATTCTGCGCACGATGACAATCAGCTCCTTATTACACGGAACTTATACATAACTCGCTTACAAATGTGGGTGTACTATAAGGTACACTTCTACTTAAACTTTGATGTTGTTATTTTATTTTGGGTTCTAATATTATGTATTAGGGTCAATTTATTTTAATATATAATATTATACTGAAAGAAATACTTATGGAAAAGCAGGGAAAGAAAAACATCTGCAATAAACAAAATTTCAAACACATATGAACTGAATTTCAAAAGCATAACTCCTTTCCAAGCTTCGTTAGAGGCAGTTTTAACACTCAACCAGCAGATTACTATTTCCGAAACTCTCTAACGAACGTCCCTTTGAAACTAAATCAAAGTAAATCCGAAAAAAACCTCGGAATTTAGTTTAAAAAGTCAAAGATTAAACGTTTCTTTAAACTATTCCATCAATCTAGTTAATCTGGGCGTGTAAATAACGACAGCTCGGGGAGGGACAGAAATAGAGGGCTTTCAAGTGCTCCGGGGAGGGCGAGGATCAGCGCCATTTCATTTGAATTATTTAAGACTAGCTCTTGCTTACGTCTTTGCTCGCTTAGTGTTCGAAAAGTATCCGAAGACAATCTTTTACTAAAGATTTTTATCATAATGTCTTAACTTAGGTCGTCATCTTCCTGTGCGCCTAATTTCACATATGAGTCAATGATTGATGACTGTAAGCTAACAGCACTGAAGATGTCATTGTAACTATTGGGTATACGTGTCATGCAATTTGTTAAAAACCACGGTGATTATGAGTACGAGTAGTATTTTTTTTTGTGATATGCCAATACTATTTCTTATTTCAATACTAGCTTTTGCCCGCGGCTTCGTTCGCGTTAAATTCGGGGTAACACAGTTCCCCTTGCGCGTTATTGATTTGTAATAGCAACGCTAAGTTTTCCCTTTTCTTCCCTCTTTCTCCATCACATCCCACTTTTTTAAAAAATTAGCCTATGTCCGTCTCCTGGTTCCCAACTATCTCTGTACCAAAATTCATCAAAATCGGTTTAGCCATTAAAGCGTGAAGAGGTAACAAACAAACAAACAAACTCACTTTCGCTTTTATAATATTACTAGCTTTTGCCCGCGGCTTCGCTCGCGTTAAATTCGGGGTAACACAGTTCCCCTAGCGCCTTATTGATTTGTAATAGCAACGCTAAGTTTTCCCTTTTCTTCCCTTTTTCTCCCTCACATCCCACTTTTAAAAAAAATCCTATAGCCTATGTCCGTCTCCTGGTTCCCAACGATCTCTGTACCAAAATTCATCAAGATCAGTTTAGCCATTAAAGCGTGAAGAGGTAACAAACAAACAAACTCACTTTCGCTTTTATAATATTAGTAAGGATATATATATATATATAAATTATATAGTAAGGAAGTAAGGATTGACAAAGTCACAATGAAGGGAGAAAAGAAAGTTACAAGATAATAATTGAAAACCAGTTGTATTTGGTTTGTATAGTTGAGTGAATTTGCATTGCTAAGTCAAACTCTCTCTTGATAAACATAAATAACGAAATCATTAAAACCAAAATTAATTAACCGGGTTTTCTATTCAAGGCATCTAGAGAGTTCAAATTATGAAACATAATAAGCGAGGGTTACGACATTTCAGCGTCACATCCCGTCTATGATGATAGGTGTAAACTGTAGCATCCACATTGTGTAAATATACAGATCGTTAATGATCTATGGGAGTGATAGGGGAGAGGGGCGGGGGGGGGGGGGTAGAGGGTTAATTAGGGAGTTGATGCAGTTGATGAAGGCTCGTGAGTTTGCGGAATCTACGTGTCTGGATCGTGATGTCATGAAACAGATAGTTGCGGAAGTTCGGCTCCGTATAACGAGCAGGTAGACTCAGACGGATACGTATGGCGATCTAAAATGCAAATGTCAATGGCGAAAGCGGTATCTTCTCCTTCATCGTCGTGTTGAACATTCATTTATTTGAGTTAATTAAGGTTACAAAAGCTCTGCAGCATTATCAGTTGCTTAAGACAGATCCGTCACAGTGTAAGTGGAGTTACACAAAAAACATTACAGGAGCTCACACTTTGTTTCCTTGGCATATCCTCAATGGACTAAGTTGTACCTGCTGTGGTTCACTTAGCTTCGAATTTGGTTTAGGGGTTTCACTCGCCGAATTCTTGTTCGTTGCACACCACGAACCTTCGGTACATAACTACTTTGTGTGAACATGTTTGCACTCGTTCAATTGACATGACAGACAGACGTGTTCACAAACGGCAGGAGAGATAAAACTTCACCTGTGGAGGTGAGCCGTGTTTGGATTTAGTCACACGTGAAGCTAATTCAAAGGGTTGGAGTTAACTGAATTTGTAAAGGAATTGTTTTGCTGGATTTTGACGATGGCTTATAACAGGCTGTGTCGGAGGCGCGTTCGTAAGAGAGAAAGAAGAGATGTCAGCAGAATAGCCAGTCAGGGCCACTACCTGCCGGTGTTGCGGGTTGTTTGAAAGAGATACCGTAGCCTCGGAGCACAAAGGGCAAAAGAAGTAACATGGATGGGTTTTAGTCAATCAAAGTCTGAGACTCCCTTCCACTCCGCTCAGAGCGGGAAGAGTTATTTGATGATATCGCAACAAAAGTCAAACCTTGAAGGATCAATGAAACTGGTACGATCCTATTGTGGACCAAATGTCAGCATTTGGTCCAGACGCTACATGTTTTGGTAGTATTTTCATGAAAGTAGGTGTCTGTGTGCGTCTGCAACTTGTCCGTACCGGTTTCACCTCAAAAAGTTAATGTTCTAAATAGGAATCATGCTCATGTTTTGGGTAATTTGCTTAAGGCGCGGTAACAAGCTAATCTTTAGGTATTCGCGGAAGTGAGGCTAGCTGCATACTGGGCATGGTCTGACACAAGTACACGACAGTATTGCATCGAAAGAATAGAAATAAGGTCGAAAATATTTCGGTGTTTGATTTTATTTGAATATCATGTCCGCCAAAATGTAGGTCATTTTGCAGTTTTAATTGAATATAAAAAAAATACAGTTCCGTGTTTGAAAATTTTTAGATATCTCTTTAGTCTATAACATTTCCTTTGTTATAGATATAAAAAATATGATGGTTTTACGAAGTGTTTGCTTTGTACAGCGCCTTAAACGTTTATTACACCACAAAACCAACTCAAATACAAATAGCCTGCACAGACTTGATTCACTTAGCATACACTGTGACACACCCAGTGTGCACCCTGCACGGTTGTTGGGTTCCACAAATATTTGCCATGACATTACCGCGTCTGACGCATGGCGGCCGGCAAGCCCGCCAGCCCGTCAATGAAACTACGCTTTAAAATCACTGTCGTAGTATTCTTACTTCCCACCAAATGCTGTACTACAAGTATCTTTGGCGTTTAAAAGATATTGTTTCATGTAATTGTATTAAAGAAAAAAGATAGTGAAGTCAGCTCCGACTTTAGAAACGCACCAGTAGATCCAACTTTACTTACGATTTGTTTTAAAGACAGACTTTTTTCTACGGCTAGACAGAAAGATCCAAGCTAATAAAATCTAGTTACTTCAACTAACTAGCTAGAAACGTTTTATTTCTAAGTTAATGCTGTTTTTCTCTCTTTTCAGTTAACTCTTCTTAGTACTCACACAGATACCCTGAATTTTTGCTAGATAATTGGATAGAAGCAGCACTACTACTTAACTTTTTACTTAAGATAAAATTCTAAAGCAGAGAGTTAAAAGCTATTTCATTACTCAATTTAATTCACATCCTTGGCGACTACACACACACACACACACAAACACACACCTACGTAATGCGACTAAGATATCCGCTTTAATAGTTTTTGTGCATTCAAAGGATTATTTTGTAATTTAACATATTAACAGGTCTATAATCCCGGTAGGTCAGACAGAAGTGCATCCACTGGTACACCCACACTTTTACAGTTATGCTGTAGACTTATGTAATAGAAGCGAGCTTATTTCCATCAACAAGACACAAATATAATGCTTCTACTTCCTCTTATACGATACTCTTTTCGAAGCAACAAAATAAACAACTCTGATCAGCCCTTGTGATATATTTATTAATAAATTGAAACAATTTCTGGAATCCAAGTCGATTGCAAAATAAATAATTTTCTCTCTTATTACATCTCATATAGTACATAATGAAATTTGTACAATCCTATATGGAATATGACATAATTTATTAATATTTAATGACATACTGGTGATAGACCGACCTTGATCCGACCGAAATTGTCCTTAAATATGCAACCAACACAATTTTGGTAGCATGTTTCACTAAATATAATAATATTTACTCCACGTTTATTTATACAACTCTTTGGCCAAATGAAAATAAGTCGACTATTACACGTATAAATGTGTGTAAGTGGTTTTTAAGAAAACACAAGTAGTGCATTAGGGCGCCGCGGGCCGCGAGCCGCGAGCCGCGATCAAAGCAGGCCCTAATGAGCCGGCGCACTCGACGGCGACGCCAAGCGAAAACACACCACACATGCCTGGATGAATATGCCATACAATTTGTCCAGCTTAAGTACACAATCATACAGATTTACACACTAATTCACTATTAAAGATTTTTAGAACGAGTAAATATTCGATGATACCCAATTGGGCACGACGACGTACACTTTTTAACCGACTGCAAAAAGGAGGAGGTTCTCAATTCGTCGGAATCTTTTTTTTTAAAACCACTTCAGCTCAACTAGTATTGCTGTCATTTGTTATAACTGTGACTACTGCGAGTATGTGCTTATTAGATATTGGTCTAGGTGTTTTTGTCTAAGAAGTGTTTTTGGCAACCGGAAAAGAAATAAAACATTTATTTTATATTTTTCATGAAAACTCTTTTCATTGTTCAGTTACTCAGGTTAGTACTTTCATAATTAGATAATATTAATAGAACAGAAAAGGCCTTTAAATTCAATGTTCAAAAGCTCTAATGAAAGCGATAATGAAGGTAAAAAGTTAGTCAAAAAACGAAATTGTAATACTATTTCCGAAACTAGTTCACTTAATCACCAATGTAGTCTGATCTACCGTATCAAAAAGACTTAATAGATTAGACATTCAAGTTATGTTGGTGAATGGTGATCTGGCAAGTAAAGTCCCCCCTCGCTTCCCATAAACCCGCTAAACGGAAAATGTTTCGGCATAGGCAACATCTCAGAAGTACTAACTAGGGCTGTCTAACAATTTATTTAAAAAATAAACTGTGTAAATAGGCTATTTTCCAAAAAAAAATGTTCGTTCTTCTTTTATTTTATTCAAAAATAAGGGACACGTATCTTTTTATTTGTAAATCAGAATAAAAATGACAAAGATATAGCCTATTAAAGTTACGTGTGACGTCACACGCCTTGCTGTATTTTTTCGCAACGAGTGACGTCACACGTAACTTTAATGGGCTATCTTTGTCATTTCAAGTCAATTAAAAAAATATGTGTCCCCTATGTTTGAATAATCTAAAAGACGGACTAAATAGAATGTTGTTACGTTCACCCTGGAAACTACCCTACTACATTTATCTTCTCCAGAAAATAACGATTTTCGTCGGAAAGTAACGATTTTTCTCATTTATACTTATATTAAAAGCATAGAAAAATAGGCTAGGTCTTAATATCAACGTGTACATGGCACAGAAAAATAAGGCTTTTACCAAAAGAATTTCGTCTAACACCATTGTTATAAGGAAAATTGGCTTCGAACCGTGTTGCAGTGAGGAGAAAATGTACTTTTGTACACGAATATAAAGCGAGGATAAGATAAGTATGTTAGATAGCGAACATTACATCTGAAGATAATATTTTAGGAATCATATTAACAATACACTGAAGATTTATTTCCTCTCTTAATAAAACCTTTTCGGCGCCATAACGAGAATATATTCGCCAATAAATCGTACACAGAGTACATTATTCATACGTACATAATTTTCAGACAGAACACGCTTAAAAATTCATAAAAGTGTTTCCAGTTTCTTTAAAGAATGAATGGCTTAAAACTGGAGATAAGAATAAATTATGAGAGAGGAAGTGACATTAAAATAATATTAATTCGTTTGTTACGCGCGGAGGTCGCATCCCCCTCCTGTGGCCGCCGCGTCGCTTCTCCCTCGTCGCGTCCCCCCACGTGGCCGCCTCGTCTCGTCCCCGTGTCGTCCCGGTACGCCGCGGGCCGGTGACAAGACGATCTTATCGAAGCCCGTCGGAACTACGAACTTACCCGAGCAATACAGTATACTGTAAAGCAAGTAATGTTCTGTAGCCCTTCAGGAGTATTGCCTTCTCTTGAACAAAGAGATACTTACAGTAACAAACGAACTGTATTATTTTATTTATATATTTATCTACCTTACTCTTGAAAACTGGAATGAGGAGTCCGGAAGTAATTTTTAGTGACGAATCAAATACATTAGGAAAGCCATATCTCTAATGCAATGCTTGTGATTCCGAAAAGGTGACTGTTAAGAACACAGTAAGAAAGGTTCTTAATAGCATGCTGAATATAGTGGTATTCAGCGTAGATGTTATTAAGATTTCCATTATTTTGTTATTTCCACCTCCATGTCCACCTGTGAAATTACAGTTAATTTAATTTCTACATAATTTAATTACTAAAATTCTCCGGAAAAGCCCTTTTCAAGCGTATGGTCTGAAAAACGAATTTAGTGATACCCATTAAAACAAGAAAGACAAATCTTGTTGTATAGACGAAATAGCTTTGTTTTCAGTCAATTTTGGCACAAAGCATAAGTTAGTAGGTAGTAATATGTTCAATTTAAAAAAAAGACAGGGTCTTAAAATTACCATAGCAAGCCAAGTGCTTCCCCTTTCTTGAAAGATTATAACAAGTTCGGCGACTGAACCAATCTTGCCGCACAAACTTCTGCACTAACACTTTGCATTCGCTATCTTAATTCAAATGGAGAGAAGTGGGATTTTTTGTAAACGCTCATTACACTTAGACGCGCGGGGATTAAGATCCATTCTAAGGGATCCGAGATGAAGGTCGACGAACCCATTTGGATGATATCTTAGACTAATCTAAGTCTCGTGGTTTTATGCAAGAAGTAGACGAGGGTCGTGTTACTACAGACGTTCATATTTTTGGCTCGGTAAACTGTAACTTCAGTGTTTGCTATCATAATGAAATGCAATGTTTGGATTTCGTCGAGAGGTTTCTCTCCGTCAGGGGTTACTTGGCGTTCGAGTTTGTAATGTAGATTGTGTAAACAAAAGCATAGCGTATGATTTAATGACCATCTCGTTATGTGAATGGATACCTATCCATTATATTATTCACTTGTATTTCAACAATAGAGTCTGGAAACTGACAAGTTGCTGTAACTATCTAATCCAAGCTGAACAGTGCAATCAGCGAAACTAGCTAATCAACGAAACTATCGAACTGATGAGTAAAGGAAACTGATCAGTTGTACGTGGGTTCATAAAGAAATTAGCCGACAAAACTTTTGAGGCCAGAAGTCAAGTCAAACTGGCAGGCCCTTAACATTGTGAGTACAGCTAGTTATGTTACTAGGTCAATAGAGCAACCAATTGGACAACAGATAACGATAGCTGTTGAAACAGCAGCCCTATCACATCGTACACGTGAACGAATGTGGAAGTGACAGTTTATTTCGTTAGCCACTTAGCAGCTGATTGACCTGGGAGAGCGCACCATTCACCGACAGACACACACACACACACAGAGAGAGTCACACATGCATACACGCGCCCACGATATCGTCCTGACTTTTATAACCAAGTAAGATAAAAAATTCTCTCACAGCAATTATTTTCTTCGGTCGGGTAATTACAAATATCAGTATCAAAAAACATTATTTAAATAAAAATATTCTAAGAAATCTTTTACTCTTTAATTACAGAAAAATAGCTTGAAGCGTACTTAATTATATCCAGAGCAGACATGATTAATAAGTAAAATGTTAACTCAATATTTTTAAAAGTGTTCTAGTACGACGATTTTGCGTGAAATAGAAATAAATGTTGAAATATTGAGCGTGCTATCTAAATGTGCTTCGGCAGTTCTTCTCAAGAAACGCTGAAACAATCGTCAGTCGAAAAATAAATCGGTAGTTTAGTGAAGTTTTCACATTTTCAAAGATACGGCAGCTCGCGAACTTGGCCGGCGCTTGACATTGTTAGTTTTCAGTTTAGAGATCGCGGGTTAAGCCAGGATACAATTGAGATTGTACGACGTCGCTGGTGCAACCCAAGAGCTCCGGATTGAGTTTTGGAGGAAATCTTTGAAAAGTTGTTCCATGACTTATTAAGTTTCTATTTGAGTGTGTTCGGCAGTCGGTATTCCACTAGCCAACTGTAACTATTACCGTATCAGTTATCAGTATCGGAATACCTTCTTCCTATTTACTTAGTTAAAAGGACAAGCACTGTTGCATGAATTATTCTCACGAACACATTAATTATCTGCATCTTTCACAATAGACAGCACAGCGTCGTAGCCTGTAACTTGGCCCAGTTCACTGTTCTTAACTTGGCGGTCAGTGGATTTTAAAGACTTCCTACTTACAGTAAATTCCATTAAACCTCAGTTTGCTATAAGTTACGGGTAATTTAAAGTTTACTTATCGTTTGTTAGGTTTAAGTAAACACTACATATATCGGCTAAGTCTTTGGATAGTTTATTCTCAAAGTGAAGACGATGACAAGTGTTACCATGTAAATGATTAATAACTATAACGATCGGCAAACATCACAAGACTGTATTTATTATTCTAAGTCCTAAAAAAAATAAGTTTGTAATGATGATTTGATTATGGTAGGTAACAAAAGTAGTGAACAGAACGATCCATCATAATAATCGACACAAACGAATTAGTGGAGGACTAGAGGCGCAATGATCTCTGACCTGACCACGACCAGTGCCAATCAATCAACTTGATCCCGCTAAACACCGCATTCTGTACAACATGAATACACCGCCTGATAATGAACCCTGTGCTGAAAGAATTAGAGAGTCTTTTACTTTGATAGATCAACATGCGCTAAGTACCCACATTGACGTGATTAATGAAACAGATCTCAATATACACGGGGAGGTGTTTAATCGTTACATTGATGTATTAGTTCAAATAATAGCGGCACTCTCTAAAAAAAGTATTTTTAACGAAGAAGGAAGAGGAACGTTCTAATCTTTGCGGAGAACCATAAATCTATGTGAGACAATGCAGGAAAAACAAGGATGTAACGCGGGAACAGTGATAAGACAAATGCGAAATAAAGCTTCTTGCCGACGTTATAAGAAGTAATGCTCATTAGAAGCAAATGTTTCCCGCTAATAATCCAGAGGCGGACATTTTATGTTTTTACGTAAACGGCGATACCAGACGCTGCGCGGAAATTATTTTCTTATTTCAGTTTAAATTCCGTTTCGAGTTTTCTTGCTGCATGTCTGGGGGGTTTTTACTGAGATAACTGTGAAGTGAAGCTCTCGAATGTTCTGCGCTGTGTTCTGTATTGCTGCTCCGGGATGTTGATAATGGAAATGAACTTAACCAAAGCAATGTCTTGGTTGAAACCTGTATACTTGTACGCTACAACGAAGATCTGATAGAACGACTATAAGTGTAACGTGAGATTATGCAATGCTCAAAGCCAAACAAACTAAAGCCATTCCCGAGTATAAATTATTTCTTCATTTGAATACACACCATCAAGAACTCGTTACGAATAATATAAACAAACGCCTCCATGCATTGTAGGCTTTGTTTACTGAGCCTTAACCGCATTGCCTTTGATATCAAAGTCCAACGTATCAGTACATAGCGAGCCGTTCTTATGTGCTCAAACAAACATGGCGGGGTGTTAGAGAGGCGACAAGGCCATTGACAAAGCGAGCCACTTCGCTGATCGATGCCACAATTTATCAACTATTTACTGAACTATTCAGGGGCCCTTATCACACCGAAACAAAAACATCTCGGCGATTTGCAGAGGTCTCAACGAGACGAGTCGGTATTTGCATAAATTTGCGTTAAGTAAATGGGGTCCCATGACAAGTTTAATCTTGTCTTTAGAATTTATTGCCTGCTAGTGCCGGCAGCCGGCGTCGGCTGCAGCCTCCCAGCATTTGCATTGGCTAAATAAATATTTGCCCTCAGTTTAAACTGAGACGTCTTCACTGACTTGTTCCACAAACACTGTTGCTTTTGTGAATGCTTTCAATTATAAACTATTTGGTTTGATAAGATACAGCTTCCTGAAGGGCATTTGTTATGCTCTGAAATAGTTTCTAATGGAAAGTTTACTATCTTGTCTCCATACAGATAGTATGGACTTTACTCTAAAAACTATTGGAGTCTTAACAATTTAGACTACATACTTTAAGCATAACCAAGTAAAAAATATACTTTGCAGGTTGTAAACTTTACCGGATCGTTACAAAAAATAATAATTAAAAAGCGGAAAATAACTTAACTTCAAGAAGTCGGTTGCAAAAAATCAATAAATAAACAAAAGTCACCGACATCCGACTTGGAAGTCGGTTACTTATTTTATATCAAAGTTTTCTTTATTATTTCAGGCTTCCTATAACTGAACCTCTGAAAGACTTGAAACAATACTACAAATGATCTTAAAGATACTAACTGATAACTTATAAGGATTTGAACTTTTCATCATAAGCTCACTTCAGTAACTTGACATAATTCAATTAACCACCACCTTTTCTGAAGTCGGTAAAAAAGGGAATTTTATCTCAAATATGGCTCGATTATCGTGTCTGTTTAAATTGCTTGTAATATTCTAGAAGATCATATTGAATTATTCAACGTAACGTTAACCTTCTCCAGCCAACATCCAACTCCGAAAAGATCTTCGTTCCAATAATTTAATTACTTGAACTCATAACTCTTTTAGCTTTCAAATAAAAAACTTAAGTGTCCGTTAATATCATTTGCGAGCACGCCAAAAACTTTTATATCATACCAACTATGATTAGACACCCTATTTGTACATTTGTAAGGTTGAATTTTGCTTGTTTGAATTTAGAAACTGTGCAAATGTCTAATTTGCAAATGGAGGCATGTCGTAGGCCGCGCAATTTGGCTTAAGCGAAAACTCTTAGCACACCGTTTGCGAACGCAGTCCTGTGGAAAAACAGTGTATATTTATGAATACTGCCGTTTCATCGACGGGCCTTAATTATTTTAGCTTAAGTAGTTGGTGTGTTGATTAGATGAAAAATAAAGAAAGAAAACTTGCCTCCTTAGAAACAATTTGATGATTTGATTTTCATATCAATAAACCGAGAACGATACGTCTAAATCTTACGATAACCACAGGTAGAAGAATACAATTCCTTTTCTTTCCCAACTTAACAACCAAACAAAAAACTCAGTCACAAACTATTACCAAAGCCACCGTCAAACTCTAATACATTATATACAGTAGAACAACCTACACGTCGTGCAAGTTTGCCCGCAACTAGCCCCGCCGCCCGGGCCCGCCCGTCGGCGAGCGTCTATAATAGCCGCGGTTATCTTGTTACCGTAGCTTTCATTTAAGTTCGTCTTGTTCTAGCCAAGACATGCTTTGTCTTATGTTCTGTGTTAAGAGCTTCGCACTTTTACGAATATTAACTTAAAATTTAGTTAGAACTTATGGGAGAGTAAAAAAGTGGTGATTTGAGACGGGTGTTATGTACATATTAATTACTTTTAAGAAAAGAAAAGAAAAGCTGTCTTCTTTTTCTTTAATTACTTAGAGCTAATAGTAGCCACAGTAATAGCGTCAGCGGCGGCATGGTAGGTTTTTTATTTTTTATTAAACGTTGCCCCACTCCAGGAATTTCTCTTGTATCGCAGGTGCTTTCACAAACATTTATACTCACATAGACAAACAGCCAGACCCGAAACAACTCCCTGTAGGTCATACGAATATTCGTTCCGTACCGGAATCAAACCCGCGACATGCAGCGCAGCAGTCGATCGCTAAGCCACTGCGCCAACCGTGCCGTTAAG
The DNA here is from genome assembly GCA_905475445.1 of Ochropleura plecta. Classification (NCBI taxonomy): domain Eukaryota; kingdom Metazoa; phylum Arthropoda; class Insecta; order Lepidoptera; family Noctuidae; genus Ochropleura; species Ochropleura plecta. The sequence continues at coordinate 21,668,059 of FR997733.1, forward strand.
TTACAATGCACTGTAGTTTGAGTTAGTGTTAGATTACAGCTTGCTATGTCTGTGAATCTTCAGGGAAACATGTTCACCGGGAATTTGTAAATCTCTGCATACTTTTTAACCTGGATGCCTTCAAACCTTTCTTTTCTTGACAAAGATAATATTTAGCGAGCGCTAAAGCTTTGTGAGTACATTCGCTATCACAAACAAGACCCTTAAACACCAATTAGTATTTAATAAATAAATATCTTGGGACAACTCACACACGGTCATCTGATCTCAAGCTAAGCAGAGCTTGTGTTATGGTAACCAGACAATTACTGATATCATACTTATATAATTTATAAATACATACAAATTATAGATACATCACACCCAGACACAGAACAAACAATCATGCTCATCACACAAAGTTTGTCCTGGGTGGGAATCGAACCCACGACCTCCGGCTTAGAAGTCAGGGCCACTAACCACTAGACCAACAGGCCCGTCCAACCAAGAATCTCGTATTAGCAGATTTTCTCAAGCAATATCATAAATTACCCTCAGTGGGTACCCAAGTCCGAAGTTTCTAAGTTAACCGCTAATTATCCGTATTTCTTGCCGACTATTGGCTAAAAATATACATTAGGTTTTTTCGCTGATTTCCCGCAAAAACTGCTATGCGGTCAACAGTACCGGAGGGAGGGAGGGCAAGGGAGGGCGATTTATATCCCTCTCATCCCTTGAGGATTCTCTTATCGACTCAACTCATACCGCCTGATATATGACCGGGTAGTGTAACGGAAAATCTGGTTTATATGTTTCATTTAGATTATCTGCAGCCTGTAGCAGGGTGGGTTGGTTCGGTCGAGAGTTATTAGAGACGGGTATTAAGTTCCGTATTGCTATTAATTGGGTAGCCGTCATAGTGACGCTGGCTCACACTCGGCGAGGACTTTATTTTCATGTTGTATTTGTTGGACTATTTTTGAAAACAATAATGTAGAGTCTCAATTGACGACACGGTTGGCGCAGTGGCTGAGCGATCGACTGCTACGCTGCGTGTCGCGGGTTCGATTCCCGCACGGAACAAATATTTGTATGGCCTACAGATAGTTGTTTCGGGTCTGGCTGTTTGTGTATGTGAGTTTATATGTTTGTAAACGCACCCACGATACAGGAGATATTCCTAGTGTGGGGCAACGTTTTAAAAAAATATATATATAAAACTCGCTTCGGTCGTGATTTCGAGTTCTTTTTATAAGTTTTTTTTTTATCTTTTGGAATCCTTACTAATATTATAAAAGCGAAAGTGACTTTGTTGCTTTGTTACGGCTTTACGCCTAAATGGCTAAACTGATTTTGATGATGTGAATTTGAATTTTGAAATACACTCACCGGCACGGAATCTTGGCCAAGCGCGTATTTCGCGATAACAAGAGCTTTAAGTGTTTCCTATGATTATTTGTTATGAAGGTTGGTCAAAAAAATGTTTACCCTTAGTTCAAGAGGGTAATTTATCATGTTTGAGTGCAATATGACGTTATTTTTAAGTTTTAGTTGAACCCGGTCATCTGAGCGACTAAGTTGCTGTTTTAAATTTGTGTTTTGTGAAAGTTTATTGTTAAGATATTCAATTATTGTGATATCGGACTGTTACTTCAATAACTAAAAGTGATTTAATTCCAATAAAAATGCCATTAACACCATCACAGGTTGCACAAGCTGTAGCATTGATCGAACAAGGGCTGACACAGGGAGAAGTTGCTGTTATTCTGAATGTACCACGTTCATCGATGCAGTATGCGCTGAAACGATTCCAGGAGACAGGCCGCTACTCCCGCATACCAGGCAGCGGAGGCGTCAGATGCACATCAGCCCGGGATGACCGCTTTATTGCCCCGGAAATTTTGAGAAACCGCTACCTCACCTCTGTTGAGATACGCCAGCGACTCCAATTCACAAGAGGTGTCAATGTTAGTGAACGTACAATGAGAAGACGAATGGAGGAAGTGAATTTAAAAGCTCGTGGAGCAGCACGCGGCCCAGAACTTCTCAGAAGTCACCGAGTAGCTCGATTTCGATTCGCACGAGAACACGTCAACTGGACCCATGAGCAGTGGGCTCGAGTACTATTCACAGATGAGTGTCGAATCGCTTTACGAGCTCCAGATGGTCGAGAGCAAGTGTGGAGAAGAAGAGGAGAGCGGTTTTTACCCATTACCACCACACAAACTGTTAGTTTTCATGGAGGCTCTATAATGGTTTGGGGAGGAATAAGTTCCGATGCACGTACAGAGTTAGTTATCGTCGATAACCGATTAACAGCAACACGATACATCGAGGAGATTCTTCAGGAAAACGTGTTACCATATTCAGGGTTTATTGGGTTCGACGAATTCCTCCTAATGCACAATAACGCGCGCCCACACGTTGCACATTGCGTGGAGGAATACCTTACAGAGGTTGGTATTCAAAAATTGCAGTGGCCAGCTCGTAGTTCAGACTTAAATCCAATAGAGCATATCTGGGACATGCTTAAAAGAAAAATAAAGTCCTCCTCCAACCCGCCTGAAACTCTGAACCAGCTTCGAAATGCAGCACTGACCGCTTGGGAAAGCATACCACAAGTTGAGATCAGAAACATCATCCAAAGTATGCCAGAACGAATGCAAGCTGTTATCAGGGCTAGGGGAGGAAACACCCGATATTAAAATGCAAACACAACTAAGACTTTTTGGTTATTTTTAATTTTGTGGTCTTTTTAAATTGACAGTGTTAAAACCAATATTTTTGTGAAACTGCTTATTTTTTTAAAGATTACTGTTGGTGCATCAATTTTTCAATAACTGAGTCACAAAACCATAAAAATACCCTAATTTAGTGCATAAACCCATAATATAGTGAAAATTAAATGTTTAAATAGAAATTATCGGCAAGTTATTGGTGGCCAAGTTTCCGTGCCGGTGAGTGTAGTTGGGACCCTAAAGTCGGACATAGGCAATTATTTTTTTTTAAATGAGAATTGAGGGAGAAAGAGGGAAAACATAACTTTGCTATTACAGTAAATAAGGCGCAAGGGCAAAAACTACAGGTAGCAGGTACCTGCAAATCAGAAAAGGGGAACTGTGTACCCCATAATTAACGCGAGCGATGCCGCGGGCAATAGCTAGTATATTATAATTTCATAAAAGTCTTTCCTAAAACGCCCTCTTTGCCGTAGTTGTAAATGACATGGTATTCAAGTACATTGAGATTTGAACAATAATCTACCATTCAATTAAATAGAAGAGACCTATTTATGATTGAGAGTCCATGAGTCTCACACTTGTCAGTACAAACATTGAAATCAGATCCTAACAGAATTTGTGAGGACTAATATGACAATTATCAGTAATGTAATTCATAACTGATCGCCCACAAATCCGATGGCTTAACTGAGTCCTTGGAGTAGACGGTTCCGTTAAGCTATTAATGTTTGTCCACACAAACATGACGGGTAGCTTAATACTGTACAGTCACGAACATTATGTACACACTTAGGCACTTTTTAAAGAGATTTCGCGCTGGTTTGCTTGTAGTCTTATGCATAATCTGCCTAGTCTTTTTCCTTTCAAAGTTAAAATTTTCACCGTCACTACAACTTGAATAGCTTACGTTACCAAAAATTACGCTTTTGAAAATTCTTTGAATTCTTGTTTTAATTAATTTTGGCTATTGGTAATCGATTTTATAAGTAAACTAGCTTTTGCCCGTGGCTTCGCTCGCGATAAATTTGGGGTAACACAGTTCCCCTTGCGCCTTATTGATTTGTAATAGCAACGCTAAGTTTTCCCTTTTCTTCCCCCCTCACACCCCACTTTAAACCCCACAAAATTAGCCTATGTCCATCTCCTGGTTCCCAACTATCTCTGTACCAAAATTCATCAAAATCGGTTTAGCCATTAAAGCGTGAAGAGGTAACAAACAAAAAAAAACTCACTTTCGCTTTTATAATATTAGTAAGGATAAAATGCCGGATAGTTAGGCAGGCAGGCAAATCCGTTTGCTGAGTAAAACATATTTGTGTTAAGTCTGCGCGGTGTTCGTCTCCGCCATTACATTACACTCTCGTACTTAATGCTGCTCGTTATAGACGATGCGGTTTGTTCCGCAATATTGCGCACATTTTGGTAGAGTCACTAATTTGAGGGAATTGTGGTGACAACATATTAGACTCGCGGTTCACCGTGAGAATTGCCACACAGAGATAAAACTTACGTTTGAATCGAAACATTGAACTATAAAATAACAGTGTTTAACTATACTTTAGTCGTCAATCAACCATTCAACTTAAACAACCGCAATTTCCATAGCCAGTATTTCAATCAACTTTAACAACTATCAATCATAAACACTAACATTCATTGAAAGCCAGCTTCCTTTCATACGCGTTATCGCGGCCATTTTTTACATGTTAGCTCGAGTCCCGAAGGCTCCCGATGATCTCCGAGCGTTTCATCACACGTCGTGTCGTCAGTAAATCATCCCGCGCCGCCGGCTATCTTCACTCGACCGAATAACACCCCTTAGACCTTCGTTAGGCAGGGGGAGGACAGAAATACCAGTGGGCTTCATAGGTAGAATTCGATGACAGTACTAATATAAGTTTTAAGTTAAGTTTCGGTAATGGTCATTTTTTTTTAATATGCTCATCGGTATCTGCACAGCACGGACACTGTATTTGTGCCCCAGTTAAGTTCAATAGTTGCCCCCGGGACTTCAACATACCTCACTGACGAAATACTATGGTACAACTCTGCCTAACTTTGATAATATTTTAGAACACAATTTAAAAATTTGTATGAAGTGGGTGTCTATACAACTGTAACTTTGGAGTACCACAAGGGCCCATCATCAAGGATCACCTGTTTGTTCCGTGATAACATAAAAAGTTGTTTTGTAAAATATCTCTTAACTTATACATACATTTTCATTGTTACAGGTACGTAAATGAGTGTTTCGCGGCGGCACCTACAATAATTGCGCTGACATTATGCAAGTATGCAACTCTCGGTAAGTGTTGCCTGCTACTAGTGAACAGTAAATTACAAGCGGTAGGAGTCGAACCTAATGTGTGAGCGTTGTAACTGGTGGGTGCAGAGTTGAGTCACGTTGTCAATTACAGAGTAATCAAAAGTACATGTAATCTTGAACAATTGTGATTGATTTTATGGCTAGGACGAGCTTTATCACAAGGCTGTTAACTCAAATAGAGAACTTAAAAAAAAATGTTACAGCCTACTTTCGTTAAATTTAGAACACTTGTAAACATGCGATGCTGTGTAGTGGATTAACGCTGTGCGTTGTTTGTCAGTGATTAAATTTATGGATTAGAGATTTGAATTCATAAATTCGATTACTTTTTTTAAGAAATGTGTTGCTTTACACTAAAACATTGTGTTACAAAGTTTTCATTCAATGAGGCTGATTCTCCAGATGTGAGATCCATGTGTGAAGATTTCTAGAAAAACTTTCTGTGAGAATCTATTAAAAACATTGTTGGAGTTATAGAAGATAGATAAAAGACAATATTTGTAAATGAAATAAATAGATAAAATTCATTTATTTGTAGGTAGTACACCCATAATTACAATCATAAATTACATAATACAAAATACAATAGAAAATATATACGACTTAGACATTATTATTATTATTTAAATACATTAATTAGACAATTACAGATCACAAATATCAAGTTTTGCAGCAGTCATACATAGCTTTGACCATTCCATTTTTAGTGAATCTTATTCGGAACATGAAGGAGGCGGCCCTTATTATGTACATTACAAGGATTACCATATAGAACCTATAAATAAGGTCACACAATGGGCAGTCTTATCGCTAAAAGTGATAATTTCTTTCTTTCTTTTTCTTTTCCTCGTCCCTTTACCTTCATACAAACGAGATATCTACGACAGTCATCGTAGAGTAAACCAAATAAACCTTCTATCGCTTCTCTCGACGTTGCCAACTCATTGATCCCTAGAGCCATGGAGTGGTAATAAAAACTGAGCGTTGTATCCGCCTTCGTGATGATTAATGCACTTCTGCCAGCTCCCATGAAGCCAAGGGCCCTCACAATGGATGGCTTTACACCCGCGTGTCTATTATGTATTACTACTCCTTGCTTAAAGCTTTGAGTGTTCAAGTGATGAAAGGAAGGAGCGGTGAAAGATATCCGCGAGGTTTTGTGAAGAGTGATGTGTGTTTTAGAAAATGTTATTAGCATCATGTGAGCTGAAGTTACTGCATAGATATACTAAGCGAATGCTTGGCTAGTGTATCTTAAAATATTCATTAGTAATTCCCATAACGCAAGTTAATGAGACAGTTGTGGCTGATGATATTTTATAAAGTAATGGAATTCATCGTCATCATTTCAGCCTACATACGCCCGTTGCTGTATATAGGCCTCGCCTAACTTCTGCCACAGCGTTTCCCGGTACACGGCCTCCTCTCTAGAACTCTTTTTCTCCCACTGGCCTTCGGTTCTTCAGTCTATATGCCCTGCCCATTGCCATTTCAGCTTTGTTATTCGAAGAGCTATGTTCCTAACTTGAGTTCTCCTACGGCTCTCTTAATTTCTGATTCGATCATGTAGGTTATCTCCAAGCATAGCTGCCCCAAAGTTAGCGGCCACACCCCGCTGCCCTAGGTTATCAATGGCAGCACACACTGGTTGTAGCCTTTTGTCTTCAACCGCTGAGGTGTTGTGGATGAGAAAACAGCCAGTTTCCCGAACGCTGCCCATCTGAGTTTTATCAGAAGAATTACCTGTCATTATTTCTCTATCTTTGTCCCATTATGAAAACAAATATTTTGAATTGTACGTTAGAATGCGGTGCGATGGCAAATTAATGCTTGGTTGAGATTGTACTTTTTCGTCCTTTCTAATAGACCAATGTATATTTTTTTTGCATTATCAAAAGTTGTTTTTTATACGGAAAAATACAAAAAAAAATGAATTATATCCGCTGAAATATTTGTACAACTGCGAGAATATTGGGTCCCCCACTATTACAACCTCATAGAATCTCCTTTCTATAGCATTTTTGAAAAGGATGAACCCAACCTCCCGATATAATAGTCCACTATATCTACGTCATTTCCGGATATATCATCAATCATAACTATGTCCAACTGGTAGGACACCCACCTATACAAAAACCTATTGCTTAAATAATTTCAAAACATGTACCAGTCTCAGGATTTTTTAAAAAGACGGTGTGGTTAGTTAAGTACCATTACAAAAACACCGAAACATAAATATTTAGTACATAAATTACAATTATCGTAATATTAATTAGTGAGGCAAGTGAAAACGTTCAGTCGCTAGGTTACTAGGAGGTTATAAATCAGAGGATTATGTCTTTATTATGTTAATGTTATATTGTGGAAATTTATCAATTAGCAAGCTGAGGCGGGCTTCGACTGGATTACTGTAAGAACTTGATTTAGTACTAGTGAATGAATTATTGGTGCCAATGATTGAAATGTTAAAGTTTGAAATTGATTTAAGATTATTGAAATCTCTTACCATATTTCTTTATGACACGCCCACGTCGTTATCAGATTATATCGGACTAGTGGGTTGTCCCACGCTGCTAATGATAAGCTTATCATATCACAACACTATAGCAACCACTCTCAATCTCATTAGCTTTTATTCTGTTTCTAGCGTCTACTACGACTACCACTACGCCAGTATTTCACGCAATTATCTCCTCTACGTCTCTCTGATTAAATTATACTCATTACCACAATGTGATTTATGATTATTGAAGTTAATTCCACGCTTATTAAATCATAAACTTCAACTAGAAAGCGTCTAATTTCCCGACAAACTAGAAGCATAGTTGAATTCCTTCACAGTTCGTTGATCACATTAAACAACGTGACCTCTATACTGACGTCGCGTCGTAACCAAAACAACACTATCTCAAAAAAAAAAACAAATTCTGTTTTAAGGCAGCTTGAAAAATCTTGCATCAAATGGAGTAATCAATACATATCGGAACACTAAAAATAAGGTACAATAAAAGGGAAACATGTAGGTATATATCATGTTTACACAGATGCAGAGTACTTCATTTTCATATAATGTCTGAAACATGAATTTGTTGAGTTACCGCTTTTTAGATTTTGGTGGCTCGAATAGTTCTAATACAATACTGCCAATAAGGCAGATGTGTAGGTACCTCTATTTACATCCTCATTTCATCAGTGATCATATCAGCCGTTTTGACTGCTACAATGTATATTTCATAGTAAGGGATCTTTAACTGTATGTTACTTTAAGCTTCTATTTCTATAAGGATGCTCTAGATTCTGATGTTCTAGCTGCATAGGAACTATCAAATTTCCAGTAAACTTTGATAGAGTTTTGTAATATATCTATAAATTATTATATATATATTTTTTTTAAATTTTTCTCTGAGTAAATCCAGGTATTTTTATTAGTGTAATAAGACATAATGAAGGTGCCATCACCTATGAATGTTAAAACATTTATGGTAATCACAGTAATGACATAAAAACTCTATGGTCGATAGCTTCGAAAAGCGTTGATTGTAAACCTTCGTTTATGGCCTGCCCGAATGGCGGCTGATCGTGAGGAAATGTTCGAAATTGTGAATAAATAACAATAGAATATGTGTGTGGATATTATTATATAGAATAGTATGTCGTAAATAATAGAGGGATGTGTATGAATATTGAGCGCAAAAAATGATTTCGTGTGTGGCCTCTCAACAGGTATCTCAAAACAAAACGGGAAATCTAACGATAGACATTGAGCACGCGTGGTCCTAACAACCTTTTAGTTTCCTGCCTTGTGAAACTGATATTTTTTTTTTTCATTAAAAACTTTGCCCCACACTAGGAATTTATCCTGTATCGTGGGTGCGTTTCAAACATTCAATCTCACATACACAAACAGCCAGTGCGGAGATCGAACCCGCGACACGCAGCGCAGCAGTCGATCGCTCAGTCACTGCGCCAACCGTGTCGTCAATTAGAGACCAAAATTTAACTCTTCTCGAATGCTTTAGGATATAACGTGTCTGTCAAGGTTATAGGACACAGGCGACCGGTCAGGAACTCGGCTCAGGGTACTTGGAAATACCTAATAACACCTGGAATACATTCCAGGACCTCAAGCTTAACTGTAGCGCTTGTTACTACTAGACCAACGATGCAGTTTATTTTTAAGTAACCTGCGGTAACCCCCGGTAGAATGCGGTAACCGCCGGTAGCATGCGGTACCCCGGGTAGCATGCGGTAACCCCCGGTAGCATGCGGTAACCCCCAGTAGCATGCGGTAACCCCCGGTAGCCTGCGGTAAATATCGAAATATTCGTTTTTACCGACACATCGTAAATAATTTAGGCGGCTGGAAAACTATTTTACTTATAAACCACTAAAATTCTCTTCAAAAGATATAAAGTTGAACATAATACCCGTTCTACGTATTCCGACCACGTAAAAATGTTCGTATATGTACTTGTAAAAACTATAATTTTACAACAGTTTCGAGTTCGCACACATATTCTACCTCATTTTCTTAATATTTCCCTCGCTGGTCGTGGAGAAATTTAAAATTGTACAACTTCCTTATCCGCAATGGCGCAAAGGGAACTGCGCTTTATGAAAACTATCTGTATAACACCACATCATAGTATTGTAGTCTCCATCTCTGAACAATTTCAGGTTTCTGGATACACTGACAGATACTTCAGCACCTTGTCTGCCAGAGTCTGGTGTCCGGAGTAGTGTTTTTAGTGTGATTGAACCTATACGATGATGAAGAAATGTCCTGAAACCACGTACAAAACACCACTCAATGGTGCTTCAGAGATTAATATCTAAATGTTGTGTAAATTTATAAAGTTAAAACATTAAATTCAAATATTATTGTTTATATTCTTCCTTTTCAACTTTTATAATTTCTCTTTTCAAATGAAACATCTTTAAATAAGAAATAATAGTCTTATTTATAAGTCTTCCTTTTTATAAAAAAGTGTCAGTAGCAAAGAGGTCGCGAACTCGCCGTAATCTTTTCCTTTCTTTTCAATTATTTTCCTTTATGAAAAGTTTTTATTGTAGAGCCGAGAGGTCTAGGAAATAAGTTGTTGAATGCAGTGGAAGTTGATAAGCGGGCCCGGACGCTAAATGAGCGCAATTTGTTAAAGTCACGCGGAAGATAAAGTCGTTTTGCTAATAGAACTTTGTCAAAGTATCGAGTGTCGTCACTGGCTCACTGGATCAATGGGTTGATTGGAAATTAAAATATTATGGAATGAGAAAAGGATGGCGTTTTGTTTAAATACCGAAAAACTTAAAACTTTGGATATGGGTACGAAAAACAAACAATGTACACTGCTGTTCAATTATAATTATTCAATTCGTTTGCAGACTTTAAAAATAGATATAGCTATCTTTAGGTCGTGTTCATAATTATTATTCTGAATTGTAGAACGACTAGGTCGTGAGCAAAATGTCTGCGTTGGATATATTAATAATTTGTCTGTTAGTTCTCCTTTATTGTTGCAATAAAATCATAATTTTGCAATTAGAATGTCTAATAAAAGCTGTTAGGGAAAATTCCAGACCAGACAGGTGAGACAACCTGTAACCTGTAAGTATCTCAAGCTACAATAAATTAAATTAACATAGACTTGTTGAATTTATTACGTATGTATAAGACATGGACCTGCACAGTGCATAGGTCGGCTTACGTGGGAGCCCTACAGTTCCACCTGTCATCAGTAACAGAGAAATATGTTCAGTTCAAATTCATTAACTTATGAAAAACGGCACGATTAACCTTTTGATTTTAAGCCATTTAACATTATTGTATGTAATTTAAATAGAATACGTTATGTGAACCCAAATTTACTGAAATTAAAGACAAAATGTTTGCTTGTCTCTCAAACCGTATCTTAAAGCGTTCTTTGCACTTCAATAACACTGCCCTTTACTATTATTAATCTATTATTAACCCAAAAACTGACTAAACGAAACTTAGTTTCGGGAATTCAGTGATACTAGACAACTTATTTTTTGCAGTTAGTACACCCACAACCACGAAGCTGATGTGCTGATCACGATATCCAGGGTTCAATTTCCCAGTTAGACAGACCAACATTAGGTTATGCTATCAGGAATTTTTCCGTACCTTCCTAAAATCTTGTAGTGTACCCAAATTATTGAAATAAGATTTGAATGGGATTTAAATATAAGTGGAACGTAGGTATACTCACCATACACCTTTGCCCTCAACGAAATAGACGTAGTTTAATGTTATATTTCTGATATTACACAGACGTATTTCATTTTTACTTTTAAACATTTTCTCACTCACATGATTTTCAGTCTTCAATCTAAGCGTTCTCGTGTTAATGGAACACAAGAGCGTGTTATCAAATCCTATCACACGTTGTTGTACAACCTGCGCTTCTGTATTGGGGCGCGCCTATTAGCCGGCCAGCTGCCCCATTAGCATGCTCGCATATCGATGCTAACGAGCCCTTGCTCACCACTCATGCGCACAAATTATACGAGCCCAAATAACGGCCACGCGGTCGAGCTACATAATGGAAATTATGTTTGTGAAGTAGAAGGGTAAAAATTCTGTTGAATAAAAACATCGCCATTTTGTTGCCAATGAGCCAACGAGATTAGTCAGACTGGCTGATTTAGACACAAATGTAAAAGAACAACAATATAACTCTTTGTTGAATGTTGAGAATTCAACTGACATAGCTTATTCCCACATGGCATGGTGGCATTTTCAATGTTCAGCGCTAGAGCGTGGAGAATGTTAGTGCACGATTAAAACTACGTTTCTATGTATTACATTAATTATCTAGACTAGATAATCCAGCAAAATCTGATTTTCTGGCTAATAGCTCGTACGTAACTCACCCCCGTCACCCAAGCTGACCGCGCGGACTCCAGCAGACGAATGAAGGATCAAACTTAATGGCCGCTCTCGAACTACCCGCCGGTTTATTATGACTGTACCCCGCACCCCACCATCATGCTTCATGAGCTAAACTTAGCTCTAAATACTCCCCCATTAAGGTCGTAATTTGTTCGATCGCGAGGTTTCGAGGGAAGCTATACAAATTGATACCATCACCGAAGGATTCAGTTTAAGGAACGCTCGTACGATACACGGTTTGTAGGAAATCACACTATTTATATGAGCATTACGTTAATAGCAGGCTTTGTAGTACTATCGGTTGTTTGGAATAGACGCCATTTTGAAATAAAGCGGTACACGGAACCGAGGAAATGAGATTGAGGGTTTAGATAAAATAGGCCGTTTTTCAACAATTTGTTCGGGTGAAAGCATTGATGCGAATAGTTTAGTTAACAGCTTCTAGAGCCAAGTGAGATATTATTTGACTATCGAGCCTTTTGTATGTCAACTCTTGACACAATGATATATAAATGGTGTGTTGTTTAGATTATCTATCATCCTAACTCACACTAATTAGGATATTTTAAATGAGTTTACAAACATAAGATCTATATATAAAGTTAAAGTCAAAGTCGCCATGCTATAGATGCCTAGAAAGAGGTGGTGCACCGCGATGGCGCATGAGAGGAGTAGGCACCTTTAAAATATATGGGGGGGGCATTGACAGGCAGTGAGACATTAAAGACGTATAAAAAAACTAGGAGCGAGTTAAACAAGCAGCCATATACGAGTAGCTCCGCAAGCTCCTCAAAGCTACAAAATAGTAATAAACCAACATTTTGGCTAGCAGCTACAACGTTTTTCCGCCGCCTATAAACGCTAGCGGGTCTACAGCCGAAGATAAAGAGTGCGGCCGCAACGTTAGGAGACAATAAACCAGCATACGGCTACTGCGTGAATAAACGGAAAGCTGGCTTTGTGATGGGCAGCAGGCACACGAGCTGTGGGCAACGTGTGCCCACGGACCGGGCCAAGAGTTGGGCGGCTTCCATTTTATCCCGACTAATATTGAAAGGGGTAACTAAATACTGGTTAGTATTTAGTTACCCCTTTCAATATTAGTCGGGCAGTTAGAGCTTTGTTTGTTTGGCTATGGTTATAGCCAAGCAAAACGTGATAATGTAGTTTGTTGCATTTTGGGAAATTGCTTGTAATTCCTTTTTCTTTTATCTCTAACTTGCATGGTTTACACAACTGTCATTAACTAGGCCCACATAAGTTTTAAGTTTTGCCTCTATGTGTTGTAATCTCTGATGCAAGAGGAACTTCACATGTGGTTGTGTCTTCGATCAGTAGTCACCAAGTGTGTACCGTGCCTTTGTTACCTACCATTAGTCGTTCCATAAACGCGGCCTAACTAGGCTTAGAGTACACATTGATGTTTGGTGGGCGGGCGCGTGCCAAACTGCCGCCGTGTACCGCGAATAGCGCGCCATTACCGACGCGACGCCTTGTTTATGGGGACGCAATTATCATGCGAGTTTGGTGATCTCGTCGACCTTATGGGCGCTTGGTAGTCTCTCAGTTAAAGGTTATAATATCAGTGGCTGTTAACTGTACCTAGTGTTACGGCATGTTGTTGTCATTTGATAGTCATACCTAAATATATTCACGCCTTTGCTTCCTGGGGGTTAGCAGTTAATTCAGAATGCCACGTCACCTGCAGCGATTCTTCCACACTGATTTGTCCACTGTACATCGACATATTAATTAAAAGCTTTGGAACAGCAATCCCTTTTTATATCGTACTAAAATAATCAAAAAAGTTCACTTTGACTAGCATATTCAAGCGTACATTTAAATAAAATTATATTGCGAATAAAAATAAAAGATTACTCAAAACGTGCTCTATCACAAAATAACACATTTTATGATTCACTGAAAAAGAGACCGAAAGAAATCTAAATAAATTGCTCTGGATATGGTTCACACCAAAATCGTTTCCGTTTTTAAAGTTGACCAAAATAGTTACTGTTATTAACTTAACTATGTATTCAAATCATACCCTGTAATTTACCAACACGTTTCAAATAATACGTTAAAGAATTCACCCTTTAAACTTCAATTTAAACAAACGGCTACAAATTAACTTTTTGTGAATAAACTCCCCAAAAAAGCATAAAAAATTAATTGAGCATAATTTCGATTCAATCTAACGCCGTATACCAATTACTTATTCCGAGAACGAGCCATCCGATTTGTTACAACACAAACATCGATTCTATTGTATTTAAATTATTATCTGTTCACCAATCGATTGATAAGGATCGCGATCGTGTGACATCTCGATTGGATGCGGGTGTTACGGGACTTATCTGCATTCATTTATTTACGGCTATTCCGATACCAGATAATCGGTCTAGTGACGACAAAGGTAGTGAATCAAATATGTGTTTCCTTTGAATAGTTCATTAGATGACAGATATAGAAAAAAAAATGAAGTAGGTTTAACTCTACATATCGAAATATGCGAACGAAACATAAGCAATTTTAGTACTTTGCTTTAAGTTTTTATGTCATGTTCTTTTTAGTGGTTGAAATCAGTGCTGTCAGACGAACAACAGTCTTGAAATAATCTTCAAAGTTTGTTGTATTACAAAGTTTAAGTAGTCTGTTCAGTGCCGCGTAGTTTACGAGCATAAGCGACTCACTTATGCTAAGTAGACGATTCCAGCTTTACTGAGTTGACAAATGAAATAGGAACAAAGCAACGACGCGAGAACACGTCCTATGCTTTGTGAGCTTTCTTCGGTATAAAGTTTTATGTGTACAATATTTATGCAAATGCCATCTATAATTTTCGTCATTATTGATACTTTGTAAAGGCTATGTTCGAGAATGTTAACAACCTGACTCACTGTTTGCTCTGCACTACGTCTCGTTGTCTCGTTAGTCCCCAATTCGTCGCTGATCGTAATTCGGTTACAATTGATATCGGAAGCTGGTTAATCTTTTCATCTCGCAGCTGGTTTATTAGCTCTTTTAGTGGCACACGGTTAATTGATTGACAATCGTGTGGTTTTCAATTGATTGGGCTTGGCACGTGTGGCGCGGTGGGATATACTTAATAGCGGGCAAATTGTTATATGTGGGTACTACTGAATATCAGTTGTGCTGTGTTAATTATTCGTCAATGTTAAGTGGTAACAATGTATAGTGCTCTATAGATTTTAGTGTTGAATTTTAGGTTTTGTTATGTTTCTTCTTTCAAGTTCTGAACATAGAGAAAATAACACCTGTATTCCTCAAAGTGTTGGCAGACTACACCTATATTACTCCAGTTATGCTTAGTCCCACATACAAACGCAGTGAGCCTATTGCAAACCCTGAGTGAATCTATAGACTGAACACTTTGTGTGGAACGGGTGTCACTACGTGTGACGGTCTGTCCCGCTTGGCCGGAGCACCGCTGTGTCTTCGTGGAGGTGATCGGTAGCGGTGACCTCTCGCGTCCGACCCTGGATCAGTCCGATTCTTATGCTCAGTTTTGATCGCAACTGATTTACCAAAGAGTCGTTGACTAAATATCCTCTTATTTACTAGAGCTGTATATGTATCTCCCTTCCTACCGAGTTCTGCCTTTACCCACCTAACTCTAAACATGTCTATATATTGTTCACCTGTCTTCTGTTCGATCTAATCTAGACCGTAATGCATTGCCATGTATTATTTTGGCAGCCGGCAGCTTTCCACTGCGTCGTGTCTGCACATACCTTTGTGCTAAGCTCCTTTTACTGGAGCCTTCACACGGAGTTTATTTTATACTAGATGAGACATTGGTATAAAATAATAATATAATTATGTTGATACAAACGTCAGGTACCTGAGAAATGAGGAAGATATAGTGACGGAGGAATGAGGAAAATGTCGTCACGTAATAATTTTAAGTTTTTAGTATTTTTGGGGATGGGTAGTAGACCAAATAAACGAAGGATGAACGGTGTGAACACTTGTGTGAAGAACACGTGCCGACGACAAATAACTTGGTATAAAGGCGGGAGAATGACGAGTCATACCAAAAGTGAAGTACTTAAATATTTTAGCAACGCAATTTTCAATTTAGATCCATGGATGTTACCATAATGATATTTTTTGTTTCAATTTCAGATATCCATGTAACTGAATTTTATAAACATTTAAAGATATTCCGTATTGTGTTTATTCAGGAAAACGCTGCCTAGACAAATATAATGTTATACAAATCAAATGTTTCAGGGGATGTAAGCCTACGCTCGTGTACAGCCAGAATGTTAAACTTACAGAGATGTGTCTCTGTTTTATTAGTTCTTCAATCCGTTGATAAAAATCTAACATTGTTGGCATTCCTCATTTATAGAAGAAACAAAGACAAACCAAAACAACGAGTCATCAAGTGTCAATGATTCACTTTCAAATAAATCTTAATAAATAACAATCAGTTCTGAGCAGTCAACCTTCGAGGCACAATTATATAACAATGTTAACAATTGGAACGCAACAAGGAGGTACATTATCTGCGATCGGGTCGTCAACAGCGCGGGAACAGTCGCAGTCGCAGTCGCACTGCGTGCCGTATCGTCGCTGAGCATCGCTCGTCTGATCCCGACACTAGATTGCTCTGTTCGGTACATTCCATTACCAACTACGTACATATTTGACTACGTTATATTGTTATTAATTCTTGATATGAGCTTTGTTCAAATATTGCTCGTATTAAAACGAATTTAGTATCGTTCGGGTACATCGCCTTCCGTACCGCTGTGGTTTGTTCGTTCGTAATTTATGTCCAATGTATTAAACGATGCTATCTTTTCTACTCTCAGTATTGTGTTATTTGAAATGTGCAGTTTTCCTCACGATGCGATGTTTTCCTTTAAAACTTGGAGAGTTTGCTCTCGGCTATCCAAGTGGCTTTTGACTTGAGTGTCTGTAGAAAGTTTTTGTATAAGATTATCTATCGTCCGTATTGCATTGTTTTCTTAGCTCATTGTCATGTTCCAATTTGCGAGACCACTTCGTGATTTTTGTGTATTAATATGTAAAACATTATAATACAGACAAGCGTCCAATAGATTTACAATACAATCCAGATTTATGATTCGAGATTGAATAGATAAACGATTGCAGATAAGATCCGACCAGCAATAAATTTTCCACTTGCAAAACACGAACTGTGCTGTTTTAGAGCACGCTTCCCGTTTAACAATTGTGTTTGGAAACAAAATATGCAGAAATGGTGATATTAATCAAAAGTGATGCCTGAAGCTTTGTCAGATGGTGATAATTTGTGTCGTTGAAGTATAAAGTACCAGCCAGCAGTAAGTGTGTCGACGCTTCCGATGAGGAAACCATGAAAAATGACACTACTGGTGGCTGCGGCTTCGCCCACGTGGTATTCGGAATTTGTCCAATGATAATGAAATACTGGAATAAAACTAATGTTTTCCTTACCCAGGTTATGGTGTGGTTAAGCCGACACGGCAGATAGAGTTATATTCAGTAGTATAATGTTAAAGATGTATGCCAAAGTGTTACGTGTTGAGCTTCCGAACTTATTTTATAAATAAATACTATCGATCTACGGACTGTATGTAATATAATCCATCGTAGTAAAAGTTTGCTTCTATGTAGACCAAAATAGATATCATATATAACAAATCATCTCAAACAAGTAAGTGGCTCCTCCGCCAGGAAAATATAATCACCTCTCGTAGGTCAAAGGTAAAAGTTACTTTTCATGCAAAAATACATGAAATCACAAACGGAAAGTTCGCCGGAGCCAGGACTTGTCACAGCTTTAGTACAAAGGTCCCTCAGGGCAGTTGGGGATTAACAAGTAGGCTCACTTCGTTTTCAGTTGCGACTCTCATGACAATTACGTTTCAAGCAAATGTTAATTTGTTTAACATCTTGTGTTACGCCGCCCACAACTGTCCAGTAAGGATTTCTTTTTTAACAAAAGCGACTGTTTTAAATACAAAATGTCTACGTTGACTGTACAAGTAACGTAAGCGAGTCATCGAAATATCCCTTTCAATGTTTGTGGCTGATTTACTAATTAACTTCAATTGTAAGCCCTACACAAGATAATTATTTCTACAAAAGGGTAATTCTGATATGATACTGCCTGACAAGTAAATGCGTGACAGCTATCTAAGTGTGCTTTTGCAGCAAAAGTTATAAACAGTAAAGATTACTCAGCTTTCAACATGGTGTTTTAATAAGTCAAAACATCCACGATGTCGGCACACCTCGAAATATCGCAGAGCCTTTCAAGCCACGCAATCACAATATCATTTTCGGCCAACCCTAAGCAAATCCCGAGATATTGGAATATAGGGATACTTCCACCGCTCGCGTTGCTACTGGCGCGTTATTAAGTGGGCTGTACTGTATGTTTGTTGTAATGTAGATTCAAAGACAAACGTCTCTCTTCCCGTGTTTGCTTGCAGCCATTGTTTCCTCTTGTTTGACGAGGGATGGGTGAAGCCATCGGTTATCTAATATACTGGGGTTGGGTAATCGGAGCAAGTTACTAGTTTTTGTTTGGTGTTGTTGTTTTGAGTGGTGACCAATTTTTTTTTTTAGTTTGGATTTATAGTGGGTGTTAATAGTTAACATAAAATCTTTTTTATGTTACTTATATCTAGTAATCAACTGGTGAAAGAAAATGAATAAAGTTGAAGAAGATGGTACTTTCATATTTTCATTTGCCTTGAGCTATATTGTTCGCCGTCTCTCTTTTCCTAACATGTATAATATTGACAATGACCTCGCAATCTGTCACATATCACAGAAAATACCAATAAAGACGCAACTATTAGACAAACAGTGACAATTTGTTTTGTACTCTTCCGACTAATTAGCTCATTACTCGTGATATCTGCCATTCAAACACACATGTCATGTTAATTATTACTGCGCAGTTAGTCTACCGTGCGGTATTGAGATTTTAAGTTTCAGTCTTATTATATTTTGTCACTCTGATTTAAATATATCTACGGCCCGTAGACGTGTACTCCAAGAATTAGGTTGCAGAAACTTCTAACGAGACGAATGACATCGCAGAACCTTACGAAATAAACAAAGGCTTGGATGTGATGGAATAAAATACCATACTCATCACAAATTGTTTCTATGTATGTTTAACTAGATTCACTAACATTATTTTGTGAATAATGCAGGGTTTTCTCCTTTATTTGCTAGCCATATGTCTTCAAAATAGACATGATTTATGATCCGCAGTTCGTATAAAATGTCGGTCACCAAGTGAACAGGATTCCAATCAGTATCTTATGTATGACAGTTCGTTTGAAACTTCTAACTGACCTCAATGAACATGCTTCATTTGATATTGTTTACTTTTCGTAATTGTATACCTAGTCTAATACCATTAAACTTTATTGATTTATCTTGTTTTTGTTTATTTTTTTGAAAATACACAAGAAAACCATACATTACAAATATTTCGCATAAAAAAGGCACAAATGTACCTACTAACTGATTTTCCTAAATTCGCTCATAAATAACCACAAAAATAAATAAAATAAATGAATTCAATAATTCTTCTACTACAATACTAAGCTTACTTTATTGCTACTTTCGTCATTAAATTAAAGTTTATCATAAAGCCAGCAAATAACGCTTTGGCGTACACATTTAAACTTCAATGTAATATCATCAATTCTGAACGCACATTCAACAAATTACAGGCACTGAGAGCGCTGAGCCTACAATTTAGTGCGCTGGCAGCCGCCGGCCGCGCTATACCAATACCGACCACTGCGCTCCACTACGTGCTGAAACAACTTAAGTCCAGCGATATACTTGCCGCGAACCTAATTCCCGTGTTTTCATACCGACTGTACTGAAATGTTGCATAGACTAACAATTTTATAAACTCACCTCAATCACACTACCTATTTCATTTGAATTTCCTTCTGTATTATTTTAGGCTATGGTCGCTTGACGTCGAGCAGTGTGGACAAGACTCTCGCAATTCGCATACAATTTCCCCCGCATTAGGGTCCGGGATGGCGGATGGCGGATGGTGAATGGGTCATACGCAAACATTTGCCCAAACATTACACGCTGCCTTCAGGAGCGACTCCGCTGAATTATTGAGACGTCCCGTTTTAACACCAGATGCTATTTAGATGTTCTCATGTTTATTAGTTTGTCCCTCGTAATTTGTCATAGAGCCGTTGATGGCTGTAATTTAGGGCGTCCCATGAAGCGTTGATAGAATAATGTTGGGGAAGTTCGTCGACCAAATGTGCTTCCGGAAACATTAATCTTCCCAAATATTGCGTAAGCAACTTTAATCTTAAGTTCCACGACAATGAGTTTCCGGAGCTAAATCTAAGTTACACAAACTATTACTTCGGAATTGTAACCCTAAGAAATCACGGACAATAGGTCCCGTAAAGTTTTATTATAAGTATCGATTGCTGATCCAACATCAGTCGGTTAAAGAATGGTTCCGCAGCCGTCGCTATCATGAATGAGTCTGCCTGATAAAGGGAAATACCTGTAGAAATCAAACGGCGGAAAATAAATGTTGTCGGGGAGAAGGACGCGCGGCGGGCGGAGCAGGGAGTCGTACGGTGCCGGCGACGCGACGCGGTGAGGGCTGGCTGCGGGCGCGGATTTGTCGCGCTGCTATGACATTTGTTACTTCGCTACCTTCGCTACTTTATTTGTCATTGTCACGGTGTACGGTTTCTTTGCTTCGGCAGTTTTTCTTACCGTTTCTTTTTTCCTTATTTCTTTTAGAGCTGTGTAGATTACATTCCATATGTTACTTGACACGAAAGTCATGTGTTTGCCTTTGAGTACCATATGAAGTGAACGCTTTAGTTTACTTGGTTCGATTTGGTAACATTACAGAAATGCAACTATTTACTGCTAATGATTGCTAAACGTGGATATTGCTTACTAATCACTGATTTACGAAACTTTAGTACATCTTTAAATCACACTCGAGATATCGCTTAACGTGTACTTGTAATCGTCAACAACCATCTAAATGGCTGTTTATTACTGTTTTACTATCACCATTATAACGTCAAGATGACCGCGGTAGAGATAACTAACCGAGTCATTTTATTGCCGCCTTCATTCATAAATGTACTCGTAATTTACCAGAAACTAGGAAATAATTTTATTCAAATTTTTATTTCATTGATTGTAAAATCAGACGCGTTTTATGAGTGCAAGTGTTACAGAGTGGAGGCTCGTTGAAACAAATTGAATTTTTAAAAAAGCGCTTTTTGAATAAACAAGCCGAGATCAAAGCGAAAAAGAAGATTACTGGGCAAATGAAAGCAATTTATAAAAGCTAGATAAACAGGCTGGCATAAATGAAATAGGGGAGCTGTATCTTTTTACACAGCTCAATGAGTGCGAACAAAGTGCGCGATGCGTGGCCGGCCCGTGCCGTCGCCGGACCGCTGCCGGATCGCGCGCGCCGCCACCGCGACCGGACCGTCCCCTTTGCTTCCTTATCTCGATTCATTTTCTCTGCTAATATTTATTGCTCTGCTGTGCTGGTGTTTACCAGTGTTGTGACTTCGTGACGTATACTCTGAGCAATAGCCATGTGATGTTACAGAACAAAGTGATGTTATGACATGCATTGTTCAAACTATTTTATTAATGGTGAAAAAATTTAGTTTTGTCTTATTGATATAGAGAACGATTCAAAATCAAAATATTTTTGTATCATATAGGCAGATGGGCATTTATAAAACGTCGAGAAAAGGAGAACGGTTCGGGTGGGTCGTTTCCTATGGAGAAGAACAGGCAAGTTACATAATATAATAAGTTAACTAAATTTAACAAGCGTCTAAGAATCTAAAAGGCCTACCATGTCCACTCATTCACAACGAATTGGTACAAAAGAATCTGTGTAAAAATAAGAAAGAATATTGCAAAAAAGTTACTACAAGTATGAGACAAGTCATTACAGAGTTGCCGTCAGTACTGTAACTATTCAGAAAAAGGATTTAATTAATATGTGATTTGACAACTTTTACAAATTTTAGGAGATTACTTAGAAAGCAGCCTTTCATCTCTAAAGGTCAACTATAGTCAAATACACAATGTCAACTAAAACCATTAAATTTCTAGTTTCTCTCATGGGACTTAACATTTTATAGAACCTATAAGTATGTAGCAGTGCCATAAAGATGTAACATCGATAACCGTTAACATGCTTACTTGAAACCACCCATTTATATAATTTATTACAATAATGTAATAATCTCCCATCTAAATGTACGAGAGATATTGTTTATACATCTAAATACTAATCGTTACATCTAAACGTAATAAATTCTCGAGGCAATGAAAGTAAATAAGATTAACTCAAAATAATATCACGAGTATAATAAAGGAGACAGTTTACGATCGCCGCGGCTACACAAATCACTAATAACTCGACTTGATGATAAATTTAAGTAAATGAGTCAACGAAGCGTGGGCTTCAATAAACTTGGAGAATTTCAGGACTTCGCTTCGATCAAACTTGAATCGAGATTGATAAATTGATAGAATAATTCACATTCAACATATAATTCTGAATTCTGATGATTTTGCTTGATTGAGTCCGATGATAAATGTTCAAACGATAACATCTATTGACCAGTATTGTGAGATATATAGAATATTTAAAAAACTAGGTAAATGAGAAACGAGATTGTCACTTTTATTTAAACTGAGATAATGGTTTTGTTATGCTCTTTAATGAATTTTAAAAATGTTAAATTCTGAGGTTGACAAAACAAGCTAAATAGGGGGCGATGCTTACACAGAACTTTTAAACAGCCCCCGTGGGACATTTTAAGCTCAACCGTCATTTACGTGCAAAGCACCGCCAAACATAACGACGCAGATAGATAGACCTTTTTGAAATCTGTTACCAAAATAAACCTGACACAATTCTAAAACGCAAAATCATCAAAACATATGCGTGTATAAATTCCACAAACGACAACAAGCAACTCAGGAAAATTAAAGGCCGGCCCGCAAATGTCGCGTGCAAGTGTTGACGTGGCCAGCGTGACCTGACCCCTCACACATCTCCACTCGTTACAGACGTCAGCTGTTAGTGGGCGAGCTTAAGGCGCCACCCCGACCAAAACGCCGCGCAAGCCGTTTTTGTACAGTTTTCTAGAGCTATCTACTTGTTATTTAAAACGAACTAAGTAACAAAAAAAATACATTAAATTTCTTTATAATCTTGATTCCATTATTGTAGATTTAGTTTTTATTTTTATTGAGTCATTATTTAGTAAATCTCCTTACAACAAAGGCCCCGAAATGAGAAAAAATATCAATAAAATGCATCTCCTCGTAAAGTAAACATTGTTTAATTTTGCTACTGACACTAATGGATACACAATTCTATAATGAACATTTTGGTAGAAATATTTTTTCCATAAACCCAATAGTTAATTTTATGTAGATTTTATTCCAAAAAATTGGCATTATTCACTACTGCTCTCACTCGCTCACTCCTGCGCGGAAAAGAGGGAAGCGAATACTCAAGGTTATTTGCGTAGGGTACCGCCTTAATGAACGGTCGGGGCTCTCATTACACCGGGCGAGGTAAATTTTCTTAACAGCCCAGTCGCCGCACGCCGGTCCTAAACACACACACCCTTCTGCGGACAGATAATTTGTCTAAAGTTGGGCGGTGTTAAAGTTTCCACTTGCATAGTTTCTTTATCAGTTTATATCACAGCCCCAAGTTTAGTGTTGACGAGCCGAGGGATGTCGCCGCCGCCGCACCCTTATTGTTTGTTCGACTTCTATCGTCGTTGAATACGTCATGCTTACTTTACCAATAATAATAAACCCTATACAACTTATTACAACTTTCTTGTTATATTATTTAAATTATGAACCCACGCAACAATTCTCACGCAACAAATTCCTTAAAGGGGAAATTCTCATTTTTAAACTCCATAACAGAAACAGCCGGTTGCTCTATTTTAGTCACAAGCACAGATCGAGATTTGGATAAAGTAAGAGAGCAGGCAATCAACGAAGCCATATAGAGTGATCATTAAGGAGAAACAATGTGTTGCTTCCCATCACGAGAGCGACGCGACACGTTGGATAGCTCGCTCATTGGCGCGTCACCGGCCGCGTCAGTGAGGACAGTAATAAACACTTGGATGTGTGTGTATCAAGTCCCGCGGTCCGCGGTCACGATCCCGACAATTGCGGGAACTATGCCCGCCGCACTATTTCGGTGGGAAATGCGGGAATCGACACAAGAACGAAGTTACTCTTTATGTTTTACCCGTTCACGTTGAACCTCTCCGCTGAATAATTTTATAGCGTTACTTGTTGTTTGCCGGTTATTTGGCGTGTAGTTCGTAATCTGTTGTGAATTTACACGTTGTTTAGTTTTCAGTGTGTGCCGGACAACTTTAACTTTATGTAAAGTAGATCCTTTTCTGTAATTAACAAACAAAGTAGGGATGGAAATGCTAACACAAATTAAAGACTAGAATTTATGTCCCTTTCGTTTACATTTGGCACGACCTTTACCGGCTTTGCATTTAAAGATTGGGTTACCTATACCAATTTGTTTTACTAGCTAGTGCCCGCGGCTTTGCCCGTGTGATATCGAATAAAAATCCTATGTGTTATTCCAGACTATAATCTACCTCTGTGCCAAATTTCATCAAGATCCGTTCAGCCGTTTTGACGTGAAAGAGTAACAAAAATCCATACATCCTCACAAACATTCGCATTTATACCTAATATTAGTAGTATATAAACTTTCATAGTATGCTCTATAAGCAATGCTGACCTAATTTGTGTGATCTTATTTTTGATGAAATATGAATTGTCCTACATTCAGAAACTGTTCACGTTGCAACTTCACCATTGCGTCGCGTTGCTCGTTGTGATTTATAGCCGAGCGCTCGTCTGCGGCTCGCCCCGCCCTCCCCAGCCATCTTATATCTTTATTGTTCTAATCTTCACTGTTTTACAAACTATTGTACCTATCATGATAGCGCTCTCCATAAATATCAAGTTTTCTTGATAAATTCCAACTTTATGTTACCTTTTAAGTGTAATGGTTGTTCAAAATCGGTTTAGCAATGTTCAGGAAATGTCTGCGATATAGCTGTTGTTCGTGACTTGTAAACACATTGTAGTATCGACGTCTGTGCGACGGTGAGTGTGACAAACACTTAATCACCACTTACAAGAAAACGTAAGCAACACCCGCACACATCCAGTATGTAAGTTTCATATCCAGGATCAGAGGCTGGTATAACTAACAGCGGTCCTAATACTTCACAATTACAATTCGCAAAATCACACTGATCGAAGTTTGGCCGGAGGCCCGCAACTAGTAGGTCGCCGGAGGCCCGGAGTGATTACATTAGAACATCACGCGTCACCTCGACTCCAATTTGAAGGGTCCAAACTATTTGTCCCAATCGAAACCCATTTGGAATTCAGATGGAATCGAAACGTCTAATTGCTTTCGGTTCAGCTCTTCGCATACTAATCTGTGACTGTGGTCGTTCTCATAGACTACGTGTGCTATCTTCGACTGCATTACTTGCTCATGTTTGAGTTTCTGTATCAGTAGTGATGGCCGTTTCCACACAAATACCACTTTACAAATTTAAACTCATTTGTTCTGCGATCCCAATTCCGAAAGCCGGATAACTTTAAGCACAAAATATACCTTGAACTTTTCCGATAACAATCTTGTTTCAAATAAATACAAATGAGAGTTTTAATCAGTGTCGCGAACAAACAAGTAATAACAGTAAATATCGGGCACCGCACTGCGGGCTGCAATTTTTTTCCAAGTTCAATATTTATGAGCTCGAAACATCGGAAGTCGGGACTCGGTATTGGTGTCGCCAACTCGCAACTAGGTGACCGCTCGCCGACAATTCATAAAATGGAGGAAGTGGCTCAGTTCACACCCTCGCCCCCCACGTCCTCACCTCTCCCCTTCGCAAGTTTTCCCAATTCCACCACAAACTGTAAATAAAGCAAACGATCCGATAACGTGGCTGCTCCACTTCGCCGCACGGACGAAGGGATATTTCACTTTCGTTTCGGCGATACTAAGCTATTTACATTTCGCGCCACTGCTGCTAATATTTACGCCTTCATTTCACTGAAATTGGAATGGATTTAACAAGGTCACGCCGATTCTGATTGCTTGAAGGAAATTGAATGTTCCTACAAACAATTATAAGAACCCCGGAGAGGACCCGCTACTGATTAATTGATTTGAATTGATTTTGAATAGAGTTAAAAGGAAATGATGGTAATGTGACTTTCTGGTGAAAAGTAACTCTATTGGTTCCGTTCAGCATTTGAAACGAAAACCAAATTGAACTAAAGAATTCACGCTAAAGTTCATGTGAGTTTGATTGAAGAGATTGGAGACACATGATTGGAGTTCAAAGTATTCATTTCTTCTATCAGATTAAATTGAGCATTTCAAACAAATATTCTGCAAAATAATATTATTCTTGATTTCCAACTTTTATCGTAAAATTCTGATTGAGAAAATGAAATGTAATTGAGCCAAACTAAAACACGAAACTAAAATGTCTTATAAGATGTCTAGAATACGGTGAGTGTAGTTAAATTATTAATATTTGTCAAAATCACATGTAAAAAAATAAAAACGTAAAGCAAGTAATATCATTAAAGAAATGGAATTCAAGAAGAATTATCATTCATTTAAAAACGACCGAGAAATATATAATACAAAATGAACAATAATAAGTTTCAGAATAACTTTAAGTAGAGCCTTACCTTTTTATAAGTTTTCTATTAAATATTACAAAAGAGTTCGTAACTTTAGCGGTTTTCAGCCAAGTCGAGAACCAACATAATTTTAATGTAGCTCCGAAGATTTCCCTCGACACTCGTCGACCTCTATAATGATTAGACAAACTGGAAGTTAAACAAGACTATTGTATGGACACAGGCGGCTGCGAGGGAGCCACCGTGCTGCTCAATTATTCACTAGAGTACGAGATTAAATTAAAAAAATATAAACTGTCAGCGCGAGAGTCTTAAACTCATCGTTTGACGAAGTACAAAAGTTTAAATTAAATTTATAGAAGCGAGCGAGCGAAGAGTCCCGCAGTCCCGCAGTCCCGCAGTCCCGCAGTCCCGCAGTCCCGCACGCGTCCGGCGCTACACAACGCGCTAAATAACGACAATCTAGTTTTAATTGCAGCTATTTGTCTCCGCTCCGGTGTTGCAGATTGCGTCGCCGATGGACCAATTTTGCATGCTCTTAACGTATTAGTTGCAGCACTTACAGCAATACTTCAAGTTTTTAAATGATCCACACAATCTTGTCGTTAGTATTATCATCACGTCTCCTGCACCTCTGTGATCAGCGTTTAAATATTCACAAAGGCGAGTTGAGAGCGAGCGTTTAAACCATTCAAACCGTCGAACGACGCATCAAAAATAATGCCATCATTAAACTTCAAAACGCTGTTTTCAATCCTGTAAATATTGCATTAAAATTTTATGAAATACAATTATAGAGTCGTAAATTTAAACCGAATTGTAAAGGCGATCGTAAATAACAATAATAAAAATTTTAAATAACCATTTAGATGTGTATAGTATTGATAGGGATGGACATTAGAGACTCAGTGCCTTATTAGATCGGTATGCGCGTGATGAGCCCTTATCAGGATTATCTTTTAATGTTATTATGAGTGCTTTATTACAAAGGCTCGCACTGCATGTCAGGCTCAAGTGGCGTGGCGGAGCGTTTTTTGTGGCGGTCGGCGCTTGCGGCCGCCACTCCGTTTTTAATGACTCTATTAAAGAGATTAATAGCGTCTATCGCTTAAAAAACATCCGTACTTTTTTCATTCTTTACAAATTTAATTAATGTCGATATGGATCTTTTAACCGGACCTGTGTTTAGGACGGCAAGGATTATGGGAGCTACAGTTTTTTTTGCCTCATCTATACTAATATTATAAAGCTGAAGAGTTTGTTTGTTTGTTTGTTTGTTTGAACGCGCTAATCTCAGGAACTACTGGTTCGAATTGAAAAATTCTTTTTGTGTTGAATAGACCACTTATCGCGGAAGGCTTTAGGCTATATAACATCACGCTGCGACTAATAGGAGCGAAGAAACAATGGAAAATGTGGAAAAAACGGGGAAAATTATTCATCTTTGAGGGCTTTCGTTGCGTGCGCTGCGAAAACGGTTCAAGATACCAAAAAATATGTACGAAAGAATTATTCCTCTTGAAATGATCTAAAAAAATGTCCGTGACGGTATATGTCTATCTTTTAAGATTAACTCACTAGAACCGTTTTTATGGGAATCAAATTTGGTCGAAATTAATGCAATTATTTTTTAGAGTTGTATCAACATAATAATATTAATCTTTATCCAAATAAATGTGTTGTTGATTAACAGTATTTAATTGTGAGCAAATTTGTCTTTGACATCACTTAATTTCAATGAACATCTTAGAAGATATTACAATTTTAAAATAACTCCGATATAAAATTCGGAGGAGAGGCGTTGCTTGCGGGCGACGCGGAGGGGGGGTGTAACTCTACGAGGTAACATGCCGCGCGCGCGTCTGATGTGCGGTCGGCTTCGGCCCGTTGTATGCAGCGTTATTTGTTTTTGCGATATAATATCGTCGTGTAATAATACTTTATAAATACTATTTCATTTTGTTTTAAGGATAATATTTTGGTTCTAATAATTTCACAATTAATACCACTTTTTTTTTGTTGTTGTAGATAATACCTGTAAATAGGTGTCATCTACATAATTATTCTTATTAGGTTAGGTTTAGTTTAAGCATACAGTAAGTTTACCTTATGTTTTACGTAAGTACCAAATACAGGTAAAAATAATTAGGATCCTAATTATTAACCTAACGTTTGTTTTTTCTTGATTACGAGTTACGGTTTGGTTAAGTTTTCATTTCCTATTTACTTTCTTCGTCACTATAATGCTTAGAAAAAGAACTCAGCTTTCTCGGCAGACTGCTACCGCAAAGCGGCTGCGAGCTTTGCGCAGCAATGAAACAGAGGATGAAAATATGCATAGGTTGGTTACTAAACGAGCAATCAGTGAACAAAACCGTGCTAATGAATCGATCGTTGAACGTTCGCAGTGTCTAGCCTCACAAAATTTCCGAACTTCGGCAAACCGTTAACGGAAATCAAGCGCTGAACGTTTATCCTTACAAAATTCCCGAACTTTGATAAACCGTGAACGGGAATCAAGCGCTGAACGTTCTCAACGTTTAGCCTCACAGAGTTCTCGAACTTTGGTGAACCGACTACGGGAATCAAGCGCTGAACGTTCTCAACGTTTAGCCTCACGGAGTTCTCGAACTTTGGTGAACCGACTACGGGAATCAAGCGCTGAACGTTCTCAACGTTTAGCCTCACAGAGTTCTCGAACTTTGGTAAACCGACTACGGGAATCAAGCGCTGAACGTTCTCAACGTTTAGCCTCACAGAATTCCGGAATTTGGGCTAAGACGCGGATAAAGCCGTGGGTAACAGTTATAATTTACTAGCTGTGCCCAGCGGTTTCACCCGCTGAGGTTTAGGGGTATGAAAAATAGATGTTAGCCGATTCTCAGACCTACCCAATATGTACCCAAAATTTCATAAGAATCGGTCGAGCCGTTTTGGAGGAGTACGGTAACTAACATTGTGACACGGAAATTTTATATGTTAGATAATGCTGAAGAAGTTGTTTGCAAAAATAAATATGATGCCCAAAATACTATTCCACGCGGACGAAGTCGCGGGCACAGCTAGTATTTTATAAAAATTGATCGCCTTCATCGCCTTAAAAGGACTTTAACGTTACGGCGTCGGATTAGGATAATTACGTTTTATTTGAGACGCGTGCATGTGTTGAAAGCTCATTGTATTTCATATGTTGTTGTAATCCCAAATTCAATGCTAACATGAACGAGACTTGGTCCATACTAAATTGCACTCAAACAGCGTTAAACGTTAATATTTCATCGTTACAAATGTGAAACACTCATCTCTCATCATTAACAACGCTCAACGTTTTATCAAAATTACATTAACAAACAGGATCACGTTTATAAATTGAAAGCTCTCTTGCATCAATTTACATTTGTTTAGTTTAGATTACGCAGTACAATACTTTGTCTCCGCACTACGAATGTAAATTCATCGTTAGCTTGAGCTTCAATTCGTATTAAAAGATGAGACAGCGTAAGTTGGAGTTAAACCGGTGTTACGATCCAGTGTCGGAGTAGACCGGGACGGGTCTGGCTCGGGGGTGAGCGACTAACTGGATTGTCGTCCCCCCTCGGTTCTTCCGCGCGAGCTAGCGCCCAATTTGGCGGCTTGCTCGGCCCTGCACGTTTTTGCACGCATCCCCTTAATATGGACCTTCCGACGAGCTCGCAACTAGCGACTATAAAACATGCCCCGGCACGCTGTGTAACTTGATTGCGATGAAAAAAACTTCGCCAATAAAAGCGCCAGTTCGATTCTCGAAATCGTTCCCAAAACATGGGAAAGGTTAATGATCTACAACTTTCTGTTCAGTTGTCTTTTCAGTATCATTAATTAAATTTGCATGCGAAGTGGAATTTCCTCCATTTTTAGGGTTCCGTACCTCAAAAGGAAAACACAGATCCCTTATCACTTTGTTGTCCATCTGTCTGTCTGTCAAGAACTGTGTGTCTCGGGAACGCATGAGGGTATCGAGTTGAAATTACAACCATATACTAAAGTCTGTGATCCCTTGGAGCTGTCAAAAATCATCAAAATATATGGCCGTAACCCTCAGTGCGCGAATACGACTCGCACTTGTCCGGTTTTGTTGAGTTATTTTACTTGTTTCTGTGCTAACAAAACTAACAGCGTCGTAATTATTAATGGAAAAGAGACATCCGAAATATATTTTTACTCCAAACGCGAGGTAAATTATACATTCTGAGTAAAAAAATAAACAGACTAACAACATATTCAAGGAGAATTCCCAAACGTTGGCGGAGCTGAGTCCCGAAAGCCGAGCGGCGCACGCCGGCGTGTCTGCGAGCCGCGGCGACTTGATCCACTGCAGACTGCCACAGTCAGTGGCGCTCCGCCTGCCGACCACACGAGACGCTTCTACGCTCCTCGCGCGCGAACGCAACGAAATCAAACACGATCTCATAGTCGACAACTACGTCCGCTTCACAACATTCATAACATATTTTCCGTGTTCCTTTGATTTTCACTTAATATTTCTTTAGTGTTTTTTTCTTGTTTGTGTTCCGTATTTGCGGGATCTTTTTTTTTCGATACGAATAGCAGAGCTTGTTACCGTGAAAAGCTACGCGCCGGACGCATCTATTGTGAGTACAATGTATCGCTTTAACGCAGATCGGGTTGAACAATTACGATGAGAATATCGAAGACGACACTGCGACATGCGACTCACATTCCATTGGGATAATAAATGCAATTCATGAGATACAGGATTCAGGAAAAATGATTTTGAAAATTGGGGGGAAGTCGCCTCCGGGCGTGAAGACGGTGGAGAAGGAAGGGAAGAAGGAAGAGAAGAAAGAAACGAACAAAAAGAAATGGGAAAAATGTGAGGAGAGATGTCCGGGGGACCCGTGGGCGTACTGTGTGGTGTTATGGTGTGCTTGTGCCATGAGCCTGATCTCGAGCGGGTACAGCCTGTACAGGCAGCAAGGACTGCAAGGGAGGCTCTCGCTTCTGGAAGAGCAGCACCTGGCGCTGCGGAGCGCGGTGCTGGAGCCGCAACAGCCGCTGGTGGAGAGGCTGCGGCGCGAGGTGGTGCGGCCGCCGTACTGGCGCCCCAGGAGGAGCCTTCGAGACTACGGAGACTGCGTTTGTCCACCAGGCAAGTGAAGTTAATGTAACCAAATTATAGGAATTAAACTTCTTTAATCATGATTCTTCAGCCCTCTCCATTTATTTGAGCTCAGTGATGCTGCACTTGTCTTCTTCTACTGTAGTTATTAGAAGTCATCTTATGGGACACCTCCAATCTAGCCATATCTTCGTACAATATTGTTTGAATTCTGAAATGTGCAACGTAAGATATTTTGTTTGTGAAATTGTTTTATTTTGTTATTAAACGTAAGAAATTATATTGTAATATAACGTATAGTTAAAAAAAAAACAAGTAACGGAATGAGTCTTAGATAACCATTTTTGTAATTCTAAGAGTCTGTTTATATGAGTCTGTATACATATATCCAACCATTCAACTGATCAACTTAATCAACAATGTTTAACAAAACATTCCCAGATTTAATCACCTCTCAATTCCGTGCAAAATTGGCATCGTCCTCGATTTGTGAACATTAATAATGAAACACTAACGTTTGTCATGCGTTCATCATGCGAGCCCATCTCGTATTCATCACAATTATTATTGATTATGATTGTGTTATTAATGACTTTATTGAAATAACTAGCTGCTCGCTGATGCTGAGCAATCGAGAGCTAAATAAAGCTGGTAATAAATAATGCATTCTACACGACCGGTGTTAGTCTAATTTTCAAATTCCTGTAATATAGTTGGACGGTCGTATTTTATACAGATTGCCAATCATTATACTGGAGTACATTTTTTTAAATTATAAGGACTAAGAGATCCGTTAACAGTAACTAAAACTCCAAGCGAGGGGTTCGAGCCAATCTTTTCGGAGCTATTATTTTTTCCCTCTCGGCCGCAATACGAAGTTAATCCGGAGTTGAAAGCTGTCACTAACCCCATGGTTATCAGGCAGTGCGGCTCGAGATGGAAAAAATGATAAACGCCGGATGGCGCGAATACGTGTCGGGGTGACGGCTCAGTTCGAGGGTCCCCGGGCCCCGCCGCGGCCCGGCTCGGAGCCCACGGCTCGGGATAATAAAGGAGTTGAGCTTTTATTACAAGTTGTTGTTTGGCCCGATATTGCTGTTGAATTTGAATGATGTCGTTAGTATTCTGTTCGCGGTCCGCCAGTTTATTTTGATGATTACGAATCTTTTGTTTTTGTTTTTATCCCTCATAATTTATAATAAGAAAAGTTAGTATTGCTAACGTTTGCTACAACGGGACCGTTTTGTTGGGGTCAGAATCGTTGGTCAATAAATGTTTAATGGTCCGTTTCAACAATATTTGAGCGAACGTGTTCAACCGATCATTTGGGTGAGTTAGGAGCGTAATATGGGAACCAATGTTCAATCAATAAAACATAGTGGTGGCTCGGCGGCGGTGGGGTGGTGGACGAGAGCGATAAAAGTGTCGCGTGTCGTTGACAGCGCCGTGTTTATTTGGATTATTGGGCGTTGTGGAGTGGCCGGCCCGGCTGGAGGCGCGGGCGGCGCTAGGTGGTGGTGACTAGTGTAGTGGAGTCGGCGGGGCTCCACGGTCCGTGGACCACTCATTGTGCTGATCCCTTTATGTAGGTACTCGTTGTGAAAATACGTAATTGATTCGATTGGACTCGTTTAAATATGTGCAGCGGATGGAAAATTGGGATATTGTAGGCTCTTGATATTATTGTGCGTTCGAGTTAATTTATTGCTGGCTTCCAAGTAGTGTGTACGTACCTATTTCAGCAAATAAATTCTGTGCAGACAATATACCCAACTTGAACGAACATGTAATACAGTTACAGACAGAGCTAACCAAAACTCGATACTGAGTCAGTGTCGATGTCGGCGTACAGGGCCAAACGATCGACAAAACTGATTGGCTGAACAAATGTCACAACCGTCACTACACACCGAACGAAGATTTAGTGGAACTGATAGTGTATAGTGAGCTCGCTTCCATACTCATAGAGCACAGACAGATTGAATACTGACGAGGACTGAGGTACCTACGAGTACCTCCGCTCCTAAAATATTATCTAGAATCAGATTACGCATTCCGTAATCATTCAGAATCAGAATAGGTAATGTAGGACAATCTTTAATAGGGGCTTGAACGCGTGGGAGACTCAGGACATCAAATAGATTAGTATCGGAACAACATTCAAATCTTGACGTGACACAGTTCTATGTAAACTTTACTTCGTGCGGGTGTCCAACAAATTACCATTATGTAAACGATCCTCCGTCAACAATATCCCATTAAGTTTGAGTTAATACATACTGATTGCTTATTCACTCAATAATTCCTAAATACACTGAAGTTTTGAGAAGCCTATGTCAACATTGGCCGTTAAACTTTAATCTGTGCCAGCGATTTATAAGGTGTTTTGCCACATAAATAGTAGCCGGGTCCGAAGTAATAAAGGCTTAGCCTTAATATATTATATTAGTAGAAATTGTAAAGGTTTGACTGTAACTCAGTGGAATTGGTTCGATAGAGAGTATTTATGTCCTGCATGGCTTACGAAAATAGATGTTCGAAGACTTTTACAGCTATTTGATAAAGGTTTTTTACAGTAAAGCATTTTGTTTGCATACAGATTTTGTTACTGCATATTTGTGTTTAGTCGTCGGGAAATAATTGTTCATTAAATACACACACACTTCGTTCACTTGCCCTGATGTTGTAGACACTTCAAACAAGTTTCGAAAAATTAATATAAAGTTTTAGTCACTTTGTAAAATAATAGGTAATTCTAAAAATCCTTGACTATTAGATATAGCAACGCTTCGTGACGAAACCAAGTCATGGAATTCATATTTAGGTACTACCCCATTGTCTACACTTTTAATTTTGATGGTCCGGTGATGCTGATTAGTAAAAACGTCACGTATGAGACAGCCCCTGACTTTGTGGATATGATAACAGTTTGTAATACAGACTAAAGATTCTTCTCACAGCTAACTTGAAAGTGAACGCCGGCACCAAGTTCTACAAAGCACATAGTTATTAACACCAACAATAATGTCCAGCATACATCCGTTCACACGCGCCACTATCTAGTACCTACACCAGTTAGCGCGAGTCACTGGCGCGAGTGCCGCTCGCCAGTGCAATTACCCAGCTTTTTGTTCCGCGACTTAGGCATAACTAATCCGTGGAGTCTAACTCCATTGTTAGCTCACTACTGGAATGAATGAATGAATGGGGCTGCATGCTTGCGCTACGTCCATACATATGTTCACCGGTTCGGTATTACATATTTATGTTAGGAGAGTATACATCGGCTGGCATATTATGATGCTTTATGTTTTTTATCTGAGTCGAGAGTTTTGTTCTTCAAATACATAATGTATGGTTTATAAGTATTTCGATAGTAAAGCATGTACTTCAACTTTAGCATGTTTTGAGAAAAAATCATTGTTAGCTTTAAAGATTTAAAAAAAAAAACGGACAAGTGTGATTCGGACTCGCGCACCGAGACGGTTTCGTGCAAACTTGCGACATCAACGGTCATATCTTTGCATGCCTAGACTTAGACATATCCGGGGTAGCGGGTTGTTCGAAAGAGGTACCGCGGCCCCGGAACATAAAGGGCAGTAGGAGGAACATGGGTGGGTTTTAGTCAGTACAAGATTAGGTAGTTATTTGATGATTTTCCACCCAAAAACGACTTAGACATATGGCTTTTCTCCAACTCCAAGGGAATTGAGAATATGGTTTTAATCAACACGATACCTTCACGCGTTCCCGAGATATAGGGTCTTGAAAGACAGACAGACAGACAACTAAGTGATCTTTTTTGAGGTACGAAACCCTAAAAATACCCAACATGGACCTGGTAAAATATATTTACTGTACTTGGTGTACATACAGGTAATATTTTCCGGTAAGTTATGTATGAAGTGACATGTTTGACTACAATAAACACCAATAAATTAAGACAAATGATTATTTGTTTATCTTAACCAGTTGACATAGTGGTATTTAAGTAGGTAAGCGCTATAAATTGTTTAATAACTCGTATCTAAACGAGACAAAATTAGAAAATGAGTTATCTCATAAATTGGTCATTACGGTCTCCCCTCGGGAGTGTCACTCAGTCACATACGGGTATCAAGACATCAAATGAAATCAAACAAGAGTATGATTGCCTTATTAACAGCTTAAAGAATATTCGCTCCATTTATGTCCTTTTTCAATGTCGTTAACGTCGTAAAGTACAAGATAGTCCAATAATGAAGTCATTTGTTTAATTTAGATAGTCGACCACATCGAATAAAAAGTCATTTCCAAACACTTCCTCGATAACTGTCTCTTCACAGACGTGCTTATTTCTCATTTAGCACAACAAGGGCTTTCATTTAGTTACAAAAATAATTAGAATTTCTTATTTTTAATATTAGCTGTTGAGCGGTGTTTCTCCTTCAGTGTGAGAAGACAAAGCGCGGGAAAAAATCAAATTAAATGATACTTTCAAATTGATTAATGATAAAAGTACTTTGTTCTGATGTTTAATTTCTCCAAAGTGTATTGAAAAACGTCGTTTAATTCACATGAGAATTTGTCACTGCTGTTCCCGGCTCTACATATAACGCTCTCGCCAAAGTTTCTTCACTTGAATCAAAGTGTAAAACTATTGTTTAAAGTGTGCCGAGTTTCAGCACTGTTTTAGCCAAAACCGCTCGTCGTAAAAAAATGCAATTAGTGTTTATTTTTATCTAGATCGATTTAAAATTAATTTACATTAAAAAAAAATTAATTTACATTAAATGAAAATTAATTTACATTAAATGAAAATTAATTTACGTTGTGTTTTTTAAATACATTTACAAATATTTTTATTTGTTGAACATAGGTGAGTTAGGTACAGATATTGTTAATTTTTAATGAACGCTATGTCTAGCCGTGATCAGCGTACAAATATTTTTGGTCCAAGCATGCTGATTTTAACAAATTATTAAATAGTATAAAATTAGTCATCTTTAAGTAACTGTTTCCAATAATTTTACAATGAATACTAAATCCAGTGCCACTATATTACACGTTAGATTTCACGTTACAACCGTGACTACAGTAAATTGCCGCCTAGCCAACAAATAGCAGTAATCTTATATTAGATAATTGAAATTAACGATAATCACACAATTACGCGTTATCGTGACATAATCGCGGTGCAACTGGTTGTCGGAGCAGCGGCGGGTTGTTGTGGGTTGTTGCGGGTTGTTGCGAGGTAACGCTGGCTGTATCGCCGTCGGATGCCTTTTGCATACATGCATGTTTAGCCACTCTGTGAAGATGTTCATTGATAAGCAGTAATTAGATAAAATATATTGGAGCTTGCAATAAATAATAACGTCATTTTTACTTGTTTTTCATTTGATTAAGAAATAAGCATATATCCATACAATAGTTACTTACATTATTATAAAGGCTCCTGCACACAGGCGCGGCGCGGCAAGCTGCGACAAAATCAACGTAGAACAATTACTATGAAAACGCATGCTACCGTTCACACTGGCGCGGCGCGACACGTTGCGTTTTAGATTTTAGATTTTCCTTTCGATAAGCAAGTTTGAGCTGCGACACGCCGCGACAACTCTGCGGCAGAAAAACAAAAGACGCCTAGAACATTTTGTATGAAGCGAGCTCTGTCGCAGCTTATGTGTGAACGGCGGCGCGTTGCCGCACGCTGCGGCACGCTGCGGCATCGACTCGGTGATCGACTACTCGATCCTCTCTATATCGAAAAGGGGTAGGTTAGGGTCCCAACCTATCCATTTTCTTGCAATAAAAGCCCTTAATACGTGTCCGCCACCCTGGGGACCGCTTGGGGAGAGCGGAGGGGTCTAATAAACTCGTACTGTTTAAGGTGTCCACCTAACGGACTATCGATCGTACGATGACACGATGCGTTCTTGTCGCATGGTGGGTTCTGTCTGCGACGAGACTGTAGAAGACTATTTAACCTTGATACAAGTATAGCAAAATTTGGGACGAAAAATTTTTACTTCCATAATCTCGTAATTTGAAAATGTACTTTTTTATTTGTTAAGATATTTTCACAAACTTCATTTCACTTTGCAGGTGTAGGTATGAAACGTATATTTCAGTTTGTTTCAATTTCCTAAAACTAAGCGTTTTCTAGAAATAGCGATAAATTGTTGTTTGTTTTTAGTAAATTATTTTCTTTGTTAGTTTTTGTTCTAGGATTTTTTATTGTTTAGGTTATCTATAATATTATTAAATGTGTCGTATAGAGTAAAGAATGATTAATGCAGAAATGTTTACTTTACTTTTCGTTTCGCGGACCTATCATCAATAAAGTTGTCATAAAAGGGTAACTTTTTGTTTCTATGATTTACTTCCTGAACCCGATGAAAGACAAATGTTGCCATCACTGAACACAATATGTTGTGACATAAATATACGTGTGATGTGGCACACGTTTATTATTGTGTAATACATATTTACGTATTCACGTAAAACCCACGGCCGTGTCCACGACACAGCCCCCGATTTTTTTTGTGGATAGTAAAATCATTAAATAACCTCTCCCGCTCTGGGGGAGTATCTCATTTTTACTGAATAAAACCCATCCATGTTCATTTTCCTTTTTTGCCCTTTGTGTGCCGGGGAACGGTATTTTTTCGAATAACTCGTAACCCGGCAGGCGGTGGCCTTGGCAGGCCCCTCTGCTTTGCTGACATCTCTTTGAGGCGCGCGTGGTTCACTCGCCGTTGACACGGCCTGTCGGCACGGTGAATCTCCCTACCTATCTATAGACATGTTTCATAAAAATATGGCATCTGATAGCCTCTTAATTTAAATACTCATAAGTGAATACTGATAAGTGCTTTTAATTTCGTTTTTGTTGGATTTCTGTTTATCCTATCGACTGAAATTTGGTACATAACCAGTAAGAGTGACGGCTAGTTATACGTACACCGGTCTCATAGTTCAAATTTTTGTAAACAACGTTTACATATTATATTTTATTTAATAGATCGATAAGATCTAAGAATGAGTATGGAAATGGAATAATTGGTACTTATTATCGATTAAACAAAGCAAAACAAGTTATTTAGTGCTTATTATTTACGGGGTTTTTTTACATTTGACAAGTTTAATCATCGAATGACAAATGGTTGACAGGTAATTAGCACGGAGCTTTTAAACAAACTGCAGTGATGACATGTGACTCAAAGAGTGTTCCGAGCGAGATAGCTTTCAGTGTGCACACACTGTCTTTGTTTTATAATTACTAGTAATAAAAAACATTAAAATATGATTCCGCATCCAGGAAAATCCTCACTATTACACGTCTTTAATTAACGCATTTTTTCAATTTTGATAGTGGAAGTTTTCACTGTAACCAAAAAATACGAAAATATGTTTAAAAAGATGTTCATGTTATGATCTTCTAAATATAAATAAAAGTTTCTATATATAAATTTAACATTTTTAAAAGTTGCAACTAAGGAATACTATTTTCTGAGAAATTATTATTTTATTATAACCCGTTTTTATTTATGTGCCAGTTCAACTATCTAAGTGATTAACAACTCATATTTTTTTTAAACATTTTTTTACTGACAATGACGCCTGCCAGCCTTGACTCTTTATCACTTGGTATAAGTATATTTTCCCTTTGAATTAATTAAAATAATACAAACTTTTTGCCTTTGAGATAAAGTTCATTTTTTGAGATAAAATTCACATAACAACTGGAATTCCAGTTATCTTATAAGTTCCTTGGTAATAAATCAAATATCAGTCAGGTGCGTTCCAAATACAGTGAAGGGTTCTGTAGACGGATGGATTTGTTACGAACTCATAGAAATAATAAATTTTCGAAAAAAAACATTTTATAGAAAATCGACTTCAAAATAAAGGTTTTTTTTAACAAATCTTGTCGTCTAAAAGACTAATGAAAGAAGTGATTTTTGTACACGTTATGCGACTATGTCAATCCTATCATACTTTAAAAAATATCAACTTACTTCCTAAACCAATTTTAGTTAGTCGTAAAAACAAAACCGAATTAACCACCTAAATCTTATCTAATCTAATTTTATTCAATTTCGTACAAATAGTTTCCACTAACGATTTAGTTGATTTTGTAATAAGTGAATACTTTTTAGTTAAAAGGGTTCTGCTTTTGCCAATTTGCTATGGAACCCTAAAAAGCGTCTCTCGTCCGTTTTCTTTCGTACTGTTATTTTTTTTCTAATCAGGTTTCAAGATAGTAGATAGTAGCTGAGCAAAGCTGCGTCCTCGTAGACTCGGTCGGCGGCGGCGACCTTTCACGTCCTGCTCTGAGAGGGAATATGAAGCAATCACCTACTTCTGTCAAGCAGTTATGCTTGAGGAAAAGATTCTCAAATCAACACAGCTGCCCCGGAAGACGCTCCGCTCGTGTTCCACGCGCGCCATGGCTACTGCTAACAACAAAAGGTCGTAGGTATCTAATACAGAAACCATCATTAGGACCTTGCACCTCAGACACAGATAAATACATAGGTACAGCCATGTTTTCATTTTCACGTCATTAATACAGGATTGCTAAACCGAGTGTCTCGATTTTGTAATTTTTGTAGAAAGGGAGCCATCGGTACAGCATACTGTTTTGTAGGGCTGCTCGGTGTACGAACCTAAAGAAATGGGTTAATTACACCAAAAAGTTACCAGATTTCTGGCGCGTCCTGCATAGTAATCCGTTCAAGATGGTGTTAACTATCGAAGATGTTTACGCAAACACGTACCGACGGGTATCGCGGGATTATTCGCAAAAATAGTGCTCCGCTAATCAGGAGAGTGGTAGATATGCAAGTGCACGCATGCGAGGTGCGGGCTTGTTACCTGTCTCAAATACTAAGATCGGGATGGATCACACCGTTAGATTACGTTGAGATAACGAGCGCCTACCCATTCCGCAGCAGACGTCTGCTGGTCAAAACACCAGAGCAGCGGAGGGTACAGCATAATACTGGTGACCCGGGGGTCAGCAGTATTATGCTGTACCCTGTAGCTTGCGTGCTTGAGTGTTTCCTCGTGCACTTACGTCGGGACGTAAGTGCACAGGAAACACTCAAGCACGCAAGCTCTCCCCAGGGTGGAGGACATCTAATGCAGATTTCCATTACCAGAAAAAGAATAGACCACGATCCTAACCTAACCTAACCTACCCCTTTTCGATAGGCTAAGATTATGTATTCGATCATCGAGTAGATGCCGCAGCGTGCGGCAACGCGCGGCCGTTCACACAGAGCGCCGCGACAGAGTCCGTTTCATAGAAAATGTTCTAGGCGTCTTTTGTTTTTCTGCCGCAGAGTTGTCGCGGCGTGTCGCAGCCCGTCGCGCGGAGTGTAGTTTGCCGCTCGATAGCGATAGTTTGCCGCAAGGCGCGCCGCGCGACAGAAAAACAAAAGACGCCTAGAACATTTTGTATGAAACGGACTCTGTCGCGGCGCTCTGTGTGAACGGCCGCGCGTTGCCGCACGCTGCGGCATCCACTCGATGATCGACTACTCGATCCTCTATATCTCGAAAAGGGGTAGGTTAGGATCACAACCTAGCCATTTTCTCGCTAGAAAAACCCCTAATAGGTGTCCGCCACCCTGGGGACCGCCTGGGGAGAGCAGAGGGGTCTAATAGACTCGTACAGGCTAAGGTGTCGTCCTAACTGACTATCGATCGTACGCTGACACGATGCGTTCTCGTCGCATGATGAGTTCTGTCTGTGGCTAGACTGTATAATCTGTTTATATTACAAACCAGAAGACTGTTTACAAGTATGGCAAGATTTAGGGCAAAAAAAATCACTTAGATAATCACGTAATTTAAAAATGCACTTTTTATTTGTTGAGATATTTTCACAAACTTGATTTCAAATTGCAGGTATAGGTATAAAACGTATATTTCAGTTTGTTTCAATTACCTTAGACTAAGCGTTTTCTAGTTATAGTGATAAATTGTTCTGTGTTTTAGTAGTCTTTAGTAAATGATTAAGTTTGTTGGTTTTTGTTCTGGATGTTTTTATTGTTTAGGTAATCTATAATGTTATTAAATGTGTCGTATAAAGTAAAGAATGATAAATAAAGAAATATTTATTTTGTAGGTATTTTCAAAATTTAAATAAAACAGACACGGCTTCAAATTTCTCATTCGTAATAAAATTTGCGACGAAAAAGGGTTCAGAATACGCGGTGTATAAGGCGTGCCCTAGAACGGTTCGTCTTGGAATACCCCAGTTTATGAAATGTCTTTCAAAACGTTTGTTCAACCGACTTTATATCTTCGAATGTACGTTATATGTCCGCAAAATTGCAATTCTTAAATTCAAATTGACAAAAACTAGCAAGTCATTTCTAATAAACAGTAAACGCTTTCACAACAAGTTACCAATTTCAGTTTCAGAACTGATCGATGGAAAGTTAATAACTACATCAAACGTGTCCTTATTAAAAAAGCATATCTATTCATAATTAAAGACTACGTTGAAGATAGAGAAGTTTGGCTGTAGTTCCTCCTGCACATTTGGTTTCCCTGGTACCTAGCTCAAAAACGGCACAAATTTGTGGATGGCTCTAAGTATTCTCAATCTTATTTTTTTTAAATCTATATTATCAGTTTTTTTACAATAGTTATCAAATCACAAATTTATACAATCTTTGTACAGATGGCAACATCTGCGTCACTTGTTTCATACTTATAGTTTTTTTTTATTTCATGTATAGATATTTTAAACAATTCTTTGTGAATGAGTCGACATTTTAGACCGTATAGATTCCTAGAAGCTTGTTAACTTCTTATACTATTTTACGTTTTGTAAAGTAAGCAATGACTTGTTGTCGGGCCAAAGCTCTCCTCCCATACTTAGGTACTAACGCTGAAACAACTACATTATAAAACCAAATGATTTCGAAAGAATCATACGCGGCTGCTATTATTTAGCCACGAGCTCATCTTTTTCTTCGCGCAAGCACATGCAATGTTTAGTAGAGAGTAGTACGGGGAGAACGCATCATACCATCGTACAATCCCTGCAAGATAAGACAACCCGTAAAACCACCACGGTTTTTCCTCGCACACTTTCATAAGGGGCGATATCTTGATGTTACTTCTGCTGAGCTCCATGATTATTTTACAATTGACAAATATGGTCAATAACAAATGACAGATACGTAATAAGTCGAAAAATTGCACAAATGCGCACCACGTACAGTGACCGGTCCCATAGACGTTATTTATTTATTTCATTGTAAAGAAAACTTAGAGACTAATAACAAACGTAAATATCAGTTAAGTTTAACATTTTGCTAATTACAATCTTCCACATGCTAATAACTACTATACGTCATTTGCGCTGACCAGTTAATAGGTATGTCGTGCAATATCAAAAACAAAATTGTAGGTTTTATTTATGGTTGTCACCAAAGTAGGTACTCGTTATATAAGTCTTTAAACTGACATGGTTACTAATATTATAATTAACACTTGAAACGGGATATTTACCATGTTTATTATAAATGTGTATATATTTTTAATAAACATGATAAATATCCCGTTTCAAGTGTTAATTATAAAGTACTCGTTGTTCAAAGTCTTTCTGATTTTGTGTGCTCAGGAGGCTTACCATCAACTGTTATTGCGATTCAATTGATGACCCAAAATAAACTGTTTTGCTATTTCATACCACAATATCCTTAATACGATCCAGTTTAGGCAACGCCAAATCAAGTCGACAATTGCTTCGCAAACTGTTTTCGTTCATTCATTTTCCATACCATGACGTGACCTATCAACCTGAAAAGGATAGCTTATGTGTCAAAGTAACCAATTCAAAAAAAGTTGCTATTTCTTGGCGTGAAATGAGTCATTTTGTTAATAACTTTATAAAAATTGTGATAATATACGTAATTCAAGGTATTTCAGCCATTATTCGTATTACTTATAATAATACTAATAAAATTAAGTAAAGAACTCACAACAATTAAAAGAAGGATGGTCATTTCGTACCAGACTACGAAATGATGGCGTCCCAACATGCCATATATGTATATGAAAAATACCGGTATTTTTTAAGGTTTTAAAATACACAAGAAACATCTTTTTAAGTAGCCACAAAATAGTTATCTATTTATTTTAGTTAGTAGAATAGTTTTTGACTGCAATTGAATACAATTAGTGTGCAGGCATTAAATCAACTAATATACTGATTTTTATGACGGATTCTTGTCATTAAAAATAATTATGTAAGATCAACGTTTTGTTCAACTACGTATATCTGAGGACATGAGAAAAAAAAGTCAATTCCAGCTTCTATAGAAATTTGGCCATTGTTCTTTCAAAACTGACAAAAGTGGAGGTGCGTTCCTAACTCGTCTTAATCAATTTATTTTAACAACAACACTAAGCAAACCTTTTATATTTCTTAATTAAATAATGATATAAACTACTATTATTTAAAGAGTACTAAATATGGCGTAATGGTATATAATTTGAAGCTAGAAAACGTAATTTGAAAATGTTTTTGTTGTAATTTTTATACAGATTAAGTTTCGAAACGCAACGCATATGGTGCGAGTAAAAAAGACAGACTTATGCAACGTCTGTCTCTTCCTCACACCGCGGACCACAGACAAATTTCGATCTTTCATTCAGTCCGTGAAAGATTCAAACTCCTGTCAGCTAAACGCACTTCATGG
Source organism: Ochropleura plecta (assembly GCA_905475445.1). Taxonomy (NCBI): domain Eukaryota; kingdom Metazoa; phylum Arthropoda; class Insecta; order Lepidoptera; family Noctuidae; genus Ochropleura; species Ochropleura plecta. The sequence continues at coordinate 21,712,634 of FR997733.1, forward strand.
TACGAATCTGCGCGATTTAGTTTAGGTACTTATACTGGATTACATCGGAAGTGAATGGTTAACTAAAAGTTGATGGTAGGCCTACTGGTGCAAAATAAATCTATATCCAGGTATGATGGTTAACTATTAAAAGTTAGAACACTAGGTACCTACGTATGCAATAGGCGTTGTGCCTGTATTTAGTCGATGCGGATGGTACATGGAGTAACGGCCGTTTTCTTTGGTTATTTTATAAATAAATAAATATCTTGGGACAACTCACACACGGTCATCTGATCCCAAGCTAAGCAGAGCTTGTGTTATGGTAACAAGACAACTGATATACATACTTATATAATTTATAAATTCATACATATTATAGATAAATCAAACCCAGACACAAAACAAACAATCATGCTCATCACACAAAGTTTGTCCTGGGTGGGAATCGAACCCACGACCTCCGGCTTAGCAGTCAGGGCCACTAACCACTAGACCAACAGGCCCGTCAAAAATTTGATTTGTGCGAAGAACTATTTTACTAAGTAGTTTGAGACCATCAACCGAGCCGTTTGAGATGTTGACTAAAAAAACAGATATCACTTAGATTCTCGAATACGAGATTTGTAGATCACATATTATTCCACACTTGAGAAACGTACAAAGTGGCTACGCACTAGAAAACAGTAGAGAACTTTAAATTGTTTTAAGGTTTTTGTTTTAAACCCAATTCTGGGTTAAGCTCGCCGTTGTACATCCAAACTAATATATTATACATATACATATGAACTAAGTGTTAGGAACTAAGTGACGTCTCACTACAAGTTGGTCTGGAAATGAACTTGGACAAAACCAAGATAATGACAAATATTGATAGTAATAACATCAACATTACCATTGACCAAACCACCATAGAGCAAGTAAATAAGTACGTCTTCTTAGGACAGGAGATCAGAATGGGTAAGGACAACCAAAATTACGAGATCCACCGACGAATAAGGCTCATGTGGGCTGCCTACTCGAAGCTTGACTTTGCTTTCAAGATGAAAATCTCTCCTAAACAAAAAGCCAGAATATTCAATCAATGCATCCTGCCAGTGCTTACTCATGGTGCTGAGACTTGGGTTTTCACTCGAAACACCATCAACAGACTGGAAGTAGCCCAGAGGGCGGTTGAGAGAAAACTGGTAGGAGTGTCATTGATGGACCGCAAAACGAATAAATGGTGTCGAGAGCAAAGTAAAGTCGCAGACGTAACCAAAATGGTCGAAAAAGGCTAAAAAGAGAGAAGAGAGATATATATATATAATATTATAAATGTGCGAATATAAATGCGAAAGTAACTCTGTCTGTCTGTCTGTCTGTCCTTTCTTCACGCCTAAACTACTGAACCGATTTGTGTGAAATTTGGTACAGACATAGTTTGGAACTTGAGAAAGGACATAGGATAGCTTTTATTACAAAAAATAAAAATAAAATTTATTTCGGACATGCAGCGCCATCTATTGGTCAAAAGTCGGCATCAATTCAGTACTATAAATGTCGAGCTGTTCCTATGCTCCGTAGATAAATGGCGTTGATCGCGCAATGGTGTCATTACACGTGTTCGATTCATGTTATTGTTTTAATTCATCGGAAAAATGTATGAAAAAAGTTGCGGGGGTACATCTTGGAAAGACTTTTTCTCCCATGGACAACTCTACGTTGCGTGCTCAAGAGTGTCGAAACCACGAAACCTTTATATTTTTGCAAAGGATGGCAAAACTAAAAACGTGGTTTATGTACAGAAATGTCTTGGTGTAAGAAACTTTCATAATCTCTAAAGCCTAAAATAATAGAAAATTGTTCAAGGGAGAAATAGCTTCCTATCATGTACTACACCAAAATCTCTGATATTGGTTTATTGTTTTACTAATGTAAGTACCATCTAGTTTATAACCCGGACCAATAATATATTTCGGGCGAGTGAATACTACGTGAAAACATTTGGATACATTTAGTTGTAATTTTATTCGTTTTGCAAAATCGTGCGAATTTGTTCAGGTCTGACTAAAGTAGCTCAGTATCGAAAAATGTGCGTACTGACTTTAAGACCTGTCCTGATCTGTTCTGTCATCTGCATATAGTAGGATATGTGAGTTTCTAAAGCAGTCTTTTATGTCCAAAATAAATATTGTAAATGACAAGGGTCCTGAGATTAAGTTTTGGGCTGATGGGGCAGATTTCCATCCAGACGCGTGTCCACGTAATACCACAGCCTGCGTTCGATTAGATAATCGAACGCAGGCATCATACATAGATATGTATGACGAAAACCACCGGAATAGATGGCCGTGAATTCCTGCGGAATAAAGCTTCTGGAGAAGCATCCGATGATCTATACGGTCGAAACACTTGCTGTAGTCCGTGTATATCGCATCAACCTGGCATCGTTCGGCCATCGCAGTGGTTATAATTTCATTGGATATTATCAGGTTGGAGGCAGTTGACCGTTTTCTAAAGAAAACAAGTTGTTCGTCACCAAATTAATGGCGTTGCATAGCTGCGTAAACTTCAAAATACATAATTTAGACAATTTCTGTATTTAAGAATAATCTCTCTTTTTAAAAATGTGTGTAATAAATGCCGATTTCCACACCTTCGGGACAACAACCTCACGCAGCAAACCGCTCGAACAGTACACAGACCGGTGCTACCAGGCTTCTTGCACAATTAATTATGAAAAGGGGGGTTATCAGATCAGGCCCACCAGATTTAGATGGGTCCAAACCTTTAAGTAACTTGAGTACCATCACCAGATTTACGCTGACCGTACTCAGGTTCACGGAGCTAATAAATCGTCAGATTCTGTCAAGTTCTTGGAAGGTAGACTGAAGATATTAGATAGGAAAAGAGCTTGGAGATACCATCACCGGTTTCCGCGGACGAGCCCATGTAATGCAGTACGTTAGTATTACCACTTCTTTTGCCCTTAATACGACCAAAACATTTAGGGTTTTTGGCGATTAAGGATTCGATTTTTTCCATATTAGCATCAAACAAACCGCCTCTAATTCCTCAGGCCCGATTGCGCAAAAGAGAGAAAGATTGGTAATTGGATAAGTTGCCGTAATTTTTGTATTTATTCTACATGATATTGTCTCCCCATATTCCGAAATTATACATTTTGCAACTTCTCACTCAGCTGGGGAAGTGGGCCAAAACCAGACGACGACGACGACCAGGTAGCAGACGTTACTTCGAGATACCGCTGCCCCTTGAAATGTGCAAGGAAACATCGCGGCGGTTTTGGGCGTCGTCGTCTTGCTTGCGAGCTTCAATTAGACCAACTGAGAGAGACAGGCACTACTAAAAAGGTCGTGAAATGAAAGGCTAAAGGACATTGTTCGGGCTCCATACATCGTTGCCTAAGAATTAAATAATGCGTATCTTCGATTGAAACTTAATTCAAATCACGGACACTACTGAGAATTGCTAAAATCTAAAACCCTTTAAGAAAAAAGCGATCAGGTGGTTGTGGTGTTTGAGGGCAGAGTCGAAGAAACGTTTTAAAAGACGTTCTAGCTAGGGCCCGCCTTTTATAGGTATGAACCGTTTTTCATCGCAAATTTGATTACGATTGAAAATTTTGAAGCCGTGTCTCTCTTATTTAAACTATGAAAACACTTACAAAATAAACATTTCTGCATAGTCATTCTTTACTCTTTACAATAGGTACATTTAATAATATCATACCAAACCTAAACAATAAAAAAATCCTATAACAAAAACCAACAAAAATAATAATTTACTAAAGACTACTAAAACACAGAACAATTTATCGCTATTACTAGAAAACGCGTAGTCTCAGGTAATTGAAACAAACTGAAATATAAGTTTTATACCCATACCTGCAATTTGAAATCAAGTTTGTGAAAATATCTCAACAAATAAAAAAGTGCATTTTTAAATTACGTAATTATCTAAGTGATTTTTTTTTGCCCTAAATCTTGCCATACTTGTGAACAGGTTAAACAGTCTTCTGGTTTGTAATGTAAACAGATTATACAGTCTCATCATGTGACGAGAACACATCGTGTCATCGTACGATCGATAGTAAGTTAGGACGACACCTTAGCCTGTACGAGTCTATTAGACCCCTCTACTCTTCCCAAGCGGTCCCCAGGGTGGCGGACACCAATTATCGCGAGAAAATGGATAGGTTGGGATCCTAACCTAACCTAACCTACCCCTTTTCGATAATGAGAGGATCAAGTAGTCGATCACCGAGTCGATGCCGCAGCTTGCCGCAACGCGCCGCCGTTCACACATAATCTGCGACAGAGCCCGCTTCATACAAAATGTTCTAGGCGTCTTTTGTTTTTCTGTCGCGCGGCGCGCCTTGCGGCAAACTATCGCTATCGAGCGACAAACTACACTCCGCGCGACGGGCTGCGACACGCCGCGACAACTCTGCGGCAGAAAAACAAAAGACGCCTAGAACATTTTGTATGAAACGGACTCTGTCGCGGCGCTCTGTGTGAACGGCCGCGCGTTGCCGCACGCTGCGGCATCCACTCGATGATCGAATACATGGTCTTAGCCTATCGAAAAGGGGTAGGTTAGGTTAGGTTAGGATCGTGGTCTATTCTTTTTCTGGTAATGGAAATCTGCATTAGATGTCCTCCACCCTGGGGAGAGCTTGCGTGCTTGAGTGTTTCCTCGTGCTCTTACGTCGGGGGTCAGTAGTTTATTAGCGTAGTTTGCGTAAACATCTTCGGTGGTTAACACCATCTTGAACGGATTACTATGCAGGACGCTCCAGAAATCTGGTAACCTTTTGGTATAATTAACCCATTTATATAGGTTCGTACACCGAATAGCCCTACGAATCAATATGTTAGGACCTTTTGTTATTAGCGCAACTAACAACTCGCAACGCCGGCAGGCAGTGGCCCTGGCAGACCCCTCTGCTTTGCTGATATCTCTTTGAGGCGCGCGTGGAACACGAATGGAGCGTCTCCCGCGGCAGCTAGGTTGGTTTGATTATCTTTTCCTCAAGCATAACTGCTTCGCTGTCTATTCCCTCTCAGAGGCGGACGTGAAAGATCGCCGCCATCGACTGCCTCTACGAGGACACAGCTTTGCTCAGCCCTAGTGGGGCAACCGATATCGATTTGCAGAAAATAAATTTATTAGTCTACTTCTTCCACTTTGACAGCCAGATGTTTTTGTTTATTCCGCCACTTCTTTTTACCAGCTATAACACTAGAAAATGCTGAAATGCAGTCGTTTTGGAGGTGTTTCTCTTGTTAACTTTGACGTTCAAAAGCGCTGATTATCAGCCTGATTTGATAAATGACTTTTGATTTTGATAATCCAGAACATAACTTTGTACTACTATCTTAAAACGTGCGTTTAGAAAAAAAAATACAGCACAAAAGAAAACGGACGAGGGACGCTTTTTAGGGTTCCATAGCAAATTGGCAAAACCGGAACCCTTTCAACTAAAAAAGTATTCACTTATTAAACTATTAAAATCAACTAAATGGTTAGTGGAAACAATTTGTACGAAGGTGAATAAAATTAGATTAGATAAGATGTGGTTCATTTGCTTTTGTTTTTACGACTAGTTAATTTAATAGGTAGATATTTTTTAAAGTATGATAGGATTGACATCGTCGCATAACGTGTACAAATATCATTTCTTTCATTAATCTTTTAGACGCCAAGATTTGTTAAAAAAAACAAATAACCTTTATTTTGAAGTCGATTTGCAATACCATGTTTTAGAAGTCGATTGAATTTTTTTTTTGCAAAAAAAAAATATTTCTATGAGTTCGTAACAAATCCATCCGTCTACAGAACCCTTCACTGTATTTGGAACGCACCTGACTGATATTTGATTTATTACCAAGGAACTTATAAGATAACTGGAATTCCAGTTGTTATGTGAATTTTATCTAAAAAAATGAACTTTATGTCAAAGGCACAAAGTTTATATTATTTTAATTAATTCAAAGGGAGAATACTTATACCAAGTGATAAAGAGTCAAGGGTGGAAAGCGTCATTGTCAGTAAAAATATGTTTAAAAAAATAGTAGTTGTTAATCACTTAGATAGTTGAACTGGCACATAAATAAAAACGGGTTTAATATAATAATAAAATAATAATTTCTCAAAAAATTGTATTCCTTAGCTGCAACTTTTAAAAATGTTAATGAATGACATATCATCATGGCATTCGTGTTACTCATATCTTAGAAACTGTATGATCATAACATATGAACATCTTTTTTTAAACATATTTTCTTTTTTTTTGTATTAAAGTGAAAGCTTCCACTTTCAAAATTTAAAAAATGCGTTACTTTAAGAGGTGTAATAGTGAGAATTATGCTGGATGCGGAATCTTATTTCAATGTTTATTTATTACTAGCAATTGTAAAACGAGGACATCAAGAAAGCTATCTCGTTCGGAACACTATTTGAGTCACATGTCATCATTGCAGTTTGTTTAAAACCTCCGTGCTAATTACCTGTCTACCATTTGTCAGTTCATGACCAAACTTGTCAAATGTAAAGTAGGTAATGACATAAATAATTTGCAGTAAATAACTTGTTTTACTTTGTTTAATCGATTAATAAGTACTAATTATTCCATTTCCATACTCAATTTTAGATCTTATCGATCTATTAAAATATATGTAAACGTTGCTTACAAAAATTTGAACTATGAGACCGGTGTAAGTATACCTATTCGTCACTTTTACTGGTTACCGCATACCAAATTTCAGTCGATAGGATAAACAAAAATCCGTCGAAAACGAAATTAAAAACACTTATCATTAGTAATCACTTATTATGAGCATTTAAATTAAGATGCCATATTTTTATGAAACCTGACTACAGATAGGTAGGGAGATTCACCGTGCCGACAGGCCGTGTCGACGGCGCGTTCGGAACCAAGCGCGCCCCAAAGAGATGTCAGCAAAGCAGAGGGGCCTGCCAAGGCCGCCGCCTGCCGGGTTTACGAGTTAATCGAAAAAATACCGCGCCTCGGAACACAAAGGTCAAAAAAGGTAGACGAACATGGATGGGTTTTATTCAGTAAAAATCAGACACTCCCCATCACTCCGCCCAGAGCGGGAGAGGTTATTTAATGATTTCCATGACCATCCACAAAAAAAATAGGTGTGTGGCTGTGTAATGGACACGGCAGTGGGTTTTACGTGAATACGTAAATATGTATTACAGAATAATATACGTGTGACACATCACACGTTAAGTATATTTATGTCACAACATTTGTCTTTCATCGGGTTCAGGAAGTAAATCATATAAACAAAAAAATACCCTTTTGAATCAACTTTTTTGATGATGTAGGTCTGTGATACGAAAAGTACGAAACAAATGGCATACAGGATTTATCGAGATTTCTGGTAAACGTCAAATCAATACAGGTTTTACCAAGCGTTGTTGGAAAAGTTCCGATATAGGACAAATTAATCTCGTTGAACATGAAGAAGAGAAGAGAAGAAGAGACATTAACACTAAAGAGGCTCGACCGCCCCAGCTGTAGATGTACTGGCACCGTCGTTGATCCGCTCCGACGCAATAATTCATATTCTTACGTTTCCGGCACCGTTTTACTCTATCAAATGGTATTTTATGGTTATGACTGGATTGCTCTTTCTCAGGCGTATTTAATTTCTAAATTTGACTTTGGCTTTTTGACGAATACAGGTCGACATAACAAAATATATAATTCACTGTACATAAGTATTTCGCATTTATCATTCTTTACACTACCTATACGACACATTAAATAATATTATACCTGAACTAAACAATAAAAAGATCCTAGAACAAAAATTAATAAAAATAGCAGTAGTTTAGTAAATTATACCAAAAATGTACTTAAACAAACAACAATTTATCGCTATTACTAGAAAACAATTCGTCTTAGGAAATTGAAACAAACTGAAATACACGTTTTAAACCTACACCTGCAATTTGAAATCAAGTTTGTGAAAATATCTCAACAAATAAAAAAGTACATTTTCAAATTACGAGATTATCGAAGTAAAATTTTGATGTCCTAAATTTTGCTATACTTGTATATAGGTTAAATAGTCCTCTACAGAGAGAGACGAGAACGCATCGTGTCATCGTAGGATCGATAGTCCGTTAGGACGACATCTTAGTCAGTACGAGTTTATTAGACCCCTCCGCTCTCCCCAGGCGGTCCCCAGGGTGGCGGACACCTATTAAGGGTTTTTATAGCGAGAAAATGGATATGTTAGGATCCTAACCTACCCCTTTTCGATATAGAGAGGATCGAGTAGTCGATCACCGAGTCGATGCCGCAGCGTGCCGCAGCTTGCCGCACCGCGCCGCCGTTCACACAGGCGTTGCGACAGAGCCCGCTTCATACAAAATGTTCTAGGCGTCTTTTGTTTTTCTGCCGCAGAGTTGTCGCGGCGTGTCGCAGCCCAAACTTGCGTATCGCGTGTCGCGCCGCGGCAGTGTGAACGGTGGCATGCGTTTTCATAGTAAATGTTCTACGGAGATTTGAAATCAAAAGGGATAGGTTAGAATTTTTCGATAGCTTAAGATCGAGTAAATAACGCCTGCCGCGCCGCGCCAGTGTGTGAGGCTCTGCGGCACAGCTTTGTCGCCGCTTGCCGCGCCGCGCGTGTGTGCAGAAGCCTTAAGCGTTCTACATTGTTACAATGTAACATTATATTAAAGAGTGAAGAGTTTTCATAGTTCTGTTTCCAGAGTCTTGTGGTCGGATCAGTAATGTGCTCTTAAAATCAGTTGCAGTCTCACACTTGGTTAAAGTCAATTAGAAACCGCCAGGTCGACAGATTTATTAGTCAGAATTCCGTATTGAGGATATTTTCCTAATATCTAGACAACATTAAGCTACGGTTTTAAGATCAAGTTATTAAATTATTGGCACACATTGAGAAGAAACTGACGATACGACTATAATTTAATTATCATCTTCTAGCTTGTGGGATAGGATTAAGATGCCGCTTGATACCAGTGTTGCATATGGAGCCTATCCGCGTCCAAAATAATATAACACTACGCTCACTAATGCCGGGTACAAACTAGAGGTAGACTTATTTTCGTTTCATATTCTCCACCTTCCCTAAAATACCGGATTCTCTTTGCGCCAAATCGTGGCAAAACCAATAATAAAATGCATTGTACGTAGTCATAATGCAAAGTACCTCAAAATCTACATATGATCAGCATAGCAATTTTAATATTAGTGCCTCGAGTGGGTGGAGGCCTGGAGCCCCGGCGGCGGCGCGCGCCGCGGTTCAAACGGATCTAATTGAATATTTACCGAGAGTCGCGGGTAGTCGGGCACATTACACGCGAGCGACATCAACGGAATTACGACTACCCTCACATCTGTGCATCTGTTTGTACCTAATCACAATCATTCTTATTTGATTTTTCTGTCAATATTTGCTAGTAATTGCAGTCGTTTTAGAAAATGAAAAGCCCTAATAGGGGCTGGGAAAATGGCAAAGGAAAATAGCTTCAAGAAAGAGTAATAAATAAAATTAAGATTCAATAACTCTACACGCAACTTTGTCTTATTAAAGAAACAGCAGCTTTAAGCAACTGCCCAAAAAGCTAAAATAGTTACAATAACAGACAAACATACAACGGTCATTGAAATATTTAGCCCAACTATTACTCAAAGCTTTCAAGCCGAAGAATCTCCAAGTGTACAGCACTATTCGAGCTATGATTTACGTCCATTGGATACTTCGTCACTCTTAAACAAGTTATATGATATGCGGTAGTCATTCACTAGTTCCTGGTTAACTAATATTAAGTACAAGTGTACAGTAATAGTGACCTGATCCGTTTGTGTTCCGTGTGCACTATTACTACAGAAAGTGTCCTTTCTCGCACTGTCTTGCGTATATCATCTGCTGACAGCTGAAGATTTGTTACAGGAGAATTCAAATTATTTCTATTTAGAGACATACCAGCTGTGGGTGCGCGAGATGTAAAGGTCTTCCAGACACTATATCAACTGTCTGCTCCGGCCTAACATTAGGTTCACCTAACTAAAATTATTATATTATGCAAACCAGGAGCAAATCAATTCACATCCAATTAAAGCTTACAAATATTAACGACGATGTTGCGATCGATCTGGAATACGTAGTTGTACCACCTGCTCATTACACGTGGAACAAACTTGAGCGAGAAGATATACAGGAAGCATAGGAAGATACTGAGGCGGATGGAATCGAACCGCGAATCCCGCCGGAGTGTTATGTGCTACAAAATATTGTTCGTATCAAGCCATGAGCAGTAGCGATGAATCCCATCTCATCGTTTAATAGTTATCTTATCTTTAAAAATGTGATGATGATCTCTGATCCTAACACCATTATTATATTCGCGGAATTTGTTAATTACTTAATCATTATTTTGCTGATTAACAACAAAACAATTGAAAATATATTATATGTGACAGGTTTTTTTTTTCTTTCTACATAATATTTTTTACCAGAGTCCTTTCAATGTAGGCTTACATTGAAGTATTCACTTTTGCTCGTGTTTCGTGACTGGGATCACTTGGTGGTGGAGTCTCCGGGCGTCGGTAATGGCGGCGGTGTCGACCTAATTGATTCGTCGGCGGCAGCGCACGCCCGCACGCCCGAGGCTCCCGAGGCACCGGTGTGCGGGGCACACACCTTCCACAACGGCATCATTATAATACATCTTCAGAAACTCCTTATAGTTTTAAAGAAGTGTGAGAAAAAGTCACTAGACTTCTTAAATTCAATGAACAATAAAATAAAATTGGGGATAATAAAAAAAGAAAACGTGTTGCACCGACTCCAAATAGAATGAGACAAACGCAGAAAGATGATAATGACGATGAAGCAGTAAAATTGAGTGAAGGCATCGGTTCTGTGATAAAAGCTAGTTTTATGCGCCAGGGAAAGCCTTTAATAGAAGTGGTTCAAAGCTAATTGATTAGTGCGTGAAGTATTACCTTCCGCCGAGTAATGGAGTAGACGCTGTTATCTCTAACGTGCTAATTATACGCTGATAATGCTATAATAATAACTTGCATAGAGGAAACTTTCTAAGTTTGTAGTAACACAGACTTCGGTAAATTGATTCCTTCGAGACGAAACTTTAGAGCTGATACTAACACATTTAACACGTTCCGTTCCACATCTGAAAGTCTCAGATCTATGTGGAATTGATTATTTAATAACTTCTTGTAACTTTGGACAACCTAATAGCAATATGGAATTAGATAGAACGAATCAATTCCTTTGAGATTTTGATGTTAATGGAGCTTCAACTAGTTTCAGGAGATAGTTTAAGACGTGCAGGAATTTAAACAGTGTAAGATAAAAATAAGTTCTAAACTTATTCGATTTTGATGATTTGCTTGATGACAATAATAACTTTTATTTATGCAGCATTATCTAGCCTGAATGCTTAACTATCTGTTTAAGTAGCTATAACGGTTAGCTGTTCTAGTCATGCCAGTTATGCATGTTAAAACTAAACCATTTCTTGGAGAAGCAAGTTTAATGGTAGTCAAAGTAAAATAAACGTGAGCGCTCTGAGGCTGAGTGATGCGCGGTCTATATGGTATTGATTACTTTATTACTGTTCGAGAAGAGGAGAAAGTTTATAACAGTTGAGTTAGTTTCCAAGTTATTGATACCTCGAAGAACTTTGAGAAGGGTTATAAAGCTGATGAACTAATCAACTATTTTAAGACCTTGTATTTATATAGAAATGCCGTTAATATTCACTGATGATAAGATACACTGCTGAATGAAAAACATTTACTTGAATGAATGTTGTGCGTGATAATGAATTCGATGATACCACCATACCACCGTATCTGATAATGATATTACTAATTGATTGAAATTATAAACCGTCGACCAATGAAAATAAGAAAGTACGTCACTAAGCCAAACGAAAATAAATAATATGACTTACGAAAAGCATTAGCTGTAGGTACCAGGATACTAATTTGTTTCGCTCTCATACTCATTTCAAATAGACATGACATTAACAAGTTACAACCTTGTTCTTACAGCAATGCGGTATGAAAGTACAACATCCACGTAAAATTAATAACTTTGCCTTTAACCAACGACGTGAGGGAAAGTGGTTGTAATGTCGGGCCGAACTAACTAATTGATTCGTCCGAGCTGCGTACGCGCTTGCCATACTAAGTTGCCACACAGGCCACGTTAGAGCAATGTTAACGAACCTGGGTAATACGGTGTGAAAGATTTACGAATATTTTAGGGCGGGACGTTGAGTTTCAAAAATAAACCAGTTTGCTCAACGTTTTCTTTAAAATATTTTACACACGATTTTGCCCTTATTGAATTTGCTGTCGCGTCGTACGTCGAACCATTTGAAAATGAAGTTTTAATATTTTTCTTTTCTCTTTTTCACTCAACAAAAGTTGTTTTGAACTGTAAAATATTTTGTCAGGCCATTTCTTTAAACTTCTTTCTTAGCTTTAAAAATCAAATTATCTCGGTCTGAGGGCAATGTAAACAGATACCTGCTTACTAATTTAGTTAAATACTCAATACAAAAAAGGGCAGCGATGCTCATAAGCGGTGTTGACTCTTCCAATTGTTGAGCAGCAAGCATTGAACAGGTTCAAGTTTCGTTCCTCAGTAATTGAGAGCTCAAGCACCTTATGAGAAGTTGCAGAAGGCCAAGAAGGTGGCCGTGGTCATTATTGGTGACAGACTCTAGCACGTAGGTACAGGTGCATGATCTGTTGAGTAGGTTTGTGAGACAGACACTGCGAGTGAAAGAAAATCTCGTCAAAGTACAATGTTTCTTACTTTTAATTTTAAGTGTACCGGTACTTGCGCTTATGCCAATAATTTCCGAAATGTCCTCCTGTTGTGATTGTTGTCCTTTAAACAAAACTAAAAACATATTTTCATCAGCATCATCTTAGGTAGCCTTGATACTCTTGGCCACTACTAAGCATGTCCACTGCCTTTTTCCAACATATGTGTGCCATTTTATTTACTAATCAAAATTTTTGTATTTATGACGATAATTATAGCTTTGTTGAGCATCCCCTTGTGAATTCGTTACATTACATATCACGTGTGCCTTCTGTGTCCTCCTCTCTTGTACGTCAGTTCTATTCGTTCGTGAGCCCCTAATTAATGCCTTACGTATACGATACGTTTGTTCACTTAAAATTCCTGTCTTTGTTGACTTTGTTCAGTAATAGGGAAATTGCTTTCGATGCGCCTCTTGAACTGTTTGATACGTTTCAATTAAATTGTCTCTTTGTTTAATTTGTTGCATTAAAATGCTAAGCTCGATTGTTTGATTACTTTGCCCTTATTCGTTCTAAATGGTAAATTACTTTTTTTCGGTTTGTAAGCACGGTGTTTTGTTTGACCTTAACTGCCAAGGTAATTAAAGCTTCTTCGTTTTGTTTTGATTTACTCAAAATAACATTACGTAAACCAGCATTTTTGCTTATAATGCAGTTATGTTGGAGGAGACATTTCATATTTTATAGGTTTTCTCCTAACTTCAGTCATCCTCATTTCAATAATTGAAATAAGCAAGTTAGCAAGCAAACAAATGAGCAACTTTGTGATCTGTACAACATTACAAACATGCAGTCACGCTATGCAGTTACGAGTATATCTGTGTACATTTCGTGTTTTTGTGTGCAGACAGTCGGCAGCTAATGAGGTTGGCAAGCAATACAAGGTGTGGCATTCGAGAGTGTCATTAGCCCCTGGTGGGATCAAATTATGGTGCGGAAGGACCAATTTTAAACACCAAGCAATTATTAGATTCCTTGCATACTTGGGTTGGCTATCAATATGCTTGCACTAAGCGGATCTGAGAAATTCTTTTCAGCTTATTTCGCTATTCTTAACTCATTTATTTTCAACTTATCCGAATTTCACACGGCCACACCGTTTGCTTTTTCTTAACTTATAACACCTCATTTTATTTTAAATTTCATTAAATATTTAAAATACACGGAAACACTTTATTTTTGTACTTTTCTAGTGGCAAGGGCCCTTTTTTTATCTGATGCAAGGACTCTTTGCCAATAGTCCAAAGCTATTTGGCTAAGATATGAACTGAAAGCAGTTAGCCAGTAATAGACGCGGATATCGCGCGTTTGTATTAATAGCCGCGCGGTTACACGTCCTGGGGTAGGCAGTAGTGTACGTAGGCGAGATATATATGTTTGCATTCGTTCTCATGACTACTATGAAAATTAGTTGCGGAACTTACGCCGTCCTTCTTGGACGGTATACAATTCATTTATTTCATATAAATGGTTGCTGAATAATCATAGATCTATAAACTTACGCTTTTTTCCTGGGAGTGGGCAGAAACTACAGAACGCTGACGCTATTTAATTTAATGTAGTATGTTAAATTTTTGATTTTTTTGTAACCCTTTTTGTGACGCCATATAATAGGATGCCTTCAACGATATCTCATTTGTCAAATCTTCTAGTAACTTGAAGTTTGAAGGAAAGAGATGAACACACATAACCACACAAATTGCTTTGCCAGTATAGGGTAAAAAATAATCTCGATACACAGTACATGGTGTAGGTAAGCCATTGTAATATGATTTAAATGTATTTTCGTGTCAATATGCATAAAGAACCGGGATTGCATTAGGTCATTGTTGTACTTTAGCTATACCACAATATCTAACCACTAAGAATCTTTCATCTTTCAGACCAAACATGCATACCCAACAATAATTAGATCTTTACAAGAAATTGATTGATATACAATGCTCCCCTAGAACTACCACTTGTACCACTCTATTATGCCCAGACCAATGTTTCGAATACTTTGAATTAATTAACGTAACACCAGGGTACGGATTATTGGCGTTTGTTGTGTTATCAGTCGATCGGTGCACGTGGTCTAATGGACCCACCAGACGGGTCCACAGCCTGCACAGGCACCACGTGTCCTATAGTGTTGTAATCAGTGGTAAACTTATGATAATTAGAATCTAGATTAGATCATTCGTGGTGGTGAGGTTATTTGGGTAGAATGGATGCAGTAGTAGTAGTACTAACAACTTTCATTAAAAAAAAAGTGCTTTTGCATAATTTTAAAAGATTGAGGTGGAAAATGAGTAGCAGCGTTATCTTACTAAAATCCTATGCAATAGGCAAGTTTAAAAAAAAAATATTAGTCCGTCTTATAGATCATTAAAAAATAAGACACACTTATTTTTTTATTTGTAAATTAGAATAAAAATGACAAAGATATAGCCCATTAAAGTTACGTGTGACGTCACGCGTTGCTGCATTTTTTCGGAACGAGTGACGTCACACGTGTCCCTTATTTTTGAATAATCTAAAAGACGGACTAAATATAATGAAATTACTTTGACCCTGGAAACTACCCTATTCAATACATAAATTTAATCGTTTTTATATAAATATTTTATTTACTTGGCTTTTATCCTTAAAGCAAGTCAGCCTTATCCGGGATGGTTAGTGACCAGAGCGCAATCTATGAAGCAACACTATATACCTCCACCATTCATGTCCTTTGTTGCAAATAAAATTATTCTGAGCTATGTTAATTACTAAAATTGAAACTTTTGGTATCTACTATTTTTATAAAATTGAAAAATGCAATTTACAAACGTAATCATTCAAAAATTCAGAACTACAACTACAAGATTTAAAAAGCTCCCCTTTAAATCCAAGCCATCAATCAGTAGTACATAGCAGTGACATCTGTATAAGAGTAGACTGCCATGATGAACATCTGTCGTCATCCCGTCATCCTACCACTCATCGACAATGTTCGTGACGTCACAACTACGCCATCGTATGAAAGTAACCAGTAAAACCTTCGAGATCATGTTTGTGGAATCATATGCGTGTTTGCGTCCTCATATTTTGATACCACCTTGACGTACTCACGAATAAGCATGCCCGTGGGAGCCGACTCAACTGCGTTATAGATAACATCGTAGAAACTAAATATAAAAAAGAGTACCTAGCCATTGAGCTTTCTGCCAGTTGTTCTCCATGACAAACGACCTGCCCAAACCGTGCACCTATGTTCTTGTTTTGACATTTCGTAAAAGCTCATGGTGGTTGATTCCATTTGTCCGTAGTTGTAATACTGTTACGTTAATACGAATGTATGTACTGTGAGTGTTGCAAACGTTATTCAATCCCAGCGGTGCATTTATCACGTACGGCTCTAAAACAAATCCTTTTGAGGCTCGTAAAACGCTCATAAAATAAAAACGAGTCTGAATCGCCGTCATGGTAGCTGGTAGCACATTGATAGGCGCGACACGACCGCATCTGTTTGTTTTATTTCTGCACGCTGATTGCTTGTTTGCGCAGCGTGGCCGACTAACGACGCCTCTCTCACTACGCAATGGTTACAGATTAACTATTAGCCGAGTTTGCGTCGTTAAGCCCATTGTTGTTTTAAGTTTTATTCGGCTTGCGTTTTAATTGTATTTAGTTTTTATTTGGTTTGGGTCTATTACAGCTTTTACAATTTTAATTGGTAGGGGGGGGACAGTACAACGCGAGTAATAACAAATGTTTAGTTTTCCCCTTCGTACTCCGTAGTAAAGATAAAGCTAAGCTGCCGTATCACGGCTCTTAGATCTCTTAATAATGAAGATGGATGCGTGTTCACTTAATTTATATTTAACGAAGTTAACGTTCAGTGGTACAGGCTGGTTCTATCTATTCAAATAAAGTTTATTTCCTACTACTATCATCAAAATGAGCAACCTAACCAATCAACAAACTTACTTACAATTAACCTACTTTGCTCACTGCTAGGGTACAGAGCTCACTGAAATGAACAATCAATACTCATCATCATCTAAAAGGGCTTGGTTCAATTTCAATTCAGTTTGCGTGGGTTTTTAGTTTAGCCAGATACAGTTGAACACCAGCGTTCTATCGTTATATTGCAGTTCCATAAATTACATACCCTTTATAAAGCCGTTCATTCGATAAATAAACAAAAATCGCCCACCCCTGTACGTAGGGACCATTTCTCACGCATCCGCAATATGCCAGGCTGCCGGACTGCCACGCTGCCACGCTGCCAGGCGACTTGGCACAGCACAGCACGTGCTCGCGTGCCAGCTTGGCTAACCAATGCACCACGATGAGTATGTCCATTAAACAAGTTGGCACAGAAGGCTCACTCAATACATTTTTAATAAGGGATTCAAGGAGAAAATTTAAAAAGCCGATACTAGGTTTGGTTGAATCACTTCCAAAAAGAATACTGTTGGTATTTAGCTGCAGTCGGTTAGAATGGAAGTTGATCTTGACAACACGGTTTGACGACACGGTTGGCGCAATGGCTGAGCGTTCGACTACTGCGTTGCGTGTCGCGGGTTCGATCCCCGCACGGAACAAATATTAGTATGGCCTACAGATAGTTGTTCCGGGTCTGGCTGTTTGTGTATGTGAGTTTAAATGTTTGTAAACGCACCCACGATACAGGAGAAATCCTAGTGTTGGGCAACGTTTTTTAAAATAAATAAATAATAAAGATCTCAACGCAGCAGAATGACTATCTGAGCATTAGATGTTATAGACGTATTGGTTTCTGACCCTTAAAGAGAACATTATTCGCCAGCTCATGTAAATATAATATACACCTTTTAAACCGAAATAACAATTTATACAAAAAAAACAATTATTGCACTTTGTCCCAATTGCCCCTTCTGTAGTTGTCTGTTACTCCATGTCACCCCCTGTTACCCCTCACAATGACCTCAGAATCACGCCCTTTGAAAAAAAGGGGTGCACTCGGACAACGCTACAACCCTTTTTAAATGGGGATGTTTTTGTTTTGATCGCACCGTTGTGTCAATAGTTTAACTCGAGTTTAAAATGAGATTCGGTTTTACGAGTTTGTTTCGTGTTTGAATAGAGACGTTTGATTGTTTGTTCTCATTTTATTTGTTTGTGTTTCATTTTGGTTACCAGTTTGCGTGGGAAGTTTGTAGAAATGTCTCAAGTGCGTTATAGGGATATTGTTATAGGTCGGTATATGACATTTGTGTTAGGACCTTTTAACACTCAATTTGAATTCAAATGCTTTAAGTTATGAATTTGTTGAATGCATTTATCGTCACTATTATTTAGCGAAGTTCGTCTCGGAGCAATTTATGTACACCTTGTTTTATATTATCTTTATGGGTGCTTTTTTAAAACAAGGTGCTCAATAGTCCGTTTCACATCATCGCACGCGCAGCTGCCTCGGGCACCATTTGAACTACATAGCACATTGTCCATAGCCCATTTGCATGATAAAATGCCCAGCTTGGCCCACTGTTTGTACACAATGGCCGACCGTTCACCGCATGTTATTGTTGTAAACGCACTTTTATTCAACATTCAATCGACACAGACTCTTTTGTGAATATTAAGTTGTATTTAAATAATATATTTTGTTCCGCCGCCGAACGTAATTGCATCTGTGTAAGTATTTTTTAGCATCCATTTAAATTTATACGCAACTGCGGGAGGTCTATAAAAAACGATTAAAGAAACTTTAAATACAGGTTACACGGCTTCTGTAATGAACATAAATAAATAAGTGTACAGCTTACAGTTTAAGACGCAAGATCGTATAAATAAGCGAACAGGGTTTAGTTTACGTATTTGTTTTGAATCGGGGAATACTTCAGTTTTATTGGTTCCAATCCAAACAGCAGAGTCGAAACGATTCAATTTTAAAATACTCTTCACAATAAAACGAGTCGCAATGGCGGCTCACGTACAAATGAAGTGAATCAATCAGCTGATTGCACTCAAACGGAGCTGTATCAATCTAAATTCCTTACTTTACAATTCCGCGAACGAGCTTTACAGACAGACTATTAACACTTGTCGAACATTGCTTCATAACCACAGACTTACTTACAAAAAAAATACGCATATTAGTCATACATTTTTAACAAACACAAAAAATATCACTCTCGAAACATTTTATATCACATAGGGCTGCACTTGTAAAACGTCGAAGTTCGGGTTGGTCGTTTCCCATGGAGAAGAAGCGGCAAAAAACTCTTATTCAAAGTTACTCTTTTAAAGTCATTTGGTTTTACAATGTTACAGCGTTAGTACTTAAGTATGAGAGGACAGCGTAGGCCCGATATAAGTATTACTGATTCGATATTGTACAAAAAACTTATTAAAGAGACAAGGAAAACTTAGTTTGAGAAAAGTAAGAGATTTGTGCCGTTTATGCTTCGCTTTTCATAGTTCAATTAAAAGCATTTTATACATTACTAGATTGCCATAGAAGGGTTACCTACCCGCAGTTTTTTAAATATACATAGAAACACAATATTGTAGTATTGCTCCTGTTGCTAACTATTTCGTATTCACAACGCTTTTGCAAGTCGGTACTTGTATAACAATTTACATATCAGTTTGCAGACCCTTTGTTGCGAGATATTCCGGATCTTAACTATAATCGCTATGCAAATACACCTTTTGGATAGAGATTAATAGTTTATTTAATCTGTGCTGACGGGCCGGGGAGTGCGGGCAAGCGGGGTGAGGGGGCGTTGCGAAATGTTCGAGAAAATCCCTTTATTGTCTCAGCTGGAGAGCAAGTTGCGTTGAGCTTACTAATGTGTTACGTTACGTAAATGTAACGGATAGTTTCGTTAGATACTGTGACGCAAAAACATTGCATAAGAAATAGTTACAAATATTACTGTATAGGGTCCAACAATTACTCTAACTAAAACATTAGATTTTAAGGACATATTTTAGATCCTTTGTTATGGGGTGTTAATTTGACTTGATTACGTGCTATATAATGTGTTTGTGACATCTTCCAATTGTCCCTGAGTATCAAACGTACTTACACACATTTCAAAGGCTCGATCTTCGTAAGAAAACCATTTGGAGTGTAATTTCTCCACCACAAAATACATCTCCACTCCCCATATCGAAATGGCATTCGTTCCACGCGTGTGTTCAATGGGCCGTGTATTGTATCCGTCGCGTTTCACGCTCGTGTCGCGCGCGATATCACCCGTACCGACCCACCGATGTAATAAACGTAATTTCATGTTCTCATTTATACAGCGTCAACTCGTCAACGAGTGACACGCATCGAATTCTGTTCGTCACAGCTATTGAAGAACTGACTTAACTTTTTATATTTTCTTTCATCTCTGATATTTTTTCTTCCTTTGAAATTTAAGTCTCTTACTAGCCGGATTATCAAGATTCTCCTGAATTAAATCAGGGTCTTCCTGAAAGGAGAAAACTTCTCCCTTCCACCTTCAACTCCAGCAATAATAATAATAATAATAAAGCTTTTTATTTCCGTATAAAAGTATGTTTTACATTTCAAAGTGTTAGTAGGTTACTTAAACTAGGTTAGTTTATAATTATGTTTGTTATATACTATATTTCTAGCTGTTCCTTTTACACGAACCCCTTTCGGGTAAAAGCCTCCTCTAATTCCTTCCATTTGTCTCTATTTTGGGAAAATGTCAACCAGTCTTTACCTGCTAATTCTTTTATATCGTCAGCCCAACGTTTATGTGGTCTGCCTTTGCTTCTTTTTCCGGCAGGTCCTGCCCATTTGGTAGTTTGTAGAGACCATCTCTTATCTGTGTATCTTGACAAATGACCAGCCCATTTCCACTTAAGTCGTAAAGCTTGTTCAAGAGCATCTGTAAGCCTGGTTTTCCTCCTTATGTCTTCACTGCGAGTTTTTTGTATTTTTCTTATTTTAAGCATGCTTCGCATTCATTCATTGCAATCCAAACATGCAAGCATTGATCGCTGGCATGTTTGGATTTTACTTTTTATTTTATTTGTGAATGTCCATGTTTGACTGCCATAAGTTAGGCTTGGAACTATACATGTATCCATGACAACAAGCACACCATTAAACCCTACTTTTACTAATGAACTCCTGCAGTGACTAATGTACGTTAATGACTAGTTAATTCTAAAGCAGTGGTTCAACAACTCCGCGCGGTATTTTATGCTCGCGCCAACTATGTCCCGGCTACATTGTGAACCGTTTACATTAGTCGACAACTCGAGCAATATAAAGCATGCAGGGAGGTTCCATATTCAGGAAAACGACACAAGTCGATGGGTCGGTCGTTTCGTACGACTTCCGTAGTTTCTGAATACGGGTTGTACCCATAGATTACCCGAACAACCGATGGTAACAAAAGTTTTGTGGTGTTGGAAAAGGATACTGATGTAAAACTACGATGTTTTTTGAATTGATACTGAAACTAGCGTGCGACATATGATACTAAAGTAGTTAAAGGAGATGGCAAGAAATGTATTTATGGAACATCGACATTAGCGATACAATATGTGGTGGCCTCCTTGCATGACATTAGGCATCTAACGCATCCCGCAGCTTTGAATAATGTAAATGAGCCATTAGGCAGGCGTGCATTACCGACCATTGTATCCACCACAATACCGACGACGCTTTACATCCGATCTTGCTACTTGACGCCTCTTGCCGACGCCGTGAAAGCGTGGCTGTCTCTTTTTTATTGTGCCTTGGTAACATAGAGGCCATAAGCAGGATTACCCATGGACCAAATATATTAAATTGCTCTGAGAAAGTACAATAGGCCGTAAGTGGGATCAGCTTGATTTATAATGTTTCCGCCAGATTTTGTAGGAAGTCTTACGAATTTGACCAAGCATCCATGGTCAGATGTTTTTATTCCTCAGAAAAAAAAGGTTGATATCTTGACAATAAGTAAGTCTCGAGTTAATATTATGACGACTGGTAACCCTGTCAGCAACAATTCGCAAGGCATAGGTACTTCGTTACTTCAGTACCCTCGAATGTATTATTGAGTTTATGTTCAATTCCATCCCATACGAGCGTTACAACGAATCTTTGTTTGTCAATGATTTACGATGTGATGTCTTTAGAGGGCTAAGTTAATTTATTATAGGTACTTTTGTTTCATCCAACCTTTTGTTAGAGAGGACTTTATTTTGTGACGTTTTTGTACACGAGCATGTCACGTACGTAGACTGCTTTCATTGTTTGCGTATATTATCATCATTATTTTGCCAACGTGTAACGCCCACGTTTTTTTACGTTTGTTGAATAAAGCTCTAAAACTCCAAATATTAAAACGTACATAGTGTTTATAATATAAATATTATACTGATGAAATTTTTTTCGGTAAAACTACCTGAATTGTGTTAGGTTCTAGCTCATTGACCACACCAATAAACTGATACAATGTTCCATTGACAATTGACGCACAGCGAGCGCCATTCAACAACCAACCCATTAATTATCACAACTGACATATACTCGTACAATAGCAACTGTTACTATAAGTGTGTGATTCCGTTCTCCATTCAAAATAAATAGCCTTTTAATTCCAAAACCCTTTTAATCTTCAAAGAATAAATAGTCTCGTTTGTGTTCGCAAATCGAAATCAAATACAGCTCTCATTTTTCATCCCCAAATTTAATAGTGTTGTAATCTCGTCCCTCCGTCTCGCCCCGGGGTGCAGGGGTGCAGGGGGACAGACATAGCATTAACGTGCTTAACTGTATGAGCGTTAACCCCCTGGCTTGTTGCAGAAGGTTCATTACCCGCTAGTCATGGCCTGGGACATAATGAGCGCGAAATTATTAGTTTCAAACGTTAGGTTTAGCCTATTTCCCTTAAAGGGTTTACTTCTCCATAATCATTGGTATATAATACACACATCAAAAGTGTCTAGGGATCAAGCATTTTTATGCGGATTTCTTGAGATTGAGATGTGGCTTTGTAATAAATTTATGATTTTATAAATTTATATGGATCCTTTTTGGTGCATTTCATAATTTGAATCAGGAACTCTCAATCAAATTCGAGTAAAAGATGAAAATAAGCTGTCAATATTTTCCCTATAAAAACATACAACGCATTGAAGACATTATTAGTGCTACTGTTTCCCTACTACTGATTAAAACCAATAAAAATTATTATGGAGCGGCGACGTCATTTAAGCAGGGAAGAAATGCTCAGAGCCGTGGGAATGATAGAAGCTGGTTCCCGGTAACGTACTGTAGCTTTAGCTCTGAATACAAGTCAGAGTGTTATCAGTCGACTTTGGACACGTTACCGAAGCACTGGTACCGTGGCTGAGCGCCATGGAGGACGGTATCGCTGCACCACACGGAGACAAGACCGATACATTCAAATCTTAACTCGAAGAGCTCCAACAATAACCGCCATGATGTTAGCCGTGAGGCTTCATCACTCTTCAGGGAACTTAATTAGCGACCAAACAGTCAGAAACCGCTTGCATTAAGTGAACCTTCATTCCCGAAGACCGCTACGGGTACCACCTATAGCAATGCACAATCGTAGGATTCGATATCAATGGACTCTTGAACACAGAAATTGGGCAGAAGAACAATGGCGTTTCGTGTGCTTTTCTGATGAGTCTCGTTTTGGTATGAGACCGGATACAAGACGTATACGACACTGGAGAACCCCTGGACGCCAACAACGATTAAAATCCTGCCAGGAAGTCCATCCTTATAGTGGTGGAACCATCATGGTATGGGCGGGTATTTGGATCGGCGGAAGAACTGAGTTGATTTGGATCAGAGGCAACCTCAACGCTCAAATTTATGCTGAGACGATTGTATCAGACGTCATCGTTCCTCTACAAGTGCAAATCGGTCCCTTATTTCAGTTAATGCATGATAATGCACGACCGCACACCGCAAGAGTTGTAAGACAGACTCTCGCCGCAGCTAACATCAATGTCCTGCCCTGGCCTGCTCAGTCGCCAGACTTGAACCCGATTGAGCATGCATGGGATATGCTACAGAGAAGAGCTCTGCCGAATATGGAGGGTATCCAGTCGCAAGAAGACCTTTTTTTGTTGTTGCAACGAACATGGGCGGCCATTCCACAGCGTGATTTGGATGAACTCATTTTGAGTATGCCAAACCGATGTTCTTGTGTTGTTAGTGTTCGCGGTAGAAACACGGATTATTAATTGTTTACGTTACCCAATAAAATTTTAAAGAAAACTGTTATTTCAGTCTTTTTTTCGAACTTTAATGTTAGTGGTTCAAATGTCAAAAATCCCTTTATTAGGAAAATGGCAAATTTCTTTATTAATGCAAAGGTGACTTGGTTTATCGTTACTGTGACAAACGAAAACACTTTATTTGATGAATCCTTAAAGAAAATTTTAATTAATATCAATCAGGAGAAAAGTTATTGCAAAAATATATGTTGATCCCTAGATACTTTTGATGTGTGTATTTAAGAAATGTTATTAGTTTGCATAACTGGTTTCGTTTGTATCCGCTATCTTTTACTAACGAGTTTCTTTGACTTATTATTTAGTCTGTTTCTGCAGTTTTTATATTCAATTAGTTGAATGTATGTGCTGAGTAAGCTTACCATATTCGTCACGTTTAATTAACTTTAAAGGTAAGAAATGTTTGCTTGTTTTTCCATATTTTCTTTTTTCTGGAGTAAATAAACAATCAAAGTCAGCCTATAAAGCTAGTTATTACATAACCAAACATGTTCTAGAAAAATTGGCCCAAAAGCACGTCGCCTAATGTTGGCTTCGTTTAGTTTCGTTCGCGACAGATGTTTATTTTCAATACTTTTTCTTTTCTTCTCCGTTTGTTCCCACTTTCTTTATTAAGTTGCCTTCCATTGTAGCGTTCGTTATTCGCTCAATGGAATTCATCTGCTTGATAGCTAATAACATCTGCCTCATTCAACGACGGCCTTATTCTGTATTGAGTGGCTCTACTTTGTATCTTAGTATTTTCAACAAATGAGTATAATGATGATGCTCTGAGTAATGAGCTGTACCGAGAGAGTTCGTGTTCGTTGACATCGTCTTGCGAATGTATTACATTAGTTCCAATTCTCAACATCAATATTCTCTTTCTACTAACACTTGAATGAAAAGTCCAGTAGATAGTTTTGTTACAAAATTTTATCATGATTAAACGGCTTATATTTTAACGATATTGTTTATTAGAAACTATACGTATAAAATCTACATAAACGAGGTCTTGTCAGTATCATTTGTACAACATTGTATATTTACGCTCGTAGAGAGACAAGCTCCGACCTCACTCAGCCTGTTTTCAAAGAAATTGTTCTAAAATTACAGCGCGTCATGGTAATAAACAAACAAAGCATTATCTGGCACAGTGTAGCAGGGACAGTCGCCTCCAGCAGCAGGGATCCGCGGGCTATAACGCGCCAGATACGGAACCATGACGCGGGCCGGATAGCACAGGACGTTTATTCGGCTAAAGTGCGCGAAATGTACGCCATAACAAGATAAATGTAACCCAACTTAAATAAGGTTTAACGTGTTTATATTGATCATGACATGCTGGGTTTGGCTCGCGCTGACTGGCTAAATACCGCGAACGACGAACCTTGAAGTTCTTTTCATGTTCAGGAGCAGTGTTAATGCGTGTGTGGTAAATGAATTGCGATTCATAATATTTCCCAGAAACATAATGGTTATAATATAATAGTATTTGTTCATTACCCTATAACGGATGTTTATATCAATGTCAGCCATCTCGTCATCGTACAGAAGTTTTTAGAAGTGAGCTCTCTGTACGTCACTACTCCGTGGCACGCGACCGCGACACGGCAAGCCCGAGGGACACAGCCACTTATCTGCTGAATTAAAAGCTGCTTATCTGGCGTTATTTATGAGCCCAGTTATGTATTCATAAATGTTATATATTGCATCGCTACATCTAGTAGCTAAGTATGTAGTTTATCTTCATGATGTTAGATAGGCATGCAAAAACGGGTAGTCACAGTAAACTACAAGGATATTATATTGTGTTAAGATAACGAGTACTAGTTCTGTAGTACCAGTACGTATGTTGTAATACAAACAGAAAATGTAAAATGTCGGGCAAAGAAAAACATCGTCGAAAATTGACATGAAGAAAACACAGTACCAGCCTATCGGCCGACTGTTTGTTGCAAATAGACAATTACGTCAGCTAGCACTACTGTCGACGACCTAATTATGTACTGCACTCACTAATACATTTGACACTGAATATCCAAGGTTAACAACATGGATCAGCTGTCACAACACGTCACCTTCCGCTAATTAATCAATTGTTTGAAGTTGATTACCCCGAACCGCTCTTGTTCGGGGAAAGTAACAAAGGGATGCTGTGTTTACACATAACTGTCACCCCAATATAACGGGAACATTATCTCTCAAACAAAAAGCGTCGTCCGAAAATAAACTTTAAAGGGGAAACATCGTAAAATTTCAATATCCGTTCGGCGTCTCGTTTAATCTTGGGAGAATTTGTCGCCTGTTATTGAGTTAGGAGATCTGTCGAGCGATCGCCCCCAAATGAGTTGGCGTGATGATAACAATCGACAATCGAGACGTAATGACGCGAGGGGCGCTCGGGGAGGAGGGGGAGGGGGTGGCGGGGTGCCGGGGGCGGGTCAATGTAAATTGTTACGAGTTTGACAGAATGATGCCCTCACTACGGAGTAATTCCTTCATTGTTGGAATTTATCTGATTTTCACGACTTAGACTTCAGAATATTTTTTTCTTTGCCATCAACGCCTTTGTGACGACACTGAATACAGCTCGTTGAGCGTGTCATTTGATTTAATGAATTGTTTCCATTATATTTTAACACTGAAACGTTTTCTGTTTTTCTTCAAGGAGTGTATGATTGTACTTCAAATTAAATTCTTTTTATCAAGTCGAGCCTTGATATAAATAATTTTAATCATCATCCATGCTGTAACATAATATTTAGGTATTTTATTATATTTTTGTCACGAACCGCTTATTTGTTTTAACGTACCTAATCGAATTCAGTCCAAACAGGGTTTTTTTTTCTCATAAAATTTGTTATACCATATTATCTGCGTATCAAACATATTGCTTGTTGAAACAAACAAAATAACCGATCCCAAAAACCCGGAATTAAGCTAATCATTTTGTAACCCACCAAAACACACAGGAAATGAGTATGATAAAATAATGTCAAAAAGCTCCACGAGGTGGCGCCTATGACAAGTGAGTTGCAGCGGAAATTAACGAACCCTTATCGCGAACCCTAAATGAACCACTTCCAACCGGAAATGGAACCCCGGAAACGGCGCTGACAATTAATTACGGAGCCGGTGGGGATTTAGCATTTCGATAACTATGTTGATTTCAGGGTCAAAAAGTAAAACCTTCTGGAACCCGGGGGAACCCGCGGGACGGTTGGAATTATGAGCTTTTGTATTTGGGACCCCAAATAAAATGAGATGATGATGACGTACTCTGTTTTGGACCTTTCTAATAGCACCTTACTCCCAGCATATGCCACAGCTCAGCAATCTTTGCCATTTTTTCAGTTAGAGTTGCAATAGGCTAGTTTCAAAAAAAAAAAAAAATAGTCCGACTTTGTAAATAGAATGTAATTATTTAGATCCTGGAAACTACCCTATTATTCCAAGTATCAGTGAGTTCAAAGCCTTCTTGCAAAATTCAATAAAATCAGTAGAAAGAGTAAATAAGCTACACAGCGTAACAGTTTAGTAAGTACACCGACTGTACACCCGTATGTACCGCTACCCGTTCAGAGCTTGTGTTCGAGGATGTCTCCGCGGCAGTTGTAACACTTGTCGCAGTACTGCGGTTACGTTAAATCCTTATCCTTACTATAATATTATAAAAGCGAAAGTGAGTTTGTTTGTTTGTTACTTCTTCACGCCTTATAGGCTAAACCGATTTTGATAATTTTTGGTACAGAGATAGTTGGGACCCTGGAGATGGACATAGACTAACTTTTAAAAAAAAAGTGAGAAAATGAAGGAGAAAGAGGGAATAGAAGGGAAAATTTGGCATTGCTATTACAATAAATAAGGCGCAAGGGCAAAAACTACAGGTAGCAGGTACCTGCAAATCAGGAAAGGGGAACTGTGTTACCCCAAATTTAACGCGACCGAAGCCGCGGGCAAAGCTAGTAACTGATGAAAATACTGGAACCCCTATAAATACTGGAATTACACCGAAACTCTTCTAGCTTACAATGTCTGCTTAAGCCGTTACGGATGAAGCAGTAATGCTAGCAAAGGAGGTGGCCGGGCGTTTGAGGGAGAGAACATCTGCCCAACCCAGCCGCCGCGGGAGACGCCCATGGCGCCGGGCGCCGCGAGACGACTCCCGGCCACCGTAGATGCGGGCCTGTGGGCGGTGAGCAATGGGTAGTTCACCGTCCGTCCGTCGATTGACGACAGGCCGTGTCGACGGCGCGTTCGTGTTTCACGCGCGCCTCAAAGAGAGTCAGCAAAGCAGAGGGGCTTGCCAGAGCCTCCGCCTGCCGGGGTTGCGGGTTGTTCGAAAGAGATACCGCGGCCCCGGAACGTAAAGGGCAATAGAAGGAACATGGGTGGGTTTTAGTCAGTACAAGTCTGACATGCCCCCCCGCTCCACCCAGAGCGGGGGAAGTCATAGGATGATTTCCCACCCGAAAAAAAAAAAAAAAAAAAAAAAAGCCGTTACGGATATAGTCTTGTTTTTGTGACTGCTTTTGTGTGTCCTTTAGAAACTTTTATCAAAAAATTACGCCACAAAATAATAAAAACAAAGGTTTCAAAGGAATGTATAACCGTAGCCATGTAGTTAAATAATACTGTTATGCTCGTTTAGCGTTTGTATTTTCTGTTGGTAGGGTCGAAGATGCGCACATATTTTTATCTTAGACTACAACATGTATTCCTTCTGTTGACTTTGTTTGTGATAAGAAAAGTTGTGTTCGATACAACGTCGTTACAAACAGTATTGTTTCGATGTTTCGGTCACTAAATCGATAAATACCGGCTAAGTGTGAGTCGGACTAACGCACCGTGGGTTCCGTACAAGCTTGCGACATAAACGACTATACCTTTTGACTGCGTATATTCAAAGGGTTAAATTTTTCACAGCTATAAGGGAGCGCAGACTTGAGTGTACGGTTTTAATTTCAGCTTGGTACCTCGACGCGATCCCGATATAAAGAGTCTTAATAGACATACAGGCAGACAGACGGAACACACACACACACACACAAAGTGATCCCAGTTTTTTTCTTTTGAGGTACGGAACCCTAAAAATGGAATTCTTTCCATCAGCTGTGCCGGCCGGCTGGGTGTCAGCTCACTGTGCCGGCCGGCCGGCTGGGTGTCAGCTCACTGTGCCGGCCGGCCGGCTGGGTGTCAGTTCACTGCATTCAAATACCAACTTTGATTCATACACTAACCAATCGACCATTAGTTCATCACTCAAATACATGTAGGGACACACTATTCGACTTGACATAATTACGGAAATGCCGGGAGAAGTGTAGTAAATTAAATTTAATGAATCACAAACATGTGTAACATCGTAAGACGGAACACTCTCAGAGCTGCGAGAGATTTGGTTTACAATCATAGTAAACGGGAATACTTAGGTATTAGGTAAACTCAAGATCTGGCAAAACGAGCATCTGCATCGTTCCTTAAGTAGTAAGTAATTGAGTTCAGGTCTGAGATCATCTTGTCCAATTGATACGCCTACAGCTAATAGATTAACATAGTTGGGAATACTCGTGGGAACAGGCGATGACGTCACCGAAAGTAAATTCAAATATTTGTTAAATATTGGCATGTCTATTGATTAAGTCCTATAGATCCTACTTCCCACTAATATTATAAATGCGAAAGTTTGTGAGTATGGATGTATGTTTGAGCCTCTTTCACGAAAAAGCTACTGAACGGATCTTGATCAAATTTGGCACAGAGGTAGATTATAGTCTGGAATAACACATAGGATACTTTTTTATAATCACGCATGTGAAGCCGCGGGGCGCAGCTAGTCGCCCATAAAATTAACAACCATAAAGTACTATGTAAATAAGACAGCAGTGGTAGGTATACAAGCGCACAAGGAACAATCGTGAACAATCAGCGCACCAGAAGCCATTACCGCGAATTGTTTTCTCAGCCAACACAATAGAATTTCAGCTTACGTTTCTAATTCCCGTAACGCTAAACTATCAGGCAAGTACCATTCTATTATTTGAACACTTTCCACTTAACTCAATAGGATCTGCTAGAGGTTCGCAATCTCTTAGGCGCGAACGTTCTGCTGATACCACTATTGTACGTGTAAACACATTACTATGCATCCCTCTAACTGGTGCTAATTTATTTAGTGTATGCTAACACGCCCGATGGGGCTCTGCACACATGTTTTATAGATCGTTTATGGTGTTTGGATGGTGGCGAAATCTTTATTAATGTTTTCCTTATATTATAGTTAAAGCTACACTTCAATTGGTAGTCGTTCGTTCGTTTTGGTTTATTATTTTGTTGGTAAAGTTGTATTAAACTAAGTAACCATCTCTAAATTATGTTTCTTGTTACGTATTCACCATTCAATCATTTTAATTCGGAGCTTCCAATCTCATCATATCATTTTGGGCACCACTCTCACAATATTCTCTACGCTCAAACAGAATATTTATCTATGTATGTCCTAAATAGGGCTTAGTTATTTTTAATCTTGAAAGAGTTCTAGCTTGTATTTTTTTTTCCTTTAACTGAATGAGTTATTTTCCCAGTCAGTCTGCCGTTGTTGTAGGCCGCACTCGCGCGTATGTTCACTCTCTCATACCGCGCATGCAAATGTCTGCACGCGTCTGTTTTCACTTACATCTAATTTGCGAGTCAAAATGCTCCACGGATTAACATTACGTCTAAAGCTCTGAACCTTGCTTTCATTAATGTCCGGTTCCTGTAATGATAAACACATCGTTTGTGTTGCACATGTTACTGTATGAGATTGATTTCATATTTACCATCTCTACATGAACGATGTAACCATGGTGTTGTCACAATATTCTGATTTAAAGGAGATCTCTCCATTGAGATCTACACTGTGGAATGGGTAATTACAGTATTTTCACAGCTGTTATGCCTTGTGACTGGGACTGTAGCTTCATTTTATTGTTGTCATTGTTTCGGCAGTTCAAACATACCAGTTGTTGGCCTTTTTAAAATAAATAGTTTTGATTTTGGTTGTGATTTAAAGCTCTTTCTGACTGTCTCAAACTGATAGTAGTATACTCATAGTCTGCTGTCTAATTGGGAGATAAATGATGACGCAATTTATTCCATCATCAACAATTGATCAGTAGTATATAGGTAATATTTGTTTATTAATGGGAACTAGGCCCAAAAAATGTTAGTATTAGAATTCTTATATAAACTATATTAGTAAACAAAACACATTGCCATTAAAAATGAGTCCTATAACTGGCACCGTTATAGCGTAAGACAACCACGGTGCATCATACTTGCTTATTAACGTTTTAAGGAAGCTGTTCAAGCTAGACCGCGCATTTGACAGAATCGATTAGATGGTTTTTCTAGCCATTGTATAGAAGTCATCGATACGCGCAGAAGCGAACATACGCACGACGCACCTCAATAACGCGGCAATCCCAACAACATCCTGAAACAGTTATTGTGGGCACTGCACACTTAGAGAGTCTAGCGATCTCTTGGTAGGTCTAACCCACAGGCTGATCGTGTAGAAGGATTCAAATGGCAATACAATATAAACAGTGTAATTTTTACTGCCTAACTATAACGCACGAACCTGTGTAGCAGCACTCGGACCTCGGAGTCCCTGCGCTCGCGGTCAATATTCACTTCGTCTCTTCATCTTGTTTGTTTGAGTTGGTAATTTTGTAATTAATTACACATTTAATTCCTGTGTTTTTGCTGTAACTCTAAAACAAAAGCAAACGAAGCACATGTGATAATTAAAGAGTGATGGATCTGAATGTTGATGGACGGAGAGCGAGAGGAAGGCCAAAGAAAAAATGGATAGATCGTGTAAGGATATGAAGGAGAACGGAGTAAAATTAAATGATGCCGTGACGTCTGATAGGGGAGAATGGAAGAAGAAAATGTGTTGCGCCGACCCCAAATAGGGCAGGAAATTGATGATGATGATGAAGTAAACTGTGTTAGTAACAATATGAATTAAAGATTTACCATCAACGGCTGGTAGATTATAGGAACTCTGCACTGAGCGTGTTATTACATTAGCGGATACTTCTAAATCACTTAGCTCGGTACAGTTACACGAGTCTATGGCCGCTTAGCGATGTTGCGCGCGAGTAATGCGTAAGCCTCGCTATTAGTTCGGCGCGAAACACAAACTGTCATGTTTCCTCCTACGGCTGGGGAAGGGAATGTAGTGCACTAAACGGTCACCATAATTTCGCCACCTACGATGAAGTGGGAAATATGTTTCCATTGTCTATGCTACTATGGTTGGCGATTTAGTATTCTGATATTCCGGTATTCTAAAATTATTTCCTCTTTTTCTTCTTTCTTGAGCCCACATCGATCATACCGTTCATCATCCATCACACTGTAAGGGCTATCGCCATTGTCATTCCTCGTAAAATTACAATTTACAATCCACTTATTCTGGTTGGCAGGCTGGATTGCTTACCAAATATATAAATGAAGCACTGTCAGATACCTCTTCTATGTTTCTCAATTCCCAGCTACCAGAAAATATCTATTAATGATTGACCAATACATACATTTATTAGAGCCATAACAACCGCTTTTTTAATTAAAATTATAATTACCGCAAGAAATCACCGTTAAAGACAAATGTATTCCATCTGTACGCGTTACACGACATTCCACATGTTCAACATACTCTTTTATATCTCGAATTAATTGTGCTTCGCGAGTGATAGTGAATTATTTATCTGTGACACTCCGTGGAACTGTTCCGAGGAACCGTGAAATATTAAAATACCATTACGATATTGATGGGGAAAGAACTGTTATTTATGAGCCAGTGCTGTGTTATTTTAATTGGAGGAAAGTGATTAGTTTTGGGTAAGATGTTAGAATCTTGTCTTACGGTTGAGCATTTAATGAAATCGTGTAGCTGTGTATGTGACTATATATAAATGTTTGTTGGTCTGATGCTTCTAAGACTCGAGGTGAAAAAGTATGACCTCAAAATGTTGTTACACTGTAAATACTTAGCGAACTTCATAAAGCCTTTAAGTTTTGCTTTAGGCCTTAGATCGTGATTGATGATGCTAGTTCATCCATCTTGCCTAAGTCTCGTTACTATTTCATCAGGCTGCCAGTTTATTCACTTAATAAAAACGAATAATATTTTATCGCTTGCTGTTGCTACAAATCTTCAAGACCTTTTTTTACCACGAAGCAGAAATGCCTCGACATCTTCAAAATGAACACGTTATTTGAAAAGAAAAAACTTGAACTAAGAAGAAAAACTCGTGAACACTTGCCACACATTATCACTCTCTCCATTATCAAAAGTTGATTACCAGCTCGCAGACAAGCCATCCCATTACCATAACAGTGCTCAATAAGCTGAAGAGATTCTTTCCTTCCGGAGTGTCTCTGGGGCCGGGGCGGCAGCGGGGGCCGGGGCCGGGGGCCAGGGGCCGCGGGCCGGCGCTGTTGGCGCCCGGCCAGCCCTGACAGACGGGGCGCAGACGCCGCCCACGATCCAGTGTGTCGGCGTTCGCACGTGCACGCCGCGTTTGGAATACTGACCACTCGATTAGATAGCGTGTTTAGTTTACCAGATTACTTAATATACCGACACTTGATTCTGAAATCGAATCTGGCTCGTTAAGAGTGAGTTATAGAGGAAGGAAAGACTAGTCCAATTAAGTGAACGTTTAAGCTTGCAGTACAGAATGAGATGAAACTGCTAACTCAACACGTTACGTCTCACGTCCCCGGCTTCTATCCGGCCAGTGGATGAGTGGATGCTCCTGATTGGAATGTTCATTTTCGCACGTGACTCTACGGTCGAATATTAGCGAGGTACGAACGAATGCTGGCAAGAGTTAACTGTAGAGACTAATAATTCGGTAGTTCGGGAAATGTTGTCAGCCGAATGACGCTCACTACTATTCTGTTCGAATGTTTGGATCTATCCTCAAGAATAAATTGAATTATTCATACAAAATAAAAGCTGTTTTTGTTTTGAGGTGTTAAAAATAAATCTTCATCGTCTTTGAAGTATTTAGCAAGTGACGTGAACTCAAGACACCAAAGAAATTCATCATTTCGACTTAAATCTTTTGATGTTTATTACTTCAGTTTATTTTGAAGCCACAAAAGCCAAAAAGTCCCGGCTTTAACATAAATCACGAACACCCATTATTAATTGCTCCTCAACATTATCGAGTATTTACACTGTCCGAATACATTCACACTTGACACCCTGCTGGGACATTTGAACGCACCTGCACATGCCATACAATTTTGAATGGAATAGAAATACTACATGTATTATGCAGCAATAGATAAATAATATAGTACATTCGTGTGAAGTTACGGGCCTGCATCGTGCACAAAGATCCTGAGACATAACTCAGAGAACTGGCTTCAACAATAACACGTTATTTAAACGGTTATGGACTGTCGTTGCATCGAAATTGAGGATTTATTATAATAATATTATATTAGTTGGGGAATAATATCGCAGTTTGCATATTTAAGTTTTTTATTCGTTTGAATTATACCAGTTGGTGGTTTTGGGAATGTTTATTTAATAAGAATAAGCTAGTCGTTTTTTATCCAAATATTTGCTTAATAAATAAAAACTTGTACAAGAGCGTTTTCATATAAAATGTCCTAATAATTATATAATATACATACTCACACATGCTGTCATAAACAGTTCTTTCACTATGAACATGAGCCTGCTCATTTCCCTCATCATTTGTTTAATCCAATTTCCTAACTAGTCATAATTGCCCAAAGTATACATTAAAGTACCACAACATGTAATCTTCGTTTACTTCCGATCTACTTTGCCACAAAATTGAATGCTCAAACTGTCTTCCGAAGCTTATAGTAAGCGCGCTTCAGTTTGTGCCACAAATAAAACAGCGCAGAAGTATCAGTCCCTGTAAAAACACGTTAGAATCAAAAAGAAGGAAATTAAATAAGATAGTCATCTCAATACATCTGTAGAACGAAAATCGAAAAAAGCGTGCGTGGATAGTCGTTATGAATACGGAACTCTAAGTCGCGACCGCAAGGTTGAAGGTATTAAACTTAACATAACATACCTGATGCCTCGACGGGGTTAGGTATTTCATGTCGCTAGTTATGTTGAAGTTGAATAAAGAACCATTTGACATCAACTAGACCCAAATCCGTAGCAGGCTCCGATCTGCTACTGAGAATTACCAGGTAATTAAACCTCAAACCTCAGTTAGAGCGGTTGTGAAGATTGGAACTGGTTATTTTTCTTGTCATTGTTGTTGCTTCGTTGTTGTGTTTCTTAGCTTTTTAAAACTCATTTTTGTGGCGTCTGGTCCTTCTGCACGCGTCTGAGCAGTATTTCAATAAAGTGGATGATTAAAATGTTAATAGTTGTCGATGGCGTCGGTAAGTACCTCATGAATAATTCCCTAGCCGATACTTCGCCTTATCAACAGTCATTGTTGCCACTCCTTCGTGCAGTTTGCTTGGAGATTGTTACTTGGTGGCATTCGGGGTGCTTCATTATTCTGAGTTTCTAATGTTGTTATTTTACGGGACACAGGTAGTTTCGGGAGGTTCCTGCACATATCGGGCTGGAGGAACTCCACGGGTGTCCCGGTGAGTTTTTCCTATCCCCAAAACAAAAATAGATTTTTTATTCGTTTTATAGGTACCAAACTGTACTAGAAATACGTATATGGTACTCGTGTCACGGTCGTTCAAGGTTAAGCAACGCTTGTTTGAATGGGTGACTCTCACACCTCTCTTGCATTCCGAGAGCCCTCGTCAAGCTGCTTCTGCCGACTGTCATTCTTTTGATTTTGACAGATGTTACGAATAGTCAGAAATAAAGAAACCTGATAGTCGAACAACCGGTGTTACGCATTGATATCATGTCACACACGCACTTGGTTGTGCAGATCAGGTAGCTGGTTGCTACATGTAATATAATGGAGTTCAGGTGGAGTACTGGATATATTACTCACGCCTTTTTCTCATGAGGGTAGGCAGAAACCACAGAGCGTCACCTGCTACGATCGTCACATACTCCTTGTGCGTCGCCCACGTCCATACACATTCATACACATGGCGAGTACTACACACCCGACCTCTCTGATGAACCATGGCACTTTAAATAGTTCAAAACAGGTTATCTTGTCTTTTATGTACTATCTATAAATAGAAACATTAACATGAAACCGAATTTGTAACGAGGTAAGTGTTTCATTTCCAGCCCCAACAATTTTATAATTTATAAATGAGAGATCTATGAATAACTTCTTCGTCGTACATTTTACTAATTGTCGTATATTAAGAGGCACTTTGCTTGCTTTAATATTTTATCGAGTGTAATTAGTTAATTGAAGTGATTCCTTTTACGATTCAAATAGGAGGATAATTATTTGAGAGGGATATATTCGTGGTGCCTCTGATTTCATGGCAGTATAATTTAATCGCAATAGGTTTGGTTCGTGTATTTTATACTTCATTAAAACAACCCGTCTCGAAACGTTTGGTAAATATTTAATGAAAGGTAATGTTATTGCTATTGCAACTTTTAATTTGGTGATAAATATCGAAGCAACATGTTTTCAATTAGTGCTGACATCGTGACCTATCCTGCTGAGACGCACTTGTGTAAGCTGAGGGACAGCCGAGCTTGTCCGATAATTATAATTTGTATTTGCGAGATAATTATTACTTGCAATTAATAATCAGTATTTTAACCTGTTACAGGTATTTCTAAACTTGTTATCTTGCTACGACACACCACGAGCTTAAAATAATAATTATGTATTAAAAATAACATTACAGATCTGCAATATTTAACGTGCCAACTAATTTATACCATGTTTTAATTGTCACACCGCCTTTTGGTCATATGTTCAACTTTAATTTAGGAAATTTTCATGCTGTTTTTTTTTTAATTTGTAGATTTCCATTGGTTCAAAAGAGTTCGTAATGGTAAAACCTCGCCATAACACTTTATTAAGGTAGTAAGGAGTTGGACAGCTCAACTGCTATTTGATTACACATGCCTACTGTGTAACATAATATTGACTCATTGTAAACAGTCATTATAGACAAGTTGACCCTTTTTTCAGTAAGCACCCTCGACGTGAACTAATTTGTAGTAAGTTGAAAGTTTTATTTGAGCGGAGTTTGTAGCACTCGCCAACTTATTCCAAGTATTTAAAGATTTCGCCTAAGTTCAATAATTAGGGAAACTTCGTAAAGAAAAACAGAGTTGTGTAGTTTACTTGAGGGCCAACAAAAAAATAATTAAAATTGGGTTGAGAAACTATAAGTAACTTTTTGTTTGAAACTGAAGTTCGTTTTGAAGATAACTAAGTAGAAAATAAAGTTTAAGTATAGCTTTTTTGTGAAGTTTTAAAACTTACCCATAGAGAAATATAGTCTGAAATGGTTGGAAAACTTAAAACAGACAGGTGTTTATGGCAGGCTGAGTAAATATTTAAGTAAATGATGTTGCCACATTTTGGTGGTAAGCAAATCCTGTCCGCCTTGCTGGGTAAGAGCAGAACCGGTATATTTATTTTTATCTGCCACCGCACTAGTATAGATTAGCCTTTAGTTATTAGTATCAAATATTCACCTGTCGCGAAACTCGCGAATGTTCCACCGGCGCGCGGCGTGCGATGCGGCGGGCCACGAGTCGATTCCCACGAAATAAAACTAGGTTCTAGACTAGGGCTGGCGAACAATTTTCAGCGAGCAATTTTATTTTAACTGTGGTACAGATCGACGTTAATTGCTCAACTTTTTGTGTTGGAAATCTTTATTGAATGTATTCTCTACATATTTTTAAAAGACGAACGTTTTATTAGTAATCGATTTCCAATCCAACTGTTAAAAACATTGTCTGATAGTCATGGATAAAAAAATTCGCCATCCCTGCTGTGATCGCGAGACTACAGTATGCAGCGTAGACCACACACCGCAGTACTGAGACTAAAAAGCGTTGTGTTAGATTAGGGTAGACAGAATTTATGCTCTTAATGAATTCTAGATTTTTTATATCGTGACTCATTTTTAGTTTTAGATTTAAATTTTTATATCTAACCATTTATAGTAAATGCGATACTATAATATTTTGTGTTTCATCAAAAAGAGCATTAAAGCAAGACGCCTGACCATTGAAACTTGATGATTTATCATTTTCTTGTTCAATATGCAGTTTGTATAAAACTTCATGTGATACAAGAACCTCGTTACGTTTGTTAATAATCATAAAAAGCTGCATGAAACGTATCTGTTATTGAATTTCTAAGTAACGGTGTATCGTAAACCAACACAACAGAGGAATAACGTTACGAAAATAGATTCATTTTATAATGCATTTAAAGTGACGCCAATGCATTTAACAAACGTAAATTATACAAATCACGTCTTCGGCTGGTATTGGTATTAGTAGACTTGTTGAACTACTCTTCCCAAGATATAAACCAAAAAAAATAGTTTTAACTGGAAGAGGGAAGCATAACTATCTTGGAGCTGTCTCTCAACATTAACCAGTTGGCCTACTTACTGGTTAAGATGAGACGGTGGAGATGCGGAAATATTGTCAATTATTATCTGAAGGTACAAACACTAACATCTGGGAAGTTATGTTAAAGTCTCATGTACCCGAGCTCAAATCCTTATGCTCCAACTTGCCAACAATACTCGTCGGCTCAAAGAAGAAAAATAAACTTGCCAACAAAGCAGACAAAATGATTTCCTAACAGAATATTACGTAGGTACCGTTAAACTGAACCTAGAAGTTCAAGCCACGTTGCTTATTGTAGATATTATAAAACCAATGGGGCAGCTCAGCTACAAATAGCGAACAAGATATATAATGTCTTGTGTTGATACGAGTCTATCACTAAAAGTGGTGCAGCTGCTGGCTGCTTACAAGGGCTCTAACCACAGGCCCCTTCTACTGCTGTACCAATACTAACGAATGTTGGCCAGTACTTGTTTCATACACAGTCTTGCTCATTATAATGCCTTGACTTTATGTACTTTCGTTTTTGCTCTCTAAGAATTATGAAGATCCTTTGGGCGCTAAATAGATTGGTTGACAAGAAGTCAAGCAATCTGTTTTGCCGATAAAAGAAACAAATGTTTATAAAATACGAAATCGATAATTATATTGGTATTATTGCGTATTTCAATCAGTAATTAGTAATAGGCAGTCCGTAACGTAGATTTGGTCGTAATGGTGGTAATAGGCTCGCTCTCTGTTACATAGACCTGGGAAGTTAATATTAGGTTAATGCGTGTGAACTACAATAGGACAGACCCCTACCTAACTTAATAAAGTAACTTAATTTTGCAACTACCTGATCACTAACACCACGGACGATTTGTTTAATAAGATAAGTAGATACATATCAGCCTCGTGTAAACAGCCTTCTACTAAGTTCGATACTAATGCAATATCGATTAAAAAACCCACTAACGCGGAGATTACATCGCTCGCTCCGAACTGTGTTCGCGTTAATTAGGGCACAGATTTAGTCGCGCGATACCGCAGCGCGGCATGGTGCGATTAATCTTAATTTGTCGCTACCGTGGTACACGGGTGTTTTACTATCAGCTCACAGAGTAGAGACATGCAGAAGTACCTCATGTGATAAAATTTTATGCTCATAGACGATTTCAACATAGCATAGAGTAAATTTAAATTTTAAACAGTGGAAAAGTAAACACAATAAAAAACAAAACAGTTTTAAAAATAAATGCTAAGGATTTACTAGTTTAGTTGCGCTCTGTGTGTAACGTCGTCACAGCCACGTGACGGGAAACGAAACTGCCACAGAACCTAACATTAAGCAGTGGGTGGAAAAGTTCTATTTATTAGCTTACAAAACGATGAAGCAATAACAGAATGGTATCCAAAAGCAGTACTATATTTCTACATTTTACCTCAAAAGAAAAAAAAAAACCTTATATTATCACTTAACTCGAGAACGCGTCGGTAGAGGTATTGACTTGAAATTAAAACCATATACTCAAATATGTAGTTGGAGCTGTGACAACTCTCTAAGTCTATTCTCATTTATATCGCAAGTTTGAAAGAAAACCTCGGTGCGTGATCCGATTCGACTATAAATTCTGGCAATTGTAAAACTTGCAAGCTTTTTTCACCGCGGTATGCGAGAGCTTTTTTCAACTGATCTTAGGTCATCCTACCTTCTGTACTGTTCTATTTCGTGTCTTGATGCAATAATTGAGAGATATCGACAAATTGATATTCCCTACAAATACTAGTTTAGTGTAATATTCAGCTCTGACATAGAAATGTTTAATAGTACCTGTGTGTTTACTATTAATGTGTAATTTGGCACTGCATTGAATATCATTGCGCTAATTTACACACGTAGCAGAGAATCGTGGTTCCAATTATATTTATAGACATTGAGAGAAATGCGGTGGTTAACATTAATTATTTATAGTTGAGCATCGGTGTAGCCATTTGTAATATCAGTTCTTCTAACTACTTCAAATAACAGTTTGAGTTTAATTCTTGTGGAAAACCAATTAAGTATTTAACTTAATTGTAATAGTTTGTCACATTCACTACAGTGCAAAGGTATTTGCGATATACAAAGAAAGAAGTACATTGATCACTAATAAAGCTTAGCTACTTGCTGCACTACCGCACTGCATGTTTTCAAGCTATTTTTTATCTCGATATTATCATTCACAGATAGTAAGAATGCTTAATGTACCTAAATAAAATTGAAAGAGTCTTTCTGAGCCTTAATTATTCACCGATATTGTTGGTGCATGGATTTATGAGCAACCGTGAAACTTTACGACAGCTATGTAAAACTCCCTCACAGTGAATAAAAACTTTATAGTTGGTTGTAGCTCTCGCATAAATACCTACATACATAATGTTAATATGAATAATATATCCGACCGAGTTACGTATAACAACATCGTGAATATTCGATGTGATATTTTGACCATGTTTGATTGACGTGTCTGCATATTATGTCCGCCGAGTCGTAGCTAATACATTCGTGAGACATCGCCACTACTCGAACAGAGACTGATCGTGATCTCAAGAGACTGCGGTCAGAATGGTAGACTGGCTCATTTTAGGCTGTAGAACTTGGAGTTACAATATTTTATTGCATGTATACGTAACATACGGCTGTAATCCCTGAACAGTTGGGGAGAGGTGTGCTTAATAATACACCTACATTTCCCCAGTCATGCTTAACTAGCATTTGGCCCGTGACATGGTCCACAATCATTGTGATAGGTCGGCTAATATACATGATGTAGATAAATATAGTTTATATGTAGGTACCTAACTTTCTAAACACACTTGACTGCCATCCAATATAATTTTTCTACTTCTAAAATCATAAAATACATAGTGTCCATTCCAATATCGTCCGCCTGCATGATAACTCCGTGTGTGGTCGTATCAGCGGCGCAGGTTAGTGTGCCGCCCGTCACCCACTCGAATGGCTTACAATAATATTTTTATTGGCTCTTCATCGAGTAGCGAATGCGATCCCTAACTAAATAACATTTTAATCGTTCTCAGAACTTTCACCGCTGAACAAATAATGAAGTAAAACCAACAAAATATGACTCGGAACATAAATAACAAAAACTCGTCCATTATTGGAAATGTAAATAAAAACAAACTGAGGTCTTCATCAGAGCAACAAATCACTTTGTTTTTGTGAGTGGGTCCCGCATCCCGCCGAGTCCATCCCGCCGCCGCCGTCCCGCGCCCTACAAGGCGTTATCGAAACTGTGGTATAAACACAGTTTCGCTTTTTGATTCTCGATATAGATATACGTGCGGTCGTTGTTAGTAATAAAACTACGATAAAACGAGATGATCAGGCGATCGGGGTACACAAACACTTGCGCAGCCTCCATTGTAATAAAAAGTTAAATTATCAAACAACTACGGACAGTTTAACGCGATGAAACCGATATCCATGTCGTTTGTAAGGGAATCACTCGATAAACCATACTATTTGTATATGCATATCATATTTTTATTCGCCTTTATTGGAGATAACATTCAATACTTGGATAAAATCGTTGACTTATGTTATGACGTCAACCTAAACTTTAGCAGTTACGTTTGAAAACCTGCTTGTTGATTGTTCTTCACGTACATATTTTTTCAAAGGATACACAATATTTATAATTTCCTTATCCACAACATCATTGTATCTATTTATTTCCGCTCCCATGACACACAATTCATCTCTTTGAACTATCACCATACGTTGAACTTGTCACAAACTTACAATACACAATGACAGTTATATTTTTTGTCGCCCCGTGTCATAATAACGTCGTAACCAATAAAAACACCATTGACTCCCGGAACTGAACAAAACATTATAAATCACTGCGGAGGAAGCACGCTCACTGCTCACTGAACATTTTTTCGAGGCAGTTATGGAGGGCTGGAACCCCGCGGGCGTGCATTGTATCCTTGCAGTGCAGCGACGAGCGCACAATGTGCACGATTGTATCACTAGGGCAAGAATACTGACGCACTCATGTGGAGCCCGATTACGACGAAATTATAGAGTAACGTAACCAAGTAGACTGTTAATGCAGGTATTCGAACGTGCATGTGGCAAGGTTTTTATTCAATAACGCAGCTGGTCGCACGCTGTTTCATTAATATACGACAATCATACCATCTAAAACATAAAATAATGATAGCAATCAATCTAATTTCTATATAAGAAACTTTTTTTATGGCCACGCAGCTAAATAAATATCTCAATTATCCAGTCGAGTGGTCCCATTCATGACTACGATCAACAACAAATCAAACTCGATGGAACAATTTTTCAATCATATCTCGATTCTTTCTTTATCGATTCTTTGTTCTAATAGAGGGTGTATGAAAAAATAAAGATTATTCGATAGCGTTCTAATGGTATTGCGGGCTAGGTCCGCGGGTCTGCGCAGCGAGAGGTCCACGTCGGTGGTCCGGGCCCGCGGGGGGTCCGACCGGGCCCCTACGAACATATATCACGGCCGATGCGTTCGCTTGCGACTTTTATACGCGCACGTTATTAGCAAAAAAACAATCAGGAATCGAGTGAGACAATCCCTATTGGAAATGCCGAACGGTTTCAATCCTGTTAACAAATGGGACCCGATATTCCGACGTGTAGAAAATAAATAAATCATTCTGTAAACACACTTTTTTATCGATTTTCTTATAGCCTTCGCGATGTTTTTGTCCCAACATTTAGGTCCTAGACTCATCAATCTTTCCTATCTGAATCATTAATACTAAAGCTTTCTATTACGGGTGTACCCACTTTTTGCTGATTACAACGCCTTTGTAAATAGATTACAATGACTGGACGAGATACTGTGGTTCATCACTAGCACTAGCAATTAATTAATTATTAAAAATTCCACCGTCGAGCTTTTGTATGATCTATGACATCATCAATAAGTAATGCTGGCGTGCGGCGCGCGGCGTGCGGCGTGCAGCGTGCAGCGTGCGGCAGCGTGCGGGCTGCGCGACCTGTGACCGCTAATGCTGCTGATTAATCATGCGTATGATGTTGTATAAGTTCGTAATGAGACGCTCGTTGTGGCCGCGACTGATCGCACAATGGAACACGCTGTATCGACCGTCCGCTAATTACTTCATTAGGTGGCACGCTGTTAATTGGTGACTATGCGGACACTATATTATTAACTACATTATATCCACGTTGCGTAGTTAGCAAATTACTAATTATACCTAATAGCCCGTCGGCCATTAAGCTTCTTATCGTTTGTTCTATACATGGCTCTGTCATACTCACAATCTATATGACGATCAAAAACTTATTAAACTTCTGACTCACATTCGATTTGAATAACTCGATCAAAATAATTTTTAAACCCGTAATGCTATCAATCACATTAAGTTGAATCGTAACAATATTAATTTTCAAAAAGATGAAATAAATCATCTGAAGCTCCTTTAAAAGGATCAGCCGATAATGTTATTTTATTAATATCGATATCTTTTATCTCTTTAGAGCGATAATATAACGATTTAATGGCTAATATGAAATTGGTATTAAAGAAAAGGATTTTTTCCAAACCGTAAGGAAAGTTTGAAAATGACAAGTAACTATATAAAATATCAATCAATTTAATAAAAAAGAGCCAGTAACATTAATTAAGCGGGTTATGTCATCATTAACCAAAATGAATTGGCAATAACACTCGACGCTTCAGTGGCCTGTCAACACGGCTCTCTAATTCACCCCATTCAACACGAACGAGGTCAAGAGTCAAATATAAAATCGAATTAACGAACATAAAATGTGAGTACTAATCCCATCGAGCCGTCAGCCATGAGGCGTCACCGTCAGCTGGAGGGTCCTCACTCCGACGCCGCCGTGTCACGGTGTCACCATGAGTTCCCACATTTATCCCTAAGCT
This sequence comes from Ochropleura plecta, assembly GCA_905475445.1. Lineage (NCBI taxonomy): Eukaryota > Metazoa > Arthropoda > Insecta > Lepidoptera > Noctuidae > Ochropleura > Ochropleura plecta. The sequence continues at coordinate 21,757,218 of FR997733.1, forward strand.
AACGAGCTCAGCTGGTAGGCTGCAGTAATTACCGACCAATAGGCTATCGCGTCAAGTGCAGTAACGGAGCAATAACTTGCCAGATATACTCACAATTAGTTAATTGCTGGCCCAGTCCTCCACTGCCGGTAGTCGTCGCGTGCGTGACAGCCCTAACTGAACATCATTATTTGTACTTTGTTTGTCTACTTTGTTCGGTTTGTTTGTAGTTATTGAAAGTTTGAAGCTTTATTAATTTGGTTAAGTTAAGTTGACTTACTTTATTTTCTGAGATTAAAGCACCTGCTGGTCCAGTAACACTGACGACACGGTTGGCGCAGTGGCTGAGCGATCGACTGCGCTGCGTGTCGCGGGTTCGATTCCCGCACGGAACAAATATTTGTATGGCCTACAGGTAGTTGTTTCGGGTCTGGCTGTTTGTGTATGTGAGTTTAAATGTTTGTAAACGCACCCACGATACAGAAGAAATTACTAGTGTGGGGCAACGTTTTTCTAAAAAAAAAAAACTTAATTATTTAACAACACCTATCGGAGTTCCTATTCAACGTTTGCTAACAATAATTAGCGTGATTCCTTTGCAATTGGTAGTACTGTAATGGCGTATTACAAGTCACTGCTGTCGGCTTCTATCACAATATGACGCACTGTAAAACAGACGGACAGAAAATTAATGATCAGTGTAGCAAGAAGTCTAAAGCAAATAAGAATACGTCAATCCGTTTAGTTGATAAAGAGAAGGGGAAGAAGTCCACGTTATGCCCAAAGGGTTTGATTGTAATTCATATTTACTACGTGGAAGCAAATCCAGTTAAAGGTGATCTACCCAAGTATCCTGTCCGACCTTTGTCAAAGTCAGCGCCGTATGTTCGTCCATCGATACTAACTTAACTATTAATAAACTTGTCGGCCTCATATATGTTATTTCGTCACAAGCGATTTACCTAAATAATAACTGTCAATGTTAAAGTACAAGTATGAAGAAAATAAATAGTATCCATTCAAAGACACGGTAGGATTAAATAACTTATTGACTGGACTGAATCTATAACAAAGTAAAAAGCATTTCCAAGTAAATAATCATTCTGCAATTTATCAAACACAAGATATATTTAAAAATAAACGCCACTTCGAGGTTCACGAGTGCGGAATAATCCGGATAGTGAGTGGGTTGATTGAAGACTCCTCCGGCCAAGGTTAAGTGCAGCAACTGGAGATTCAGACAATACATCAATCAGGATCATCCCGGATCTACTCCATATTTATTTATTTCATTCCATCAAGATCTGCGGATTCTTCCGTCACGGTGATACAAGTCACAATGCGCTGTATTGAAGCTGGTATTAAGTTTATTTCTTAAACAATAAAATAACGACAAGTCGTATAGAAAAGTATTTTTAAAACACTAAACAAAATTTGTTTGTATAATTTTGATGATAGTCGTACCTACTTACGACGATACGATGGAGTTTTCAAAGCGGCTTTTCTCAGTTATTCAATTCTGCACAAATAAAATGCTTGACACTCAGAGTTTTGAATGATTCATTACGGATACGACTGTAAAAGGACCGTAGATTTCATAGGAGAACGGTCCTAAAATTAATGTATCTTTCATAAAATTAATACACTACAGGTTGAGGTACAAGTATATCAGGAAAATTTATCATAATAGAAAACAACTTCAGAAACCATAATATATATTCTAAGAGAAATGTAATAGAATCCATCCATTCAGAAACAGGTTCAACCGAGGCGTAACCTAAAGAAATGTAAAATAATTTTAAATCCAACGTTCTTTGTCCGACGACGCGCGATTGTATTCGAAGTGATAGAATGGCCGAGGATGTCGTCAAATAATCCGCACGTACACCGACCGCATCAATCTTGTGGCTTTTAAAAAAGGTCCAGGATTAGCGGTAGACATCACACGTTAATAATTACGCTCTAAACGTCTTTGCTTTTCGGGAGTTGGGTCGAACTTGCATAGTCTTTGTACCAAACATTTATCATTTGGTTCATTTTATTTATTCTACAGAAATTCCATAAAATGTTTACTTCACACATTCGTGTCTCAAATTCTTTAGTAAAAGGTTTTCTTAACTACGAAAGGTCTAACAAATTACTATTCATTAACTTGTAATGCTGTCATCACTAAATCAATTTCTGTTCCCGATAATCCAGAGATAGGCTATTAATCACAAGTAGGTACAAGAATTGTCTCTATCATGAGGCGATAGTGTTCCATTATTCCCATTATGGGAGTCGTATCAGTTGGCTCGAGTTCGTCGTGAGGCGGTGGACACTGGGGACATTGCGGACACTCGGGACACTCAACAGTCGGCAGATAACCGTTCCGCGTGAATTATTCACGAGAACGGAGACACGCGCGTCAATCTCCGCTGCTCGACACTCCCCGAGTGTCGTGAGAGGTGTCGCCGACACTTGACAGTATTAATGAATCCATGTTCTGTGTCGAAACCGATACTCAATTTTTGACGGACAGTCACAAAGGTGGATTTGGTTAGCTAAAGATTTGGTGAATGGTTGCTATAACATAATGATTGTTGGTTGGATATTGTTATTTGTGAATGTTGTGTTAATAAGTACACAGTTTCAATCATGTTTTCTATAAAAGGCCTTAAATAATAACATTTCTTTTTATTACAGGTATGTGCAGCTAAAAATGTATCGCGGAAAGGCAGGTAACGTTAACGATAGTTAAGTTGACTACTTGCGCTATATTTTTTACTAGTTGTTTGTTTTCAAGAAAACAATAAACTACAAATGATTTGGGATATTTAATTTTCTTCCGCTTATGAAAAACCAACTATGCCTCAAAAACAATAAGGACTAAACTTCATTATAATTTTGTCTACAATGTCTTAGAGTATTAAATTAAGTGTTAGACATGTATCGGAACATTGTCCGTTTGTAACAGCTTTTGTTGTTTGATTATTATCGTGTTCAACAAAAAGACAATCGTAGTTGGAAACTTGTCGAACAACGTTCATGGGGTCGGACGTGTTTATCACGTTCAAACATTTCAACTTGAACAATTAATTTGATAACGTTTGTTTATAAATATTGGTGTTTTGTGAAAGTACCACAGAAACCGTGATAATTATAATGCAATAAAACATCGGACCAATTCAAAACTAGCTGTGTTTTTATTCTATAAGTGTCTTATAAAATAAAATAGCAAATTACAACTTGCTACTGTTAGAATGGATTGGATACAAATAACAACATAGTACAAAATTGATTCCGACATTAAGAGAAATAGGAGTGGACGGAGAACATTGCCCTGGGGAACACCGCTCGCAGCGCCCCGCGATCGGCCACTTGTCGTCTCGTTTTTCTTTGCACCTATTTATCACTTCCCACTTGCTGTTATACGTACCTATAGGTGTAAATTCTAAATTAGTAACAACAACAACAATCATGTTGGCTTATGGTCTATTGTATTAAATGCAACACGGGCAAGTGCATGCAGTTGTCATTTCATTATTAGTAAAATTGTAAACAGTGATTCATTTGAGTTCTAGCAATTTAGAAACTATAGATTATGAGATCTCTTTTTGCCTCTTCAAAGAAATAGGGTATAGGTTTGTAACTCAAATGTGAGTCAGTTCCATTTCAATCGGCCATTGCAACCAAACTGCGAGCACTTAAAGCACATTCGTGCACGTTTTGCATACGTCACCGTCGTCGGAGCAAATCCATGTATCTGTGAACAACAAAGACTTGTAGTGTTGCTGTTTCCGAGCCATACAGTTTAGAGGCAAAGGCAGGAAGTGTACCTACCCGTACGCAGGTGGAGGGAGGGGGGGGGGGGGAGGGAAAGCACGTGTTTCTGGAAAATAGGATCGGGACTTGCGTGTTCTGGAATACTTAAATACACTTACAACTAGAATTTTAGACTAGATATATTCTTGATCTCTACAACTTTGAACTCCACTCCAATTATTAATCTTATTTTTCTAGAAACATTTATTTTTTATTTTTATCAAATCTTGCGAAGAGGGAGTTAGTCATAATCCCATGTTTTTTTTAAATTTTTATGGTCTCTTTATACTCTTAACCTAATTTCACCTTCCGTTTCAAAGTCCTAAGGTAATTAACTTTATTTTACGTCTCCGACTCATTTTTCCTGTTAAAGCTTAAGAAAAGTTTATTAGCGAATAAATTGAGATGTTTTTTAACTTTATGCGCCCCTGATTAACTTGAGTAACATTTTGTCTTTGTTCTTACGTCGTCGTAGAAACACTCTGTTGATAAATTTTAGTTTTATGCGTTCTGCTCGTCGCAGTAAAACCGCACAAAGCAACATTAAGCCGGCAACCTGTTGTAAAACTTTTATTCCTACTATAATGTTGGTGGCCGCAAATGTCATCCTGCTGCAACTCAATTCCAAACTTAATACGGTACACTAACGTGGTTTTATATTCAGCAACTTTGCAGTGGCCAGTTTTTAGTCAGTGCGATATTTAGAAAGTAATTGCAGACTTTGATTTTGTACTTGAAAGGACCGCTGAAAGCTCTGTAAACAAAGAGTTAGAAATGGTTCAGAGAAAGGAAAAATTACCAAAAAAAATGTGCAAGTATCTAAGCTGACTTTGTAACTATCCAAAATATGAAACGAATACAAAATACAAACGAATGTCACGTTGTGTAACAACAGCAACATCAAAAGTATCCTCTAGTCCTACTCGCTGGTGAGTGACTGCCGGCTTTGTGGACTCACCGTCAAGTGGGCCGAACGCTACATCCTTTTATATGGAAAATTGTCATAGCAAGCACGCGAACGACCAAATGTTATTTGTGGAGCTCTCTAAAACATCCGACTATAGAGTTTTTTTCTCTAAGTTTCTGTAAACAAGAGGCTCAACTCTGTAAAAGTTTTGTCGAAAAGGGACAGTAAATAGAATTCTATTTGTATAATACTTAAGGGCGTGTTCAAAAGTTACAGTTACGAGTTAAGTTGTTTCACATACGCAAGTTGATATTCAAAGAAAGGGTACATGTTATTAGCTACTTCAAACGTATTAAAGATCACATTTACTTTGGGACTCGCTAAAACAACTTCGCGAAACATTTATCATTACAGAAATAAGGGCCCGAGTATAAGCTGTTACGGAAACAAGTATACGCAAATGTAACAACATCGCTGATATCCTTTTAAATTACGATTCTTGAAATTTAGTTTTCTTGTCTCGATTACCTACTGTATTCCAAAGAATCAAATACTAAAACTACTGTAATAAACGGCTACGCACTAGTCGGCCTCGTGCACAAAGGGTTCCGTAGCAAACCAAACATAATAATAACAATATTTTTAACCTTCATTCATATCAATGTCAATTTGCACTCAATAGCAAACTTCCTATTTCTCAAAAACTTTATATCGAATCATTACCAAACTTTATTTTCGTTGTCTTTTTCTAGGTCTACGAACCCATTTTTTTACCTCTTACTTTAGAAATTAGAAGGAGGGACACAATTTTAAAACCTTAGAAGCAAATATCTCATTTAACGACGAATGTATAAGGATTTCGTTTTTACTATTTGGAAACGGAACTCTATAAAGGGTACCAAATAACACCTCCTCAACCCAGTCAGCTGGCAATGTTAGAGATTGACGGAGCGTTGCCACGTTGTATGGCAACTCTCTGGCCAAGGTAGAAGCCAACCATTAGGTCATGTTCCGCGTCAATATGTCTGTGAGCTGAGCATGCAGACCACGGTCACCGATAATAACTTATTCATTTAAGTTATAAACACAATTAATAGGTCGTCATTAGCAGCTGAACGCGGACATTTTCACCCGGATAGAGAACAACAGTTAACCCTAACACTGGGAAGTCGAGCGGGTTGTCCAAAGAAGGCGAGAGCTGGTGGGGTTAATTGCGTTCTAAGAGTTCGCTTTAGTTCAGACACAATACAGATTGTTACAGAATGTTCACTATTTGATACTTCAAATAAATAGCTGTAGATAGCTTATTTAATTATTGGTGTGTACTTTTAGTTCGTCTCAGCTTTCCTTGTCGAATCCTTTACAAATATTTCGTAAAGTTTGTTCACCGGTTCATCGGCTGTTTTAGTTTAGTCTTGCGCAGTTTCATATCCACTTGATTCCTCCTTCAAAAACGCCTCTGTAACGCAGTGGGCTGCCAAAGCTTATCAATAACTTTTAAAGCGATATTTTTACCATGTTTTTTTATTTAATGCCATGATCACGGGTAAACTGAAGTTATTGCGGGCGGTAACTTGTATCACATGGAAAATTGATAAATATCTCGTTTCAAAAATAATAAATAATAAGTTAGGTATGGTACCTAACTTATTATTTATTATTTTGTCACTTCAAAAATACCTACTTATCAATAATCTACTAGGTTTTTTGAGTATGGGTAATGATATAATATAATATAATGATATAATAACTTGCTTCGGACCGGGGGGCAGTGTCAGACTTTTACTGACAAAAACCCATCCATGTTCCCTTTTTTGCCCTTAATGTTCCGGGCCCGCGGTATCTCTTTCGAACAACCCGCAACCCCGGATTATATAGTATATTAGCTGTATTATCAATAATGTATCAGCCAAGGGTGGAATGCCATGCCTGCGTCTGTGTTCCCGAGTTCACATAACCCGAATCTATTTAAGTAGGCGTCTCTTGGGTCATCGCTGTCTTTTTGGACAAGATTGAGATCAAAAGTAGGCCCATTTAATATTATAAGTACTTGCAGCTATTAATGTGCTCTTATCGTTTCCAGTTATAAGGAATGGGTCTTTTGTTGGTCACCATTGTGTGGCAGCCGTGGCCCACGCTCGCGCACGACAACCTGCGTAGGAGTTGCACTTAGACCCGTCGACTATTGTTACAGCTTTGTTTAATTACATAGCCGCATTGTGCCGCGTAGGAAACTTGGAGTGATATGAGCCTATTACACAGCGGTTGTTGTTGTTTTGGTCCTCTCCTTTTTTGGATTAGGAGATATGGGATTTTTTATGTGTTTGAGTGATTAATATAGTATTTACCATATATAAAGTTGTTGTTTGTAATGTATTGTTTCTGTTGACATCGTATATTTTGATAAATAGAAAACTATCAATCATTGTGAAACACTTAAACTAGGAACAAACTAAAATCCCTTAAGTTAAAGCAACGTTGGTTAAAAACTCCACTCTCTCCAAACCAAGTTTAAGAACGCCACGTCTCCAAATAAAAGCTAACTTGATGAGTTCACAGTCACAACTTAATAAATAAACTTCATTGCTCCGGCTAGCCATACCGGCCATAAGTGGCGATAACCGCTCGGCTTGTATGGTGTGTGTGTGGTGCATGCGCTCCCCAATTAAAGAATATTAAACAACGCCGCCGCCGCCGTAGCGATGGCATCGCACGGCACGCGGAGCTAAAAAGAAAATGATTAAATAATTAAGTTATTATACGCTGCACAACTTGCAGTATAAGTTTCAGTTATCTGTTGGAATGGCACGCTGTGGAGTTATTAGTCAACGTTATCGCATTATTTGTCTACGAAGACTTTACAGTATACTGCGCCAATAACATCATAAGGATGTCACTTCTCTTTTTTGTTATTCAGTTGTGACAGTTCAGTAGAACAAATTATTACATGTTACCAAAGATAACGGCTGCGTAGTAGTTAGTGATGATTTATGGATGAGAAAAAATCTATTTGGTTTTTCAAAATCTAAAAATTACGAATAATTTTTAAAATAATGCTACAAAAATCTTTCCGTATTTTTATCTGTTCACTGGCTCCACAATGCATCAGCACATATTCCACATGCAAGCGTATAACATCGATATTCCGCACTTGTCATAAATTAACCGCTCCTCCTCTCACGTGGGAACCTTGCAGCCGGCACTCCGAACTCCCCATGTTACTGATGTTTTTCTTCCATCCACAGATCTTGCCACTGATATGATAAAGAAAACAAAGCCTCTAATATTTCTATTTCCAACAATATAAATAACATTCACGCGTTCATTGCCGTAGGGTAGGGTTAGACAGTATTATATGTTTTTTTTATTTCTCGTGAACATGTTTGTTGATTCAAGTGTGTGAGAGTCATTTGACTATAAGGATTCTCTCATGTTACCCATACTGCTTAATCTTCCCAGATTCCCTTAGTTAGGAGAAACATTTTACCGATCAAAGTAGAAATGTAACCAAATCCGTCATATTAACCTTCGCCTCGCTCTTCATCGGGAAAGCTAAGAGTCTTATAAATGCTATATGTTGTTCCATGTGGTATACTTACGTCTCATATTACACGCTTGCTGGCGTCACGTAGACCCTTTATATGTGTTTTAAGCCGAGTGTGTATGTGCCTGCGTGCATATCATACGTGCAATATATCCTATATGTCATAAGCAGTATAAAAACCTTCATATCGACGTCGTTACCGAGGGCGCCGCAGGAATGGGGGCGTTCTCGGCTTATGAGATGATTCCCTAAAAACGTTGCTCATATTAAAGTTTTAGCTCCACAATAGCTTCTTTGTCGAGAATTTCGCGTTCAATTTACGTGTTGTATCTAGGAGCAAAGTAAATGTTGCCTCCGTCTATTCTATAAGAAAATCAACCGCGGGAAAATATAACACAGTTTCAGGTGTGAAAAGAACTTGTAAGCAAAAGTTTTCAACATATACCCGTACAACTGTTCATTTGTACGTTTTGTCTCAGAAGAGTACGGACTCACAAAATATGTATTTTTCTGGCGCTGCTTATTTCTCGCATCACGTTTAAGACCTTTTTTAAATCTACGAATATTTTACATTGATATACGCAGCGCAGGTGGAGACTTTTCCTCATGTAGTCGTGCAAATGTATTCAACGGAGCATCGGTGCATTTAATGTGGTTCTTATTTCATAAGTGTAAGGTTTACATTTGCGTGCGATGACACGAATGAATGTAGTGAGAATCGGATAGTATGAAACAGTTTGTACGCATCGATGATTCTCTGTACCATGAATAAGTTAGCAGTTACCACCCTGTTTCGGGGGAGCGCGGAAACAATGTTTTTGTAAAGAAAATGTTGTGTACATAATACTTGTTCACCGACTTTTTGAGGAAATTGCAGCAACACAATACAGCGGGCGTTGGGAAATGACGTAATCAATACCCGCTTCCGTCTTGTGCCTCAAGACGGAACTCATTTTGTCACTTGATACTGCAGTTTTATTAAACGGGTTTATGGCCGTCAACTAGTTTTATGTGAAAGAGACGTCATCGCAATATTGGAGAGCCGAGCTTCTCTCGAATAGTACGCGAACGCCAAACAACTGCATGGTTTAACAATACTTCTATCGGCCGTAACTTGTAAAAAGTAATTCAATTACAGTAGAGTTAGGTAAAGAGGTGTGAACACGCGAGCAGTTTCCATCGCAGCACGCAAACAAATAACCATACGTATTGTTGCGTTACTTCGCCATGGACTTACCCACTAATGTTCTATAGAAACTCTCACAGTAATTGTTCCGGAAGTACTGAACAAGATTAGTTCACAGTTCGCGATACGTAAGTGAGTTGCTAGCAAAGTTTCGTCATAAGTCTTTAATCGCTATCAACACCTTCCTTACTTAACTCGCTTCTAATACTCCGCGAGTTTTTTGAATTCTTGAGAGTTTATACCAATATTGCAGCGTGAGTGTTTACATATCTATGTTTGGCTTAAAAATTATAGTATGCCGTGATAGCTACAGTACTCGACGCCTCAGATTCAGAAGTGAGTACTTTCGTGTTTTCTCAGCAAATGAAACAAGTCTCAAGCTACACATTGGAGCTGACGTGCGCTTTCCATCGGAATGTGTTGTGGCTGCACCGCGCACCGCGCACCGTAGCGCGTGGCGCGAGTGTGCATTGTGCCCGCGACCATTGTCAGCATAACGGTGGAATGGCGGCGGGTGTCTCGAATCAATATTTGTGTGTTTTGTGGACGCTCCCGCCACTGTAAATACTCGGACAAACGACAGGATACGGATAGAATTACCTTTTAATCCCATGACAAACCGCCGAAGAGAAATAACATTAAAATACATTAAAAAGCGACGGCTCGGATTACTTCGAGCGCATAAATTGTTTGCCGGGGTTATAGTATCGAATTTTCAAAGGTGACAATGATTTACAAAAAGAGATTTCCGCTCATATTTTGTGCCAACATTTTGATAGTCGGTCGAGAACGTTTTACATCGATACTTTTCTTCTTGTTTGACAAGTTAAGTAAGTTATAGCTGCCTATAATTTGGTATCCCGTGTATTGTAAGCCTCCGTCTTATCTCCTTTGTGCTCACTTCTCGTTACTTTGTCCCCACGGAGAGAACTTCGTCTATAAACGGCTCTTTCTACACTTTTTATGTGTATTCTCTGCAGTACAAACTTTATTAAACTTGTACTGTCGCGCACAATTTTCATTAAGTAAATCGTTGTTGCGTTAATAATGGATCATAGGATATTCTTCTGAATCGTGATCTAAGAAGATTGTTCAACGAAAAGATGTTTCCTTTTGGTGGACTAGTTTATTGAAGTGATTTTCTTTCAAACCCGCCATCCATTTTTTTTAACGTTAGACAGGAATAGGCTAAGCAGATGATATGATGATATGAATATGTTAAAAGGTACCTTCTCTACTGTTTAAGAATAAAATCTTATTGCATGCATTCATTCTGCCAAGCATTTCATTCCCATGCACTTCTGATGGATCGTAAATTGCACAGATTCTCGGAGCATGTTTTATTTCAAACTTTCCACTCTGCAGCTATTGTGGAGTTTGCGACAATTTTATATATTTTTACTGGTTATAAACTTTTATTCGAGTGCAGCGAGTTAGTGTTGATGAGATACTTTATTACGGCTTTATGGGCGGCGTCGTAAACTTTGGACAAGCTTGGCTCCAAGATGTGGCGATGTGGCCAACTCACACGGGCCACAATTAAAAACTTTTGTGGTCAGAGCGTTTGCCTGTTGTTTCACAGCGTTCATGCCGCGCTCGTCTCGGGAATCTTGTTAGTTATGTATAAACTTTGATTTACAGTTATAAAAGTTCGGTTGTTTTGTTTCGTCAGCTACTTCTGCTAGTTAATGCCTATATTCTCTTCTACTTCTTGGAATGTAAACTGCACATTTTTACGTAGGTGTTCTAACTATTCAGCAGTCGCACTTGGGTCGATTTTTAGGTTAAACCGTGCTTGCTTTGCTAAAACCAGTCTTACCATGGAGTATCGTAGTTCCCAGTACTAACTAGGTCATGGAGGTCAGATAGGACCTCGCCTCCCCTCCGCGCTCCATGTAAAATACTGGTATTCAGCTGTACTGGTTAGACTGGAAGTTGACCCCAAAAAATTTGGGAAAGGGCTAAGCAGATGGTGTTCTTACTATTTTATTTATTAATTTGAATCGTTTTATGAATCTGCACTTAATTTTCTGAAGTTTAAATACCTACTGTCAAAGTAACTTTAATATTAGGTTCATCACAATTCCCTGTGTTCCGGCAATTTAATGATAAAGGTAGCTCATTCACGCCAACGCAGTAATCCGTCAATCAGCCGCCCTCCGCACGACCACAGCGCTGTGGCCACTCTGTGGTCGTGGTCGTGGTCAGTGCGCTGTGGGACTGCGGCCAGTGCGGCCAGTGCGGCGAGTGCGGCCAGTGCGAGTGCGGCATCGGATAAGTTCATAACACTGCGAGTTATGGCAGTGTTAACTGTCGCGCCATGATTGGGCTGCAGCCGAACATATTACTTGAGTTATTGCTTCTTTATACCCTCACCACTGTTTATGTCTGATTGGTTTCTTAACTCCGTACGAGATTACACACAGGATTAAATTTATAGAATGTGAGGTTTGTAGGTGCAGGGTTTATTGCAAACCAATTAATCCTACTAGCTGTAATTAGCAGAAACCAGTGGGAAATATTTCAGTATGAATTGTATCATGAAGGACAATGAGAGGGACACAAACAAACTTACGTAGTATTGTTGTTATGAGCGCCGAGTCAAGTATCGAACGATTATAAAGGTTGGAGTAAATCCTCGGCCCTCACAAACAGTTGGTCTCCGGAGGTCCATAACAGAGCAGCCGGGAAGTTAATAAGCCTAGGGCTCCCCCAGGGCTCCCCTAGCCGGCTTCTCTTCTATTGTTATTGCCACGCACCCAAAGTGGTGTTAAGTAACAGAATTTACTCTACGACGATGTAACCCTTTATAATGGTAATATTAAGGAGAGAAGTTTATATTGTTGTTTTGCTTTAACTAATAGAAGAGTTTTATTGTTTACCGAAGCGCCGCTTAGAATCAGAAGTTACAAAAAGTTAAAATCTACGAAATAGTCCGGTACAAAAAATTAAACCTTTTCTTTTGGTAGTATTCTAAACTTAATAACGTCCAAACTAAATTGAAATGAAATCAGGTAACTTTGCAATATTTTGGTCACATATGCCAAAAACGATAGGCTACCACGCGCTTGGGACACGGTCAGTAATGATGATGTCGTAGGGACGAAATTGAAGGGGCTCCCCTACCAATAGCTAATAAGAGTCAAATATCAAAGGAAATGACACACACTGTTTACTTGGTTGTTGTTAACTATGCGTCTTTAATAGCAACAGTTTCAATTTGTTTCAACTGTGTTTCTAAAATTTCGATGCCGTAAAACATTTTTTTTCTAAGTAATTTAGTCAACAAACAATACTTTGCTCTCTATGAATGAACCATTTTTTGCAGGTGGGAAATCATGGGAATGTTTGACTTGCACTGACTAAAACCCACCTATTTCTTCTATTGCTCTTTTTGTTTCGGGGCCGCAGTATCTCTTTCGAACAACCTGCAACCCTGGTAGGCGGTGGTCCTGGCAGGCCCCTCAGCTGCTTTTTTGTATCCTTGTCTAAACAATTGTTGTTATACTTTATGTCTCAATCGTTAAACGTCAAGCAGAGCTAATCCTATATTATCCTTCACATAAAAATATTATTCGGGGGACATTTTATTACCCGTAACCCCACACAATTGTCATCCTAGAAAATCTAATCTCTGTTAATGATATTACGTTTTTATGTCGCAAGTTCCCAGCTTAAGTAATAGGGACATTGTGATGTTTGTATGTGGGGAGGACAGCGCGATCGCGTCCGTCCGCGACCCCTTAGCAATCGATCGCCTCCTCACCGTCGCCGTCGCCCCACCAGCCCACCACGCACCACGCAGGGCATCACTTTATGTCAGGGGTTCTCTAATTAGCACTGCTTTATTCTCAAATGGGATGTCGTTAAAGGATCCATTAGGACGGTATTTGCGTGGGAGCCGCAGACGCGCACACAATCTCAGCAGTTCAGCGAACAATCCATATTAACGCGGTAATGACTCACTCCATAAGTTCTTAACGAACACTTAAACAAAATAGCTAGAGTGCCGCTCAGAATTGGGAGTATGACGAATGGCGCTTCTAATTAGAGGCAACGATTTTCATTACCCGTTAAATGTAATTAATCATGGTGGCTAATTGACACCAGTTGAACACGCGTGCACTCGTGAACGCTGCATGGAAATAGTGCTAGCCACAGGAATAAATACAGCAGCATGTGAAACTACTAATGTTTATGGTGAGCGACGATAAACATTAATCGTACAGTGATTGGGTATTCTTGGGTAACAACATCTCGCTACTTGGGTAGTGATGTCGAACCCCGGGATATTGCTACTTTAGTATTTGTCCCGGGGGAATGTAAGGAGAGTCCGACTTCATACCCATTTACGCTAAAAGAATGATTGATGATTGTCTCAGTCTCAAGCAAAAATGTCTACAAAACTAAGCTCGATAAAATTACGATGATAAAGCAATTTTTTTGCGGACCCTAAATGTTCGGGAGAAATATTTAAAAATTATTAAGTACTTTATTTTATGACAAACCGTGGAATGTTCTTTTAGACGATACGTTCCAACTAAACCTAGGGAGGTAGGCGATGGACATTAAACAATTCCGGAACGTCGAATTGCGTTGAACGGAACATTGAAAGCGCGGAACATTCCGAATACGGAGCTGCCCGACAAGGCCCCGCACTAGCTGCGCTCACAGACAATAAAACCGCCATAACCCTTCACCGCTATCAATTCTCTAATGCAGTTAACGTCACAACTGCACTGTGGCACCGGTCGGCGCGCGCGCGCGGTGGTTGCGTGCCACTGCCATCATAACCACTGTATTTTTGATCCACTCTTACGGGCTATTATTGCTTATGTGATGTGCTATAACTTTTGAAGTTTGTTTTGACCTTAAATTCAAGCTCCATCAGCTTGAATTTCAAGCAAATTAGCTAACATACTGTAGCCGTGTAGTGTTGACAACAGACGCGCGTCGGTGTAAACGTTGATAGTCTGTTAGCGCTGCACGACGCTAAAATATCCGAAAAGACTATTCCTGTAGGGATCGTTTTAACCGGTCTCTGTTTTGACATAATATTTTTCAACTTAAAGCCACAAACATCAAAGGCCGGACAAACTCGTCCAATAATACGTGACCACTTTAGAACCATTTTGAATTATGGTTTCCATAATGTGATCACAATGTTAGAACTAATCGTAACTCGACTGGGGCGGTGCATTTCCATGTTGTTCATTTTAAAATCCTTCCGGAGCCCATTACGAATGTTATATGACGTCTGACTGGAGGGAAATTACTGTCTGTCAGTCAGTTGCAGCGGGTGGACGTCTCGCGCCTGTGCGGGGGAGTGGCGCCGCGGACGCTATTTATAGGGCCACGATGACGGCCCGGCAAATAATAAGCATTCAGGAGTTATAATCATATGTTTACGAATGTGTGCAACACGCCCTTGCCCTTAGGGGAAACTTTGAAGAAACGATTTGAAGTATTTCCAACAATCAAACGTTATTGATTGGCAGGTCGTGTGATGCCGACTGCAACAACTAGGTATTTCATGTGTACTAATGATACTGATACTTTACTCTTTTGTGTCTAAAGGTAAAACGCAATTTTACAAAGATATGTTATCAAAAATAAACTCAATCCGCAGAGGAAATCTCTACCGTAGTCCAGTACCTACCCTTTACAATCAGTAGCTATATAATCCGCAACCCTATCTCCATTATTCGGATCCGGCAAATCCTTAAACCGCGTATCGTTTAAAATAAAACAACAATTGACTGCCGCCCAATGTTTGGGTCGCCGCGCGCCGTTTGGTCACAAAAACAAAAAAGCTATATTATAAATTCAGACAGCAAACATGGAGTAAGTTTTCCAATATAAGCGGGTCGTCAGTATAAACTCACGAGTAACAATAGGCCCTCGAGCATGTGTTATTGTCCATTACATATAAAATACTATCGGAAAACGATTTGGAAGTCCAGAAGGTATCGTCGGTATCGGCAGCGGCTACAACAGGAGCCCCGCGGAACTGCGCCGCTCGCGACTCAAACAAAGAAAAGTTTTTATAACGCACTGAACTGACGCTACCCCCGCGGCCCCGGCAGGATCCACGAACAGGGGGCTCAAGGAAATGGCTGTTTTCAAACTGTTGTTGTCATTGCTGTTACAGAGCTACGAACCTTCTACTAGTTTTTAGGTATTAAAGTTTTATTAGCCACTAGCTGAACCCCGCGGTTTCACCCACGTACACTAGGAAATTGAACATACCTATATACCTTCCTGTTGAATAACTCTACTTAGGTATTGCTAAAAACTGCTTTATCTAAGGGAACAGCAGCGGGAGCGACTTCATTGAATACTATATAAAGATGAAGCAACCCTCCCTCTAAATAAAAACATCCCATCCACTAATCATAAAAGGATTTGATTTTTGCATCGTGTTGTCTATTTTAATATTAAATCTTTTAGTCATCACATCTATTTTGCACGTCTTAGATGTGCGAATCTATGTATTATAGACAGCTGTTACTTCGATTGTGCGCAATCGAGTCAAAAATACACAAAAATGTTGGTCACGAGCTTGGAGGGTGAGTTAGTCCTCTGGGATGTGTATCTTCAGACCCTCTTGCTCCCCTCGCACCGAACCGCAACCCCGCATGACTCCTCCCTTGATTTGCGTTGATTTTACCTTCAATATTTCCATACAACTATCAAATCGACTCGTCAACTTTTCCAACAATAGAATTATCATGTATCGTAATATTTGATTCGCTAGTCCCGGATGGTGCGATTCTTCTTCTGTAAAGAGTAGATCAAGTTTTGCCTATATATACCTAGACCCACGTCAAATTAATGTAGTTAGTTCTCGTTGGGTCGGGACGCGCTTTCTAGATAACGCGTTAATAGATCAATAAGCATTGCCTACTTAACTATGTGCACAACTTGACCAGAGCAACTTGTCAACGACGACATAAAAATCACTTTTTCGATTCCCAGCTTCGACGCACTTAAAACCAATGCTTATAATTCACATGAAAGATTCAACGCAGCCGCGTTATGACGCGTTAAAAAAGCTAGTGTTTTTAAGTGCGGCGTAGAGGGAACGATGTAATTTTACGAGGGCGATACCTCAAGCTAATGAATTTTTCAACAGCTCCGTCGGCTTCGTTGAGAACTTGTGTTACGAATCTGTGCTCGTCTCGACTCGAGTGCTTGCGGAGTCTTGTTTATTGTTTCATGTAATTGTACAATTGAAATTTATAAACTTGTCTTGTAAAGGTTGATGTAGTGTCTTCACTGGCTACGGTTTGAAATTAGTTTCGCCTTGTCTTATTATCTCGGTTATTTCTTTTTATTACACAATCAATAATGTTTCTGTGAACCTTCAACCCTGTTTACTTTCGGTGCACCCACAAATCTTGTAACTATAGATTTTCAATGAATCTAACATTCAATAACTAGTTGCTACACGTACGTGTCATTGGCACTTCGTCGCTCCTCTTTCAGGTGGAAATCGTTGTCAATAGGCGCTCGGTGCTCGGCACCAGCTAGCCTGTAATTTAACACCGTTTCAGCGAGTTAACGCCTGACCTGTAATTCAGTCTGCGTCTGGCTCCGTGCCTACACAAGAATCTTAAAATAGCACACGTTAGCGCTAATAACTGTTTTGTTATTGTTGTATCTAACTGCTATTACTTGATACTTCAGTCTGTTCTCGGCTTATTTGTGCTGTTATTCCCTCAGCTGTAAATTGTTTTACTTACTATTGCCAAATGGCTTTTATGATGGAATGCTTTTTTAACGGAAAACTTCGTCCGCTCTGGGCGGAGACGAAGAGGGTGTCAGACTTTTACTGACTGAAACGCATCCATGTTCCTTGTTTTGCTTTTTGTGTTCCAGGGCCGCGGTATCTCTTTCGAACAACCCGCAACCCGCAACCCCGGCAGGCTGTGGCCTTGGCGTGATGCAGTGCTCAAGGTTTACTTTGGCACTGAACGAACAAAATGAGTTAATATACTTGTAATTCAATATATTTGTTAGGGTCACTTCACTGACAGTAGCATATTTTCTGTTTCGCTCTAAATTAAATCAAATCCCTGCTACAAGTATTCTGTTTCTCTCTGAACTGTACTATGTGCAGTAACCTAGTGTCGGTGTGTCGGTGTGTCGGTGTGTCGGTCTGTTGGGCACCTCAAAGCCGCACGCAACACTAACTTACAGTCGATAAGATAAAGTTTAAAGATCGCAATAAATCGCTAGTAAATACCTTGATACAGAGGTATTAACAACTCCTGTTCGAACTACTAGAGCAGACCGTTGCTTCTGCTGTTGCTTGACTTTTAATTAAGACTGCTAATTGAAAAATATAAACCTGCCTTTGATCAACTTCCAACTTTATTGATAGCAAATGCATTTTTTTTCTCAAGTTGGAATTTCTATAATCTCGTTTTGGTTTTTCAAAGTTACGTTTTAGTGGTCGGAACTGATTTATTTTTCTCCTATTACATTATCGCTCAACAGCCTTCACCAATAGATATTATATGAAGAAGAACTGTGTTGTTGTTTAATTAAAACACGCCCACATAGCCAACCGTACAGTAGTCACTACAAACTCGCTGGTGTTCACAGATCGTCACTAACTAGTCCCTCGGCACTAAATAGTGGCACGCGCTGTAAACCGGAGGACGGCCTCACCGCCTCCGTAAAACGGATCGTAAACGGGAATCACCGCAGTGCCATCCGATAGTCGCCGGCGACTCGACTCGACATTGTACGACACTTGTCACATTTGCATGCGTTTTATTGGTCAGTGTAACGTGCGGCCGCGATTGATCTGCGCGAGTAACCAATACCACCGCACGGTTGTAAAGATTCGTTGTCAAATTACGTATCCACATATAACATCACGTTACGGTCACCAATCTAAAGTAACGAGTTGCGGTTTTTACAATACAAGTGAAGGGTTTTGATTCAAGTGAGCTGCAACGTCCACTGAACCACGGCCTTCAATATCTTCAGAATGGAAATTCATTTGATTGAGACATTTTACTTATTTAGTCTAAAATTAAGTCTTTGTGATATTGTTTTAACAAGTTTTATTTGTAATTGGTACGTTAAATATAGAGCAATTAGCAAAAAAAAACATTTTATTGGGTTACTCCTTTCAAGTAAAAAATATTCGGCCTCAGTTTTAATTTCCTTCCACAGCGGGATCCCGCTACACCTTTGCAAATACAATAGTATATTTACTTACCCAGGGTTCATATCTAATGAAGGTGAATTTACATCTATATTAGTGCGCAATGAGGTTTCTCTCGTAGAAGTGTTTTGTCGAGTCATCTATATTTGACGGGCCTGTTGGTCTAGTGGTTAGTGGCCCTGACTGCTAAGCCGGAGGTCGTGGGTTCGATTCCCACCCAGGACAAACTTTGTGTGATGAGCATGATTGTTTGTTCTGTGTCTGGGTGTGATTTATCTATAATATGTATGTATTTATAAATTATATAAGTATGTATATCAGTTGTCTGGTTACCATAACACAAGCTCTGCTTAGCTTGGGATCAGATAGCCGTGTGTGAGTTGTCCCAAGATATTTATATTTATATATTTATATTTTATATGGAAATCACTTATTACTTTATTAACTGTTGAATTGACTCCAAGTCAGAGCTCTCTCCTGAATATTGCTTATTCCGCTCTTATCTAAATATTTGCATTTGTTGATAATGTTACTGTCATAGTTAATCATGCTTTATCAGTTATTGCCTTAGTTACAGTCCACCTTGTCTTGATTTCGTAAAGGATTGCTGCAATTCATTTTACTTATCAAGAGGGAAGCTTGTTAGTCTTTAATAATTTAATGCTTTGCAAGGGTTTCTCAGGTGACGCTAATACTGCCATGACTATTTAGATCGTGATTGTGTAATAATGTCAGTCGTACACGCCATCATCCCATATAGATTAGGCACAGATCTCGTCTCGATAACGATGCTGATATTTTCACGTGTTTATAGTGGACAGCGACGGCGCGGCGCGACAAAACAAGTTTTATTACTTCTATAACATAAACGTCGATTCCAAAATTAGACATATTTAATGTACCATTAACTGGGTCATCAGCGCTCGTTATAAATCAGCCGTTAAATTATGAGAAGTTAAAAGTTTAAACGCTGCAAAGATTGCATTTTCAAAAGCGTTGCTATAAAATAACTCAAACTGGAAAGAGGGCAAACAAATAAACGTCACAGAGAGGTTCAGACGCGGCCGCGACCGGTGAGCCCACGACACACAACATTAAAAGTGAACTGGACCGGTGTGGAAGTCAATGTTCTAGCTCCAGGCTTTGTGAAGTGCTATGGACACGACACTCTTTGATCAGACTGCACAATTATTGTATTCTAGTGGCAGATAACTCTTGACTAAATGATCCTTACTCAAAGTGAATTGTCAACCAAATTGACCAGCTCCTCATTAAAATGCACGACGGCATCTATATTCAGAACAACGCCCATCGCTTACACTCCATACTCGGCGCAAACTTTAAACTGTAAATAAATCACTCTAACTTAGGGAGCACTTGGTAGTTTTTGATTAAATCTACTTCAAATGCCTGCCCCTTTTAGAGTATTATTACGTTCCCATGGACTTTATCAAAAGCCGTTGCTCGCGATACAATCTCCCCGAAAGTGTTTGGAAACACGCTTCACGTTCCCTTGAACAAAACCTGTGACACGGCGGAACAGGCGTTGTCGATGACGGTCGCACTTACTTTTTGTAAAGAATCTGAAATTACATACGTCAACGCATTCAATGGGGCGTTTAAAAGCATTCCTGTTTGCACCCCACGTGTTTGTGTAACTCGGAGCTATTTTCGTCTTTAGCGTGACAGATGGGGATTCTAATGCGCCAATGTTATGCATAAAAAAATTTAAGAAAAACTTTACTTAATCTTAACGTTCATGCACTTAGGGTCGCCACACACGACGACGTAGCGTGTCGCTGTCTACCTTCGTTGGCAACGCTTTCGCGAAGCCGAATGTTGCTAGCTGCAGCGGAAGTGATAAATATGTCAGTCTGTTATCTCAACATCTGTGTGAAGTAGTTCAGCTAAGAAATTGAATTTTAAGAAACTGCACAGTTAAATATTGATTGGATTGTATTAATCACTAGTATAAAGTGCAGATACTTATCTTTTGGTAACTGTAAACAGTAATTCTGGTCACAAGCGACATTCTTTCCTCGTCACAAACAAAACAATGCAATAATCAAGCATACAAGTGACAAAAATAAAGTTAGTCAGTGGCTGACAGGCGCGTGTCCCGGTGTCCCGGTGTCGCGCCGCGTCAATCTGTCGCGCTAATTTACGACTGTCGACTTGTCGCATCGCGAGTATTTCGGGAAACTTATACCATTCAGATCACCCCTATCGGTTACTGATGTGTTGTTTTGGGTCTCGTTGACTGTCGCGGTTGACACTTTAATGAATGAACAGAAGCGTTTTCGTTAATTTAACAGATCACTAAGCTATTTTGATTTTGAGACAAAAGTGCTATCACTGATCATACATACTAAGTTACCATTTTCCAATAACAATAATCATTCGTGTGAAATGTTAAATTAAATAAAGGTAATGGTCTACCCTTTGAAGAGGAACACAAATTGTGACACGCCATAAAAACAAATGTCTGCCACGATACAACATGCGAACACATTTACAATTTGATTGAAATCGTCTGCCACCTACCATAAATTGATGGAACCAAAACGTGCGAGGAAAATATAAATAATGTGTCGTTCCGACCCCATTTCTAATATAACTTTATAAACTCGATTTATAACACAAATGGAGTCGAAGCGACGCATTGATTGAAATGTGGAGCACATCAATTTATGATTGACTACGACGACATTCATTCGTGATCGATATTGGTGAAATGATTTGGTACACAATGCTTGTCAATGACAACTCTCTCATTTCATAAGAATTTCTAAAAATATAGAGTTTCAGTTTTTGTTCAAAGCATTAAAGATCTCAATAGATTTTGGTAAAGTTGCAGTTACATATTTTCGGCTAGTTCACTTTCACGGTCGGGCGCGCTAGGTAGCAGGCGCCGCGCGGACCGAAGCGCCGAGCATCCCTGCACTGACACCTGCCGCCCGCGCGTGCGGCACTGCCTCGGCTGCTGCCGCCGTACTGCGCTAGCTCTCAGATAAAGTAGCACTTAAACTGAGATACAGCTGAATCAGTGGCGACTTTGACAACTACTGTTATCCAATGTCGTTCCATAAAGTGTTGTTATTCTGAACACTGTTGTGCTGCTCGTATGCAACTTATTTAAACAAACAGTTTGAAGATACTTTTGCTTACATACGGAGTAAAGTCCACAAAAACCACTTAAGATAATCCTTAACCAAAGTCGTAGAAACACTACAAAATACCACATTCTAGCTGCCAGAATGTTGCTTGCTCGGCAATATGCTAAACTGTACACAAAACGTTACGTCTCGCACAAAATATGACACTGGAAGTAATAACTTTGTATGAATTAGCCCTAAAATCTTTACGACCACTTGACTGTCAAGCAGACTCTCACTGGAGCCTCGTTCAGACGGTCGCGGTGCGGCCCACCGGCCACCACTCCACTCACACTAGGGTTTGTAATAAATTCACTTTATTAATAGCACTGACAGATTTAGTGCAGTAATGAAGACAGCAGTAGCTGTATTCCGGCGAAAATCGTGGAAGTGATGCGTTAACGTTAACCACGTTAACGCATCACTTCTCGCAGACAAGACAATATTGTAGCAAGCAGTAAGCACAAGTCCGCTATTTTTGTAATGCTCCAAGAAAAATATTGAATTAATGGACTTCTGAATATTTTATAGGCCAGCATTAGCGTAATAAAATATTTTTATATCGATATTCGTAGTTACAGTTATTTGCTATTAAAATTGCGACTTATGGGATACTTTACTGCAAAAATCCGTTTTATATGTCAGTGAAAATTCGATGTGAAGTAAAGGCAACGTAAGGGGATGTTCGCATTGTCGCGACGTCAGCGCTCGCGCGTCGTCCGCGCGTCGTCGTTAAGTTTTATCGCGCCACTCCACACATCTGCGTCGCTCGTTACCGCGCCGCGCCGTGTCTATGTGCTGCCACATCGCACCGCGCCGCGTCGTCTGCCCGTCTCGTGCTATTGGCAAGTGTCCACTACTTTTTATAGATCGTATTGTTTTGAATAGCTCAACTAACGTAATTGTTTTAAATAACGCACACTTGAAGTACCAAGCAATATAAAAATAATATTTATTAATTTTATATTTATTTATTAAATGTTATTTTGTTACCTCCACAAGTCAACAAAAATGTTTTAAAAATTAAGTGATTCCGATAAACAAATATTGGCAAAGGGTTTAGCCCAATAAAAAATATATTATTATACAAAATATTAACGAGTATTATTATAGCGCGAATAAAAATACATTGGAGCCACAATGGAGTTTTTGTTCCAACACGAAAATATTCTTTGTACACCTGAAATATCATGGAATAAACATATTTGAGTGTTCTTTTGTCAAACTATATGTCGAGTAAATATAGCCTGGAAGCCGCGTTTGATAGACAAACAAGGCTAGTGGACAATAGCGCATGAAGACGCGGCGCGACGCGACTCCAGCGCGACAAAAAACGCGCAAATATGCAGTTATGCGACACCTGACACCAGCACGGTAGTTATAATTCCTTATATGTCGCCCTACTGCTACCAGATAATGATCTTTATATGCTACGGAATAAGGAGCAAAGGTTCGCCTTACGACACAGTAGGCATACCCACTATATCTATTTTGACAGCTTTATAATCCGGTCAGTTTACACAAAGTGTGTTTGATGGCAATCGTGACTATCAAATAGTATAGAATAAATAACTGCTAGATAACTCGGTATGGTTATGTCTGAGAAATCGCAATCTGCAATGGAAATTTTGTTAAATGTTTATTGTTTTATAGTGGAGAGCGAAATCATTACGAAGTCGCCCGGTAACGTAACGTGTTTGACATATGACACAGCCACTCTCTCAGTACTAACGCTCCGCCCGTCACCCTCACTCGATCGTTCGTCGCAAAGCTTTTCTCCTTTCTCTCTAATGTTTTTCCAAACACATTTCATCTAAAGTATTGCGTATATTTTCGCTGCTACATTTCCGTGCGAATGCGTCACAGAGGTCTAGGTTTGACTTCGGGATACTGATAACGTCACTCTGAGGCGATGTCAAAGCCGTATGGCCTCCGCGTCAAACGTTCCGGGCCGCACCGCACCGCGCCGCCGCACCGCACCGCGCCGCCCGCACCGCGCCGCCGCACCGCACCGCGCCGCCGCACCGCACCGCGCCGCCCGCACCGCGCCGCCGCACCGCACCGCGCCGCCGCACCGCGCCGCCGCACCGCACCGCGCCGCCGCACCGCACCGCGCCGCCCGCACCGCGCCGCCGCACCGCACCGCGCCGCCGCACCGCGCCGCCCCGCACCGCGCCGTACGGAGCCGCACCGACTCGCGCTGACAGATTTCACGCTTGGACATTTTAACTTGAGATATTTTAAATGGAACGGAAATTTTAAGATCGAATTTCGTTTTATAATCTTCTTTTCTGCATCACGTAACATAAAACTCAGGGAATTTAGATCTAGAAATATAAAATACTGAAATGAGCTTCTGGTTTAGTTTTTCTAGCTACTTTCTTTTAAACTTATGAACTGTTTGGTCGTTTCAGAGAATCTTTTATTAATTTAGCTCGCACTAAATCCACTCCATCTGTTATATGATAATAAGTTCTTGAATCTGTGCTAAGCGTCTCCCTCTTAAACTCGTCTAGTGTCAGAAACCTCAGGTTAAGAAACCAGGTCTGAGTAAGATCACGCTTTAAGTGCCGCTGTCTGATCCTTCGGAATAATTACTATAATCCCTGTGAGCCGCCACGGAGGCGGCAGATAGCATTACATTCAAGCTTACATTTGATTAAATTAAACGTTCCGATTTCTAAAGCAGACGCCTTTATACATTTGTAATAAGCTCTGACGCGCGCGTTATATTAAAACAACAATTTAATTCTGCGTCAAAACAGAACATCAACATCATCCCTTCAGTACGACCCTTCAGAATCGTTTGAATCGTTTAATGAACTCCGACACATCGCCGCCGCCGCCGCCGCCGACGTATCGTTGTAATCTCAGTACGTCGTCGTCGTCGTCGTAGCTCGGCACTTTGATCAGCCGTCTGCCGCTCACGGCTCAACCCTCACCGGCGCGGCGCGGCGGCGGCGGCGGCGCCCCGGGATCATATTTTAACGCTCCCAGGACGTATTAATCCTTGTAAAGTCCGATAAATTATTCAGTTTAGTAAAGCGCCAGGTTGAGCTACACGTCTCCAGGGGATACAACGACTGACTCAGCAACTTTTTAGCTCTTTTGTTCTTAACACCACTTAATTTTGTTCGACTTTGTGATGCTTTGATTTGCATTTCGCAAATATAATTTGAGAAACATGAAATATTACTTCGGCGTTCGGGTCTCATCCAAGTCGGTTAATGCGAAAGTTTCGCGTAGAGCGGTGGAGGCGGTGCACGGTGGAGGCGGCAGAGTGTTCTTTACAAACAGACGACGGCGACGTTTCTGTCCGCGCTCCAGTTGTTCGCACTGAGATACTGTTCAGGTGATTCAATTATTAGGTGCGAGATATACATACGTACTGAGTAGTGTTCACAGGTTTGTTCGGTTGATATAGATAGCCACTATGTTTGTCGATTCTAACATTAAATAGTTAACTCGATATATCATCATTAATTAAAATAGGTGTTATTTTATTATAAATGTTAAGTGACTAAACTGGGTCATTTGTTGACTCATCACTTGTTCCAATCGTAACAATAGGTATCTGATCCACTAGGGATGCTACCGCACACGCCAGACGTTACCGCGTCATGCGTCCGTCATGGAGTGTCAGGCGTCACGCACGTCATTAGCAAGATTGCGTCACACGGACGTTGGGCCCGACCGGCGCACGGCGGCATGCTGACTCGTTGACACGGCTCCAGTTGCGGACTGGACAGCTGGGCACTACAGGACGTGGACAGATGACGTGCGAGTACTCAGCTTCAAGTTCAGTAGCATGTAATATTATGTAGGTAAGGTTTTGGCATTTTGATGTCTCTAGACTTTCTGAGACATTATTTCCACTTTTGTGCTTTCTTTGTGAGCAAAACAATAAAATGCTTAACCACTACATGAGTAAGACAGATAAGTTATGATGGAGTACAAACAACACCACTAATATCCATAACATCACATTTCGTCTGTACTCTCGTAGTAACTGACTAGGTACTAGCCACTAGCCACTAGCTACAAGCCCACTTCCCGCTTCCACACAAAAGGTCACAATGGATGCAAGTTTAAAACTAATACAGAAACTAGATGATCAGTAATAAAGCTAATGGGTAGCTCGCCTTGTTTAGTAACGCAATTAGCTCGGACCGGCGCGGGCGGCGCTGCCGAGCCCGCGGCGCGCAGCCGGGATGAATATCTTAGCATATTGCGCGCTAATGCTGTTATGAAATTATGGCGGAGTTGCTGCGAACATCTTGCATTGAAATTCTGTTCCATTAACTTGCAGTATCTTGTTATGTAGGAAGGTTGGAGAGGGTACATTAGGAGACATAGACCTTCGTGCAAGAGATGGTTCATTGTACAGCAGCAGATGTACAAACGTGAGGAAGAGCACCTACACACTGCACACAACATAACATGGAGTGACAAAATATGTTATTTAAAAATTAACGAAAAAGACAAGTAAAACTCAAATTATAATTTATTCAGAGAGCAAAACAGCATTAAAGAGTTTACAAACTTTGAAAAGTCTTGTTATAAAACGAAAGTCGCAACAAACAGGAAGTGAAGTCCGGCGCACCATCTGCAACTCGCAGAATCACCACTTATTTGTTATTTCGTAAATCCTCCGAGTAACGGAATGTTTTGTATTCGCTCTTCCACTTACCGAAGAAAACTAATTAACAAAACTTCATTAGGGAGAGTTTATTTAGCAGCGCTCAGTGTCTTCACAAATAAAGGTCCAGCCGCTAGCCAACGGACCACAGGACTCTTGCTTATTCTACAGATGTAATTATTTCTGCGCAGAGTCAAGGAATGAATATGCACATTTTTATCTAGGGATCTGTACGCACTTGCATATATGTATATTTTTAGCAACAATCTCTCATTCTAAATGAATTCACTGGAAAGGGCGGATCCTCAACTTGTGTATGTTTTTGTTGGCTTCGTCGCTGATCTTAGTTCATGAATGAAGTGAGTTCAACATTACCATTCCAGTCCCACATGTACGTTCTGAAGCCGCCTTTGTTTCCAGCAGCTTCTGTATATTTCACTCAGTGGGCGTGAGCGCGCCCTTCTGACGCGGACGGCGTCAGCTGAACAACGAACCGTTTATACACTCCGCACTGAATCCCGTATATCTCCCGTGCAAAACACTAAATACCTCTTAAACTAACCCATTATAAATTCAATTACGGGCTCAAGACGTAGACAATTTGCGGAGCGGGTGTGTGGGTGTGCCAGGGGGTGAACACGAAGACGGTGCCGGTGCCGGGGGGGGGGAGGGGTGTAACTAAACATATTGCGGGCCACTCGGGGTCTAAGTCAGGGTAATCCGACCCGCTGCTCCTTTATTGTAAGGATATAACTAACCTACTGATACTGCGAACTTCCCAAGTGTTCAAGACATATGTTACAACAATATTAGTTTGGGTGTATCTGCTCATGGCTGAATAACGTCAGCTTGACGGCAATATTTTCAACAATTAAGTGACTAAACGGAAAACTGAAATAGAAAAATGAGCGTGGTTCAAACAGTGAGTCACTAATCATGAATGAAGTGGAGGTTCCGAAGTGAATCACATTAACGTACGATACGAACACGAAGCTTCTCGGAAATATCGTTGATATACAAATTCATGCACGTAAATGACATGGTACCTACATGAATCAGTGAATGGAATTGTGTTCTCTTCTATTTCAATAGAACCTAACCATTCATAAATATAATCTTATCTTGTAGAGGTTATTTATCTATTATATTAAACTTGTTCTTTCTATGAAATTTAGTATGAACTTTACAAACAGTTATAACTAAACATTTTATGTTTAGTTATGTCGTTGTTGACTGGTTTGTTTTACTTCTACTTATACTTTTTAAATTTTGTCCAAGTCCGCAGTTCCCGCGTCGGCCGTTGCTAAGATTTCGGTGGTGCCTTTGTGCGGTTCTGATAAAGGCGTGACCCGACGGTGTCACTCGTATTCTTGCGGTGTGACCGCCATTGTGACAGCCCCCGCCACCGCCGCCGCGCTCTTTAGTAAACTGCGATCTTCACTGGACCACAGTTTGTAAATAGTTGTTATAGTCTCGATAACTGAAAGTGGTTTAGAGCTTATGTCGCGTATCTAGCGTCGATGAGAGTTGGCATTCCATCAAGTTTAGAAATGTATTGAAAGTTTACTTATAACAGACCGGTAAAAAAACATCACCCACCATCGATCACCCACCACAACCCAACAGCGATTTATTTAAGGATATTATGTTCACAAAGCTGTGCAATGTTCTGGAGTATCAAAATGCCTCGGTTTTGCTTAATCAGTGTACAGCGACACTGGACGTCACGTTGTGACGCGGATTACCGCCACTCTGGTATCACAGCGCACGAGCCTTCATTGTGCATTGTCCTGCTTGACGGCTCGTCTGTACTCAGAGCAATCGCATGGAAGAAACATTAATTTACAATGGATATTGTGAGGACACACAGATTGTGCATAAGATACGACACAACGCAAATGGACAACGAATACGTAGAGTCGTATGTTTAACATGCTCATCATCTAAAACAATCCTGTGTGATTGTTTTAGATGATGAGCATGTTATTAAGACTTGTTAGTTGATTTAGGTATCCTGTTCTTCATTAGAAATCTTCTTAACGAAATATTGTATCCTGTGACGATGCGGAATGTTTGCTGTACTTTCCTATCAAAAATCAAATCACCCGACTTGAGCGAATGTGCATGCGTAAAATTCATTTAAATAAAAGGCTGCATAGGTTTGTAAAGTACCTACCTTACCTCAAAAGGATAAAACAGAACCCTTATAGAATCACGTTGTAGTCCGTCTGTCTGTTTATCTCAGGAACTCAGGAGGTATCGAGTTGAAATTCAAACGATAAACTCAAGTCTACGCAGGTAAAAGATATGGTGGTTTTTTGTTGCAAGTTTGTACGGAACCGTCGGTGTGCGAGTTCGACTCGAACGAGTTTTTTAATTTCTTGACAACTTACAGAAGACCTTAGTTAACTGAGACGATCTCGAAATCGTTATTGTTTATGTGTGTTTACCCTTGAGATGAGCTGCTCTTGTTCTCTGGCACCTACAGGCGTATTAGACTGTTTTGTTAGCGCGACAATGTACTGACGGCCGCGTGGCAGTGAGCGGGATTACACGGCTAGTACGCGCAATGACCGACCGCACTCTGCATTGTGCACTGCGGACTGCGGGAACTATTGTGGATTGTTTGTTAGGGAGCAACTAGCACGTGCACCCGTTACCAGCAACTGTAGCAGTTACGTGTGCAGATGTACTTACATCATATACAGGGAAGAAAACTTAAGCGAGAGCAAACATTGGTGCTTGGAATTATTCATATTGATAACGGACTTTTTCGCAATCCATACAGGGACAGCTGATTCAATCGTTTGTAGTTCATGTTATTTGGAAAACTACTTTTCATTCTGTCCACTTGTTTGTTTTAGTTGGTTGGTTTTGTCAACACTTTGCGAGCACCGAAAGAACCTTGACTCTGCAAACTGCTTGAGGCATATCTTGAGCTTTTAAATAGTTCTTTAACTAATAGCTCTACAAGTCTCAACAAAACGCATTCACGCGTGTTTAGGGAGCAAAATGACGTCAGTAGCAGTTGTACGGAGAGGATTACCTGGCTAATCCTTCACCACGCACCGCGAGCGTGCCGCGTGCTGCGTGCCGCGTGCTGCGTGCCGCGTGCTGCGTGCCGCGTTCTGCGTGCCGCGTGCTGCGTGCTGCGGGCTGCGTCCCGCATGCCGACGGGTGGCGCGGCAAGTCATGCGTACAGGTCATTGTGATGCAGGTTATTGAAAAAAGTACAGAAAGATAGCTCTTTAATGTGCACTGACGGTTTGTGATGGTGACTACAAAAGTTGCATGTTGGACAGAAGTGTCATTTCATAGATATTCTGTCCCACTTCCAGTGAGACGTCGGCTACAATGTGTCTGTACGAAAAAGGTTTATGCTTGTCACAAGGCATGGGCCCGTTCATGATTTTTTGCGAATATTTTTTCATGATTTAAACATTTGCCCGGAATTAAAATATTGATTCTTTCGAATGATATTAATTGGATATGGTCGCGTTTTCAACCAACACTCAGCTGTTTCTGTCTTTATGATTTCTCCTCAGCATACTGCTTGTTTCTGCACCATTCGTAAACTGCACTGTACCCGCACACATCGTTAAACACTACCATAATCGTTGCGTCTCATTGTACCGAATGTGAACTTTATATGTGCTCCACTGTATGTTTGTGGGTTGGTCGTGTCAGTTGTGTGCTCGTGTGGTGTGCTTGGGTACTGGCTCTTGTGTGCTGCGGGTGGGAGTTATTGTAACAAAATAACTTCAATACAACTTTACTTTTGCGATGCAACTTTACTGATATAATCATTTTCATAACGGGGAAATAATCTTTACTGTTACCTTAGTTAGTAGAAAAAATAGACGGTGACATTAATTGTTATACGTTTCGAAAATGAGGACAACTCGCAACTTTTTTCTCGAATGCTAATTCGTTGTCATTTTGAGCTGTAATGAGACAAAGACGTGATGCTATCAAAAATAACGAGACAGATGAAGGTAACGCTTTACATAAAGTTATTGTTAGGAGAGGTTGTCAATTAGGTGCGCGGATAGTCTATTGTTCCAGTAGCTAACGAGCGCCCCCGCGGAGCCACGCGGTGGACGCTCGCTGGACATGCGGCCCTGGTACTCACGGAGGAATCGTTGAGGGAAACAATACAATAAATTAATAATAAGACAGGTCACTCATTTAACCTCCTACACAATGAATCAAATTAGCAATATGTGTTAAATAATAATTAATGTAATGATTTGAGCGCCCACGGCAAGTTGTAATTGCATGCAAATAAAATTAAAATTGATGTTTGTTTGTTTCAGGTAACTATGATAAGCAGAAAATCATTGACACGACGAACAAAGAGAAGATACTTGAGGTTGATAAGAAAGTAGGTGATTATAAGTGAGTCATCAATGTACACTGTAGGGATATGGCATTTCTTTTATTTGATATTATAAAATTCGATTATATAAAAGTCCAGGATTTAAACTCTGTTCCATTTACACTTGCAAATACAGCATTCAATATTCATTCAAAAGATTATCTGAGCAATTGCCAAAACGAATTAGCCACGGACAGTAGCCAAACACAACAGTGCTGTAAAGTTAGTGCAATTCAGTTCACACACTGCAGCCGCGCGTTAGTAGATCATGCAGTGCGAGCTGCAATACTATGGAATCCTTTATTCTCGACCAGCCATGCATAACTTTACTCACTTACCTACCGCTCGACTTTCAGAACTTACGTTTTACATAGAATATCCCAAACCTAAGTGAGTTGAGACGCAATTATCCAGTTAAACCATTAATCCGCCTGTGATGTCGGTAGTCTGCGGTTCAATCGAGCCCGTTGATGTGTTTCTCTGGAATCCTAATAGGATGATGCGAAATCCGAGACAGTACACCTACAGACAGTACACGTCTTAAGTCTTCTCATATACCTTTACTGATATCATATAAGATGTGTGTGTATATTGGTGCTACTCAGATTTCATCAAATGAATTGAAATGCCAGTTTTGCTGTGGAAAAAACGAGAATTTTCAGAAAAGCACCTTACTTTTCATTAAAATCGCCCGACAGTGTCATAATGATATGCAGTGTCTCATACTTTTGAAATACGACCGTAACACTTACCTAAATGTTGGACGTACTTTTTGGAGCACTCTAGAATATTACTGACACAAGAGATTATCATAATTTTAAATTTTTCATTCAAGTTTTTGAGAAATGTATAACTCGCACATGACCAAGAAGTACATCATGCCGCGTTGCTTCTCCTCTCAACAGCGCACTTCAGACTATCTCGAGAGGAGGTTACAAGGCACCTCGTTCAATGACTACCACATACCGTAATGTAACCCTAGGTGCGGTCACCATGATGGGAACCTTTATTTGTCTGGAAAAATAAAGACATTTAGGTTCTTTACCAAAAAAAAACTGAAAGTAAAAATAAAATCAGTATTATATACTCAGAGAATCCGCCGACTGGGTCTTGATGTGGCTCTCAAAATCGAGCAGGCCGGGGCGGTCTTTAAGCAGTTCTTGCACAATCTGATGGGGCCCAACGCCGCCTACCGGAGGCTCTACGCTGGGGTCGTGCGGTCCATGGCCCTTTACTGGTGTGTTCTTTAGGATGGGTCGCCGACGACTCCCGACCAGCGTAGACACGGGTCTGTGGACGGTGAGCAATGTAGCCTACCGTCCAAGTCTAGTGACGACGGTGCGTTCGTGTTCCAAGCGCGCTTCGAAGCGCGACGTCAGCACTTCCTATGCGAAATAAAAGGGACTGCTTGTTTAGTCTAGTAATAAACCAGGTAAACATGAGGTTGTGGGTTCGATAATCAGGTGGGGCTTTTTCTTCTGGAATTTCATAGTAGCAATCACGAAGGTGGTACTGTGACCGGTTGGTGGCAACAGACTGTTGTATGTTTGTATGGTACATCTCTGGGCTGAATATATTTGATGGAAATATTTTGTAAGAACGATTTTACAGACGGAAAATGTAAAAGTTAATAAGAAACCATACCCTTTATTCTTTTCATAGAAAAAATAATATGAAGCGTAACGTATCGTACTCAATAAAGATAAGAATAACACGATATCAGGTGATTATCTTCCCACGCAGGCTCCACAAAGTGGGTTACTGAACTAACACACCGCGCCGCCGTCGTTGCCATGGTAACCCGAGCTAAGCGCATTAATATCCAAACTGAAAGGATCCAGAGCATCTTCCTGTCCTATAATGCTGTTCTTTTTACATCAAATCTACTACCTGTTGGTGCAGGTAGGAAATAATTAATTTTCAATGCCGTAGTACGTAGGTAATTAGGTTGGATCATGAACACGAAGCCGTTATTATTCATTTGTATCGATCGATTAAACGTTTTATTAACCATCTCAGATACAGATGTTTTTTTCCTCCATTACTGAAAGGTATTATGTTCTTGCTATAAATAATAAACCATCAGCGATATATTCATTAAATGGATTTATGGCAAAGTATCGAGAAGGCCACTTATACAGTGTGAGTCTTTATAATGTGCACATATTGAAATGAGGGAATCTATGCTTAATTTTATCGACTGAAAAAAAAAAAAAAAAACAATTTTTTTTTATATTTTCCATGGAATTTATAAAAAATTGTTCGCTACTGTGACCTCATCGTAAACAAAACGCCGCGCGCCGTAACTATTAAACTAAATTATCTATCACGACGAAACAAACTCCATAATGATTGGAAGTAATTTGGCGTCCTCATAAAATGAAAATTGTGGAAAAAAACATAGATTCTCTCATTTCAATATGTGCACATTATAAAGACTCACACTGTAGTGAGGGCTCACTTCAATATGAACATCTGCAGTTGCACTCATACGTATTATATAAACGTATTATTATATAAACTTGTACAGATTAGTAACTAAAGAAAGGACGTTTTACTTAATTCCGTGTTTTTTTTTAAACCAAATTACAAGTAGCTAATGCTAATACAGATTACTTGAAATAACATTGACTTGCGATCGTCTCCCATTCATTCGAGATGAATCAGACTGATTCACATAAAACACGCACAAGTTCGCAACTCCAACCAGCAATTACCATTGAGCGGAGGAGCGCAACTTTGTGAACGAACGTCTACGTATGTACGTCTAACGACCGCCTTATCTCCACTAGAAGCGACTTCATTACTCAATACTAAAGCTTCCCCGCTAAACCTCTCTTTTATTATATCATAATTAACTGCATCTCTTTTATACTCACAGGTTAGAGGATCTGCCGTCTCGTTCTAACGTTCATCAGTAATGAATGGGTATTAGTGTATGTTATTATTGACCGTGTTTCTGTCCCCGTCTTAATCGTCGCAGCTTTTGTCTGTTTCGCCATTTCTGTTGCGTTGTGTCGAGTGGTGCCTGCTGCTGCTACTTATCGCTGTAATATAATACTGCTTTGTGTTCAACGTAATGTTATTAAGATTGATGATACGTTTGTCCATTACTTTGTTTGTTCACAATTACTTACGTCTCGAGAACAAGGGGTTATTATGCTTATTGTGTTATTTACTTCTCTATCTTTCTTATTATCTTTGTTAAATTACGTGTCGGTATACTTAAGATGTGTTTCTCAAGTTCTCAAGTAATAATGTTATGTTGGGAATCCTTCAGTGCCAGCTTACGCGTTTGGCTAAGTTTGACCTTTTCCTGGCTTAGGCCTACGAGAGTCGTGCGCACAACTTATATCTACGTAATCTCACCGCGACGCTACAAGTTGGTCCTTCCAAACGAAACTGGTTTATTTCTATACTCGTAATGACACCTGACTTTCACAGTACATATCTTTTTAATGTTCACTACTCAACGATGCTGATCGGTCGATTAATAAATTGTGTTGCGCGGGATCAATTTTTTCATAAATTACAACTTTGGTGCTGATACTGAAGTCATTTCTTATTGAAAATTGAAATAAACTAAAATATCTACGTTCTACTGCAATCATTTTAACGACATATTTA
The DNA here is from genome assembly GCA_905475445.1 of Ochropleura plecta. NCBI lineage: Eukaryota > Metazoa > Arthropoda > Insecta > Lepidoptera > Noctuidae > Ochropleura > Ochropleura plecta. The sequence continues at coordinate 21,791,618 of FR997733.1, forward strand.
CGAGTATTGGCTTTAAATTAAGCCTGGTTAACTGTTGACTAAGGAATACTAACTTGTTAAGGAAGCTATTACTGCTCGCCGACGAGGCGATGAGCTGGTGTCGTGACACCCAGCAGGGGGCCCACAGACGCGGTCGACTCTTTGTTAATCACTTCGCAACATACTGACAGTTTAATTTCTACGAAATTGCTTAGTTTTGACGTGTTCTCATTAATAAATAGTGTGTGAGTTGGCCTAAGACGACACGATGTGAACAGACATCGGTTTAGTCCGATGTCGATCAGTATTAATATTTCATTGAATGGGAGTTATAATAACACCGACTGAAAGCTGTTATTACTACACGCCTCAGTGTATAATGGTACAGTAGGATAATGATTGTGAGATCCTTCAATACCCAAGCAAGGCTGCTAGATGTACTCGTAAGTTTCTGCGTACTGTGGTTAAAATAACCAGGCTTAGTAACTGGCAACATCTGCAGACTTAAAATAAAGTTGTTATGACTATCTTTTTAATTTTATTGATTTAAGTGGCTTCCAATATTAAATAGCAAATAATAAACAACAATCAATAAATTAAATGCACCATGTTTTAAACTCAAGTCTGTGTAACTGCAATCCCTGTGCTGTGTCAGTTGGGTGAGGGGCAGTCGCGGACTCGCGGCAGGCGAACGTATTAACTGTTCGCATCTATCTGTTGCCCGGCTCGTCCCATCGTACCAACGTAATGACATCGTCGTTATGAAGACATTCCTGCTGTGAAACGCCCCCGACAAATACAGAAGACAACAAGGTATGGGCTCTAGCGGATTGGAGAAACTTTTGCGAAGTCTTGGCAACCTCCCATCTTATCATCATAAGATTCTCTGTATTGACGGCATCTTTACCCACGCTCTTGCTTTTCTTCTGGAATCCAACTTAACATCGTAGATAAAACAACTTAAATATTTTCTTATCATAAATCTTCAAGTAGGTTATTAAAACTGAAATGGCACTAGAAATATGAAAACAAATTAATCAACTCGTTTATTAAATACAGCTGTTAAAAGCTCTCGGTAATTTATTTAATTTTACATACTTAATTCAAACAATTATTGCGTAGTAAATGCTGAATAATTGCATTCACCAAATGATTGCTGAAATTATTCACATTTAAATTGAATAACTATTAACTGCGCTATGTTAAGCGACTGGCTAACTTTAATTACGTTATTTTCACGTTTTAGCTTCGGATTCAATAATGGTAACAGTTCACTTTATTCGGAAGCACTGTGGATATGTGGGATAAATTATTTTGATGACTACATATACCTTTGGTAAACATAGTTTAGCTGAGCGCTCGTCGCTTATCGCTCACACGGCTACAATTTTTTCATCGGCTCGTACCTAAGCGATTAATATTGTAAGAATGAACTAATCCAGTAGGTACATATAGAGATAGACTACACGCAACACGGCAAAATGGCCGCCTTATGGAAATACAAAAGAAATCGTTGATTACGACAAGATACACTTTATTATGAAGACGTATAATATATATTACGGCCGTCGCCGATGCGGACAGCTTAATGTTTAGCTGTGTCATTCCCACAACATTTATTTGCATTTAACGGGATTTTTGTGTTGTAAATGCCGTAGAATCGTTAAGTTTGAAGTTATAAGAAATACTCTTGGTACCTAACTACTGTCGCGGTTAGCAAGAACCGTCAGCTACTGTCCCAAATTGACGTTTTTGAAATCTGGAAAAAAAACATTGTTACGCAAAATGTCTTAACTTCGAGCAGACAAGTCACACGACTTATCAATAAACAGCGTTATAAATAGAAAATATTTTGAAAAGGTTCAAGCTACTTTCTGCCTGTACAAATAGATACGATTCCTATCTAGACATAGTACATGTACCTACTTCATAAGACTTGTGTAGGTACTGACGATGCACGATGCCCGCTGAGTGACACACAATTTAAATTCACAATATCCATGAGTAGATTAAGCGTCGGCAGATAAATCCGTACAGCGTCCGCTTACCTACATAACCGTTACTTTGCAGTATCGTACGATAGGTACGTTGCCGTTTGGGCTCCATTGATTCAGCAATGTAAACAGAATGTAATGATAATCCTCGGGCTGTACGTCACGTGTAATGCGATCTCGGCGACTTGCTCCGTGCCCTCCCTGTTGGAACAACGCCGGTAAATCATCCGCCCGCAAACAGGGCTGGCTCTCTGCAAGGTGCCCTCAAATATAGCAAGAGTTATCTGCAAATTAATGTATTAACGCTTGATCTCATTGTTTTACACTTATTTCATATTGTATTGAAATTCCGATACGTAAATGTGTATTCATTATAATGAAATGCACAATTATTTCCGGAATCGAATTCTGCGAACCCACCAAAATTTAATTCTGAATGAAACTGTAAGTTGAACCACGTTAAACGGTAACTTAGTCGTTCGTTAAATATGTGCCTACAGGCCGTTTATTAATGCAGTTCCACGTAGGTTATAATTATTATAATCTATCAGGCTTTATATAGTTTATTATACGTTTATGTACACAAAAAGAAATATTTATTACATTATTATCCGGGAACATAAAGTTGTCTAAACCGTGCTCAATAAGTCTGTGATATTGGCAACAGCCGGAAGACATAATTACAAAGTTGTCTAAGCGAGTGTCGCAGGCTCGGGCCAACTCTGTGCTACTCCGTCTCCACGGCAGCGGCACTGGCCCAGCCGACCCTTTGCCCGGGGCCCAATATGTAGGGGATGGATACACTGATGCATTTCAGTAATTTAAATTGGTTTTCCATGCGATTTAGCTTTTCACGGTAGATTACGGCCACGGAATGATTACAATCATCGAGTCTTTCAACTTCAAGTAGGCGCAATATTTGCTAACGTGCCTATTGTGATTTATGTACACAAAACAATCGCAGCTCTCTCTACAAGCTTTTGATTGTTTAAACAAGAGTTAATTATTCCTCACATTCTGTAATTTTTGTCTATATAATATTATTTAATAAATATAAATTGCTGTGCCATCCTAACAACCCCTGATTAATAATAATTGAAAGATAACTTTTCGAGACGGCCCTTCGAGGCGCGCAGCTCAATTGAGATGTCAGGCCGCCGCGCCGCGCCGCTGATTACACGCGTCGCGAATAGCTTGCACCTCTACACCGTGACTGCTGCCCTGGTACATCGCGCGGAGGAGGTCTCCATTATACGGCCAGGCAGATTGCCTGATAATAGGTCACTAACGGTTTACGTGTAGAAACGATCGTAAACTTAATTAAACGCTGTGAAAGTACATTGCGTATTTACTGCAAAAACTCATAAAATGCAACAGGTACAAATAAATTAACGATTTCTTGACAACTCTACAGATTTGCTTAGCTAGTCGCCATTTTATTGATTTGTGAACTCACTCGTTTGAAACTTTTTTGTTGAAAAAGATGTTGAGCAGAAAAATAAACTCTTCTATTTTATTAAAAGCATCAACCGCTCTTGCTGACAATTGAATGGGACTTGCAGGGCGCCTAATTAGTCAACAGTCCAAATTAGTGTTTACACAAATAACCCAAATTGAATCATTTATTGAATTCAATCAGCTAACAGTTTTTCCAGTTCCTAAATATGATGAAAACAAAAGCAGTGTAAATATCAAAAATGATTTATAATTATCGTCTAAGTGGCGCCATAAACACATTACTTTATGTTTGTCTTTTAGATCTGACAGTCAACTTATTATTAACTTACAAAAGTAGCTGTGGAGCTGCTCATTAATAATGAAACCGAACGAGTTTTGATTACAACATTAATATTTAAACTAAATGGAGTTAATATTAAAAGAAATTGTGTATAATTTACATTTGAAACGTTATCTAAGCGCGATTCGAGCTCGCGACTAATCGTGAATAAACCGCGTGTCGCAACGGCCGCGTCATCAATAAATCAACATTCAGTCGGTGATACATAATTGAACAATTACTACTAAATGGCTTTTTAGTTTAGAACAACTTGATTGCGGACAGGGTGGCCGATACATTATTATTTGTGCGCCGAACACGTTCCAAGTTCGTACTAGTAACAAGCACGCCACTCAGATTGGTTCTATAGCTGGAAGAACTAATTCAGAAATCAGTTTTCATATCGCTTAAGGCTTGGTGGATATATTAATACTAAGCCTTATCCATCTATGACTTTAATTCTCTAAGTTTGCAGTATGAACAAATCTACGATAAGACTCATGCTGTAATTCCCTTGGGTGTCAACTTCCTAAGGAGCTCGTAGCTAATTAATAACAGCCGCTCAGGTCGAACATGAAGTGCTAACATAACATTAATTTATTAACGGGAAACTTTGGCCCATAGACCCTAGGCCGACCCATCGCTTCACAACAGGCGAGTCGCGGCCAAATGCAAGCCTATTTAGTATAAAAAACCGGCCAAGTGCAAGTGGGACTCGTGCACCGAAGGTTCCGTACAAACGTTGATTTTTGCACAACTTTAGGGACCACAGACTTGAGGATATGGTTTTAATTTCAACTTGATACCTCCTCGAGTTTCCAAGATAGCTAAGAAATCTTGACAGACAGATGACCAACAAATTGATCCTATTAAAGGGTTCAGTTTTTTCCGTTGAGATATAAAATCATATCGTAAAAACATAAAAAGTCTAATAGTATAGGCTAAGCTACACTTGCTTCAGTTTTTACGGAAAAACTGAGGCAAGTGCAGCTTAGCCTATTGTGGTTCTCAAACCAAGTTTCTGTCGTACCTCGGAAAGCACGTTAAGCCGTTGATCTCAGCTGTCAATTTTATTGTAGATCATTGACAGTCGGTAAAGTTAGTAGTCTGACAACCAGTCTTACCAAGAGGTATTATATGTATTACTAGCTGCGCCTCGCGGTTTCACTCGCGTGGTGATATGTAAGCTATATTATTATGAAGTTTCATCAAAATCCATTCAGCAGTTTTTGCATGAAAGAGCAACAAACATACTTACATACATCCTCACAAACTTTCGCTTTTATAATATTAATAGGACTAGTACTAACTGATTTGTGGAGGTCAGATAGGCAGGCGCTCCTGCCTGAGACAGCGGGTTTTGCACCCGAAAAAAGGTAGGCAGACGATGGGTGACAATATTTTCTTACAAACTTATAACATTATGATGCTTTGCCAATCAATTAAAGAAATCTCGACAAATAATTTTGTTCGCAAATCGGAATTCACTTTACAAGTTTCGGCTACAGATGTATATATGTACATACGTATGTAGGTAGTATGTACAGTGTTCATGTGGTGTGTGCACAGACGGTCGGAACAAACAATCGCTGCGAAGTGGCAGCGGTTTGTTTAGCTCAAACTTTGTTACATTATGTATTATGTACACCCCTAATTGAATTGTCTGACAAATATTTGAGTCTATACAAGTCGTATAGGTACATACGATCTTTCACCGAAAGCAAACGAAACGATACGCTTCACCTAAATTAATAATAAAAAAATATAAATATTTAAATGTAAAAACAAGTTTTCTTCCAATCATGAGCATAGTTCAGCAAGCGTGGTTTATTTCATTATAATTAATCTAGCTGCTATATCTATTTAAAATGTTTATGCTGTACTAAATATATATATATATATTTAAAATTGAGGATGATCAAAATTACATAATTTCTAAACAAAATTACATGTCAAAACTAATTAAATAACCCGCCCCTGACCATTCCTGGCGCAAAAGTGCCCATAACACTTGCCGCATTCCCGCGTTGGATGGCAATGGACAACCTTTGCGCCAGAAACCGGCTGGAGCGGGAGTCACCACTGACAATGTTTAGCCTGTGCCCTAGGTCCTGAACAAAGTCCTTAGCGTCTTTACCCCAACTGCCCATGGTCTCCACTGCCATGGGCACAAAATGGTACAGCGGTTCCAAAGAGCATACTTCAACCTCTTCTTTGAAGCGGCATCTTCCGCAGCGGGTGACGGAGAGTGGACGGTGCGATCTAGCTGCTTAAGCACAAACTTACTAAAGTCGGTGATTCGAGACGCAAACCATAGCTATTGTTACTAGTTTCAGCATCTTATTATGAAACTTATGTGTTGTTCATTGCATTGTTTTACCCAGTATTCTTAATTAGTTTATGTTAACAATGCTATATTTTCTTATGTAAATTGGACGTTTTAAAGTTGTAATTAGAGGTAGAATGAACATTACATTATGATTTCAAACAGAAGTTTGTAAGGTATATATTTCCTATAATGACCACACCCAGGTAAAACCGAAAATAAGTTAAGTTAAACCTATTTTCTGTTTTTTCACTCTTTTGGATGTCGGTTTTGAAGGTTTTGAAGCTGTCTAACACGATAACCTTCAAAGACTGTTGGACCTAGTACAGTCAGTGTGCGTGCGGGATGTATGCGGGGTGCGCGCCAGGTGCGTGCGGGGTGCGTGCGGGGTGCGTGCGGGGTGCGTGTCCTAGCGTGTTTGTTGGTCGTCAGCCGATAACCCGAACAACGCAACGCAAACGCTGTTATCGTGATGATGTTGAGCGCGGCCCCAGCCTTCGGTCTGTCCATCGTCACAACGAGACAATTCGATTACATTTTTAAATATCACGTCGTGTGTCGCATGTATAAAATGCTTATGGGTTAAAAAAAACCTGAAGTGAATAGAAAATACTTTTTAGCTCTGGTGAAATTACATTAAAACTAATAACATCAATATCAGCCTGTTGTTGTCCCACTTCATATCGAATACCTGTTCTTACACAGAGAAGGCATGAGCTCGGCTCACCACGCTTGCTCCAGTGTTGCTGGCAGTGTGACAATGTCGTCAGGTTTATCTATGTTTAGTGAAGGTTTGATATTTTGATTAGCCGATGTCAGAGCCCGCGGTCTGGCATGAGCCCTGGTCACAGCGCCTAAACGTGTCATTAAAACTTCGGCTCAATATTAGAACTAGCAACTCAAAACGAATTCCAGTGTGGAAGGACTCTCATGGTGTCATGGAGAGAGCGACTGTCGCAACCTCGTGCAGGGCACGCCACAATAGTGGCGGTGCCATGGCGTCTGCACCTACCGCCTGACGCAGGTCCTCATCGGACGCGGAAGTTTCGGGAGGTTCCTGCACATTACCGTGCGGGAGGTAACGCCCGGGTGTCACCATTGTGACGATCGCCCGGAGGACACGGTGGAGCACATTATGGCGGTCTGCCCAGCTTGGGTGGAAGCTGTTGTTCGAAAGAGATACCGCGGCCCCGGAACATAAAAGGCAATAGAAGGAACATGGGTGGGCTTTATTCGGTACAAGTCTGACACTCCCCCCACTCCGCCCAGAACGGGGGAAGTTATTTGATGATTTTCCATCCGCAAAAAAAAAGTGTGTGGAAGGATCAGTCAACTGACTGTTCCTTCGTTCTCTTTCTTCCACTTTGCCGCCGCCACCGGCGTTATCCTGTTATTATACAAAACGAACATGTCATGCCTCCCCGTGTTAATAACACATTGGTCTCACACTTATTCTCATTATTTTTTTGTTTTATTTAACAGTTCTGTACATATTGCATATCCTTACTTAATATTATAAAAGCGAAAGTGAGTTTGTTTGTTACCTCTTCACGCTTTAATGGCTAAACCGATTTTGATGAATTTTGGTACAGAGATAGTTGGGAACCAGGAGACGGACATAGGCTATTTTTTTTTAAAGTGGGATGTAAGGGAGAAAGTGGGAAGAAAAGGGAAAACATAGCGTTGCTATTACAATAATTAAGGCGCAAGGGCAAAAACTACAGGTAACTGTAAATCAGGAAAGGGGAACTGTGTTAATTTAACGCGAGCGAAGCCGCGGGCAAAAGCTAGTAAATTATAGAAGAGCGAAGTATCCTATACAGGCTTTTTTTGCCTAAAAGGATGCTTCAAAAATTTGTTAAGCAGTGCAAAACTTGTTACACTAAACAAAGCATTTTGTATTGCAAAATAATTTTAGAACCATTACTGCAAACAAATTAACCAACTAAAATAAATAATTATTTGGTTTGCTGAGCTTCCCTTATCCAATACTCCTAAAGATTCGGTCACGATCTAAAAACCCATAAAATAAAGCACAGGCATGCAAATAACATCGCAATAAGTGTTCCGTCACGCTTGTCTATGTAATCCGCGAGTGGAACAGGACAGGGACCCGGAACAGAGATAAATCAGATAAATCAATAATCAGCAGCAATGGCGGTCATCAGCAGCCGTATCTTAATCCCCAGCAATTAAAACAGTATCTAATTGTGCCGCTATAGGGCGTGGTCAGATTGAGGGCGTTTTTTTTGTAGATAAGGACCGGGTAGTAATTAGGCGGAGCGATATTTCACGCCTAACACCCGATACGGCCGAGTTATGTGACCGCTATCGCTTCTGGCGCATGGCGGGGCGGCGCAACTTACAAGCTTAGCGTCTTATATAACTTTTATTATTTTAATGTTGTTAGTGCCAAAATGTTAAGTGTTTTAAAAGGGTTATTTTTTTACCAAAGTAATTTAGTTAGTTAATTCATGACTGATGTCTTGAGTTTTTTTTATTATTAGTGAAGGCCAATTACACTAACAACCAGTAGAGTGCTGTAATCCTGTTCGCAGTTTATTGCAATTGTATATTTTTATTATCTCACTTAAAAACTCTCTCTCTCTCTTAATTTAATTAATGTTTTTACCTCGTCGAATATTACTTGAACAAGTCCAAAAAAGGTTTTGCAGCAAGCAGCTCTCTTGGCACGTCCCCTTTTTATACATGTTACGTGTACCGTTTGTAACTTGCACGCAGTTGTTTCCGTTTAGCTGTGATCGCGCTGCAGTTGATCTGTGGCCCGCAATAGCAATTGATTCATCTTCCCACCGCACCACCGGCAACGCCACAGAATACATCGGTACAGAAGGCTTCATCCATATAATGACGGAAAACGAGAAACGCGAAACGACAATAAAGCTATAGGTGTACGTCTAACATATGCCAGTCGTGATAGTAGTTGCGCTCGCTACGTATGTGGACGCAATGTGGTGTGGTGGTATTGTTGCACATCCGGAACGTTAGCTGACACACTCTGTGTATAAAGTTGACCTTCTGTAAATATATTAATTTTGTGCGAAAGTAGTGCATTTGCTACACACCGCCATATATTGTATTAAATAAAGCACTACTAACTCGGATCTACTGCGATTATCTCAGCACCGCGCCGTCTTAACTAGAATTGATGATAATGTGTGTATAACTTGTAATTAAATTAATTAACTTATACTAAATACTGCAGGCTTAATGTAATCGCGGTCGGGCTTTAGTCAAATAGAACGGTAGCGCAATAAACACGACTACAATCCAGGAGTAGACGTGTAGGTAGCAGAAAGGCAGCTATCTCGTGCACTACTACAGAGCACGTTTGAAATGCTCCTCATATATCTGCAGAAGTTATACATACGAAGGGGCCAACTTGGGACCTACTTTACTCACTACTATTAACGTCACTACTACTGTAGAACTCCATAACATTAACCGAATATACACCATACACATATCTTTACTAATCCTTACTAATATTATAAAAGCGAAAGTGAGTTTGTTTGTTTGTTACGTCTTCACGCTTAAACGGTCAACTCGATTTTTATGAATTTTGGTACAGAGGTAGTTTGGACCCTGGAGGCGGACATAGGCTAATTTAAAAAAAGTGAGAAAACGGGGAGTAAGAGGGAAGAAAAGGGGAGAGAAATATAGTTTTTTTTTGTGATCAACACGCGGGTTAAAGTTAGTGTTAGCCCAAAGTAACTTTGTCACGCGGACGAAGTCGCGGGCGGAAGCTAGTATATGTATACATATATTTCTACATCGCTTACGGGAGGTAAGCGATGTAGAAATATATGTATGAGCAGAATATACCTATTTTTGTTTTTTTGCACTATAAAACAATAATGAAAAATCTGTTTTGGCTCGCGTTGTCAAAGAGACGTTGTCGTTTTCCGAGTGGGATGATTTATATCCCGGGATTGTACGAACTGCTGATCCAGTACAATCCAGAGGAGACTCATATTCATACAGGAGGCGGAGGCAGGAGGCTTATTGTCAGTACAGATTTGTTTGCAGCCGTGGGACACACGATAATTAGGTATCTCCTTAGTGTGTTTAGATTTAAGTTTTTGTTTTTCCAATTTAATTTAATATATATTTGTTTTTGTTTACGTTCTTTGTTTAATGTTGTGTGCACTTGTGGCATGCGCCAAATAAACTTATTTTCTTTCTTTCCTCTCTTGTTCAAATGCAGTAATGAGCTATCTCGTATATCGGTGCCCGACTTCTCTCGTCAGTTAGATACGGCTTGGCCTAACCGAATGCATCGCGATAATAAAAACTAAAGAATACAATCGTTATGACTAATCAAGCAAAACCGTTACCTCCGAGAATTTATTTTTCGCTTTATGAACGATTTGTAGGAAAATCGTTACAGAAATATAAGAAAATAGAGTTTGGTACAGATGCCAACTTATCGCCTTTTTGTATTCTGTAATATTTAATGTTTGCGAAATATACGAAAAAACATCTGACGGATACGAGTATTTCTTGTAGTTTCTGATGAGCGCGGCGGCGGGGGAGGCGGCGCGCGGCGTTTGGAAAACAACTCGTTTCAATTTCCGTCAACAAAACAAAGACTGAAACGTTTCGCTTCAAGCCTCTTATTATACTCATTTTACACGAACATCGTTTTACTTCGAAGATATTTTGCTACACACATGAACCTGCCATTTAATGGTATTCTGGCGATATAATAACAATTTTACGACTAATTTATTTTAAAATAAGGAGAACATTTTCGTTCGTACATTTTCGGATAAGGTACTTATATCAAAGTTAATTAGGTAGACATTTTGATACAAACATATTATACAGGTTAATCCGTAACGGGCCCCGGGCCCCGGGCCCTGCCTACTAGGTACAAGTCTGGCGCTAGGCAATATCTACTGTTTATTTATAATTGAACTTTAGATAAAACGATCACATTTATCTAATCTAGCTCAGTCGAAATGGTTAAAAGCAATTTGCAAGCCGTTTATGGAGCTAAGTGTTGCTAAATAGAACATTTGTTAGCTGCGGTTTGGGCATAACTTTAGTCTATTGTTTAAAGCGCTCGAAGTTATTGCCGACGCATTAATACCTGCTCTGGTATTTGAGAACATGCTTACAGAACCAGGTCCTGTTCCCTTAGTTAGCTCAAATACAACAAGGCGTGCCCTACCCTGCAAACCGTCACATTCACACTTTCCCTCGTAAAATAAAAACATTACTATTACGAAGTCGCGCTAATTGTAACATAATCGTGCATTCCCTTCCGGTATGTCGGCAGTAGCCGGTCGCGTCCGGTGCCGTCCGGTGCTGTCCGGTCGACGTCCGCTCGATGTCAGAATGAATTTAATTTTTACGAGCGTCCGAGCGGCATGCGGTCGACGGGGCCGCGTAAAACTTTATAGACATTAAATCTTGATCCGGAGTGACATGGCGAGCCGCGAGCCTGCGCGACGAGCCGCGAGCCTGCGCCACGAGCCGCGAGCCGCGAGCCTGCGCGACGAGGCCGGGCCACGCATGCCGCAAGGTATTTGCATGCGACCATGTCACTGTGTACAAATAGTTTTTGTTTCGGAAATGGCTTCCGGAAAACAGATTAAAAATGGGTTGATTTGATTTAACGATGGGTGAAGCATAACTTTAGTCTATTATCATCTATACTAATATATATTTATATATATATATATATATTATATATTATATATATTATAATATTATAAAGCTGAAGAGTTTGTTTGTTTGTTTGTTTGTTTGTTTGTTTGAACGCGCTAATCTCAGGAACTACTGGTTCGAATTGAGAAATTCTTTTTGTGTTGAATAGACCATTTATCGAGGAAGGCTTTAGGCTATATAACATCACGCTGCGACTAATAGGAGCGAAGAAACAATGGAAAATGTGAAAAAAACGGGGAAAATTATTCATCTTTGAGGGCTTCCGTTGCGTGCGCTGCGAAAACGGTTCAAGATATCAAAAAAATATGTAGAAAAGAATTATTCTTCTTGAAATGATCTAAAAAAATGTCCGTGACGGTATAAGTCTATCTTTTAAGATTAAGTCACTAGAACCGTTTTTATGGTAATCAAATTTGGTCAAAATTAATGCATGATTACCAATTATTTGTTAGAGTTGTTTCAACATAATAATATTAATCTTTATCCAAATAAATGTGTTGTTGATTAACAGTATTTAATTGTGAACAAAATTGTCTTTGACATCACTTAATTTCAATGAACATCTTAGAAGATATTACAATTTTAAAATAACTCCGATATAAAATTCACACGCGCCGCATGATGTGCAAAACATGACGCTGGGCATGGGCGAGGAGAAGCGTTGCTTGCGGGCGACGCGGAGGGGGGGTATAGCTATACGATTGTCAAGGATAATATTTTGGTTCTAATAATTTCACAATTATTCATCATCTGCCTAGCCTTTTCCCAACTATGTTGGGGTCGGTTTCCAGTCTAACCGGATGCAGCTGAATATCAGTATTTTACATGGAGCGACTGCCTATCTGACCTCCACAACCAATTATTTATATATTAGTTAATACTGGGTAATACGATACCCCTTGGTAAGACTGGTTGTCAGACTTTTGGAACACTGACTACCTGTTACGACTGTCAAAGATCTACAAATGACAGCCGGGACCAACGGCTTAACGTGCTTTCCGAGGCACGGAGGAAACTCGGTATGTAACGGGTGGTCACTGGTCACCCATCCACAGACCAACCTAGGCAAGCGCGGCTTAACCTAAAGATCGACCCGAGCGGCTGCTATTATTTAGCCACGAGCTCCTCATGAGCTATTTTTTTTTTATAAATTTCACAATTATTAAAAAAAAAATTGTAGATAATACCTGTAAATAGGTGTCATCTACATTCTTAGGGCTGTTTATTCAATAGTCAGATAACTTTTATCTGAGGAATAAAAATGGCGGTTTGACAGCTCATCTATAGAAAATATGTCAAACTGCTATTTTTATTCCTCAGATAAAAATTATCTGATTATTAATAAAAACTTTTTAACAAAAAATGAAACCGACGAAAAGTGAAAAATAAAAACCTTTTAGTCTAGGTAAGCTCCAAAGTTAAAGTATGAAATTAATTTCAAGTCGGCGCCAAATAAGCAAGAAAACTAATAACGTAAAACGGGAAATATTGACAGCTTTATTGATCGTCGATCATTGTATGTTGGCGCCGCCTCAAAATTAATTTCATACTTTAACTTTGGAGCTTACCTAGACTAAAAGGTTTTTATTTTTCACTTTTCGTCGGTTTCATTTTTTGTTAAAAAGTTTTTATTTATCTATTTTTTGTTTTCTTTAACAGCAAATTTGTTGTTGCTTAACTTAGTCTAATTTGTATTTAATGTTTGGTTGTTATTAAAATTCCAAATTTCTCGGCTTTTTTAAATCAAATATTGTTTTGCACAAATATTGTTGCTGGATCTCTATTGATTGCAATTTTTAAAAGAATAAGTACTAAAAATGTTTTTTAACACATGATGTGGCCGGTAATTCTAAGCTGGGCTGTCACGGAACATAAACTGCAAGGGTCGGCCCTCGATAAAGCATGAATTGACCTAGGACTGAAAGTTTTAGCAAAATTATCAGATTTAGAACCAAATAAGGTGTTCATGTACCCGCATGATTTTCGCGCTGACTGAAATGCAGAGACTGAAAGGTTAACTCACTATGCCCTGCACATTATACAGAAATTTAATTCTTGCCGTAATCTCTAAAACACACTTATTATGTTTTTTTCAAATAAGCCCGCATCCGTCCGTCGATGAAATCCTTTTTTTTTGCGGATGGGAAATTATCAAATAACTTTCCCCGCTCTGGGTGGAGCGGGAGGGAGTGTCATACTTGTACTGACAAAAACCCACCCATATTCCTTCTATTGCCTTTTATGTTCCGACACCGTGCTCTTTCGAACAACTTGCAACCCCGGCAGGCGGTGGACTTGACAAGCCTCTCTGCTTTGCTGACATCTCTTTAGGGAGGTAACCGCTTCCCATTTCCTCTCGCTTCGGACCATGGACTGAACCAGGGCCGGGGTAGATGGCGCCTTTAACCCAATAAGGTCTAAAGTTGTCAATAAAGTTCAAGATATAAGCCCAACTGTTGGGAATCTCTTGTAACTGTCTTCCGTTTCCACCGCCAGAGCTTCGATGAAAATCATAATCCAACAAGGTCAACAGTTCTCATCGACGTACATGAAATGAGCTTAAACACAATACAGCTGCTGTAAGCTATTGAGAACATCTAGGAAATACTTTCCGTCTCCATCATCAGAACTTCTATGACCGTAATTCTCCAGCTAGCTGATAAGATCTCGTCAAGATGCATGAAATGAGCCCAAACACGATATAGCTGCTGTAAACTGTTAAGAACGCCTTGCAAATACCTTCCGTCTCCATCGTTAGATCATCCATGACAGTCGTTATCCAGCTTGGCTCAAAGATCTTTTTAAGGTGAATAAAAGGAGCCCAAACACAGAATAGCTGCTGTTAATCCATGCGGACCTCTTGCAATTGCATTCCGTCTCCATCGTCAGACCTTCAATGACAGCGCCAGCCTCCAGTAAGGTCTAAAGTTCTCGTCAACGTGAATGAAATGAGTTGAAACACGAAATATCGTTGCTTTAAACTGTTGAGTACCTCTTCCAAGTTGCAAGTGTTTTGCGTCTCCATCATCCATCATCAGATCTTTAAAACGTCGAAATGTCATCAGAACTACATAAATGTGCCAAATTTAAACAGAATCGGTTTACAATTGAAAATTCAGTATGAAAAAAAAACAATCACCCCCTATTTTGCCACCCTTAGGGGCCGTTTTTTTTTTCAAATTAAAATGGGACCAACTTTGAAATATACTCTATCCAATGAAAAAAGAATTTTTAAAATCGCACGTTTCAGTAAAAAGTTATGCGTGGTCATACATAAAAAAAAAAAAAATATACATGTCGAATTGAGAACCTCCTCCTTTTTTTTCGTCGGTTAAAAATCAGCCCTTATTAGGTTAGGTTTTAGTTTAAGCACACAGTTAGTTAACCTTATATTTTACGTAAGTACCAAATACAGGTAACAATAATTAGGATCCTAATTATTAACCTTACGTTTGTTTTTTCTTGATTACGAGTTACGGTTTGGTTAAGTTTTCATTTCCTATTTTCTTTCTTCGTCACTATAATGCCTAGAAAAAGAACTCAGCTTTCTCGGCAGACTGTTACCGCAAAGCGGCTGCGAGCTTTGCGCAGCAGTGAAACAGAGAATGAAAATATGCATAGGTTGGCTACTCAACGAGGAATCAGTGAACATAACCGTGCTAATGAATCCATCGTTGAACGTTCGCAGTATCTAGCCTCACAAAATTTCCGAACTTCGGCAAACCGTCAACGGGAAGCAAGCGCTGAACGTTTATCCTTACAAAATTTCCGAACTTCGGCAAACCGTCAACGGGAATCAAGCGCTGAACGTTTATCCTTACAAAATTTCCGAACTTTGATAAACCGAGAACGGGAATCAAGCGCTGAACGTAGGGCACGCCACAATAGCGGCGGTAAGTCCCCTCTTTGAGGAGTGGCTGGAGAGGCGTCATGGCGTCCTCACCTACCGCCTGACGCAGGTCCTCACCGGACACGGAAGTTTCGGGAGGTTCCTGCACATCATCGGGCGGGAGGAAGCGCCCGGGTGTCACCATTGTGACGATCGCCCTGAGGACACGGTGGAGCACACAGTGGCGGTCTGCCCAGCTTGGGCGGAGCACCGCCGTGCCCTCGTGGAGGCGATCGGCGGCGGCGATCTCTCGCGTCCGGCCCTGGTTCAGGCCATGGTCCGGAGCGAGAGGGAATGGGAAGCGGTCACCACCTTCTGCGAAGCAGTAATGCTAGCAAAGGAGGTGGCCGGGCGTTTGAGGGAGAGAACATCTGCCCAACCCAGCCGCCGCGGAAGACGCCCAGGGCGCCGGGCGCCGCGAGACGACTTCCGGCCACCGTAGATGCGGGCCTGTGGGCGGTGAGCAATGGGTAGTTCACCGTCCGTCCGTCGATTGACGACAGGCCGTGTCGACGGCGCGTTTGTGTTTCACGCGCGCCTCAAAGAGAGTCAGCAAAGCAGAGGGGCTTGCCAGAGCCTCCGCCTGCCGGGGTTGCGGGTTGTTCGAAAGAGATACCGCGGCCTCGGAACGTAAAGGGCAACAGAAGGAACATGGGTGGGTTTTAGTCAGTACAAGTCTGACATGCCCCCCCGCTCCACCCAGAGCGGGGGAAGTCATTGGATGATTTCCCACCCGAAAAAAAAAAAAAAGCGCTGAACGTTCTCAACGTTTAGCCTCACAGAGTTCTCGAACTTTGGTGAACCGACTACGGGAATCAAGCGCTGAACGTTCTCAACGTTTATCCTCACAGAATTCCGGAACTTGGGCTAAGACGCGGACAAAGTCGTGGGTAACAGTTATAATTTATAAAGCTGAGGAGGTTGTTTGCAAAAATAAATATGATGCCCAAAATACTATTCCACGCGGACGAAGTCGCGGGCACAGCTAGTTACGAATAAAACTTGTTTTTTTATGTTATTGTAATTAGTAGTTTCAGTATTTAAAAAAGTAAAAACAAAAGCAATATTGTTGTACGTGATATTGCAAACCGGTGAAATACCAATCGTTCGAGTTACTAGATAAAGATTTGCAAAATCCTGAAAAGCTTTACTGAAATAATAAGTATCCTGTTTTATTACACACACTGGTTCAACTCGTTACCGATAAAAAAAGAACGGGAACGGTAGCGTGCGGATATAATATATTATCGGATAGTTCGGGAGCACTCGCCGCAGCCTCGACACGTTCAAATAAAATCTATTCGCTGCGGTTACATCTACCGAGGGGATGTGTCGACGACTTTTATTAAATTCTTCAGGATTTTTAATTTATTAAAAGGCCGAGGGTGAATTATCATATCTGTTCGGTTATTTACGGTGCACGGTGTCGCGGTGTCGCGGTGGTCATTTGATTCCGGGTCACGTACCGATTAATACAGATCCCGGTCCCTCCTGCACCCCGCGGCCGTCTGCGAGCCGGAGCCGGCGCCGGCTGCCGGAGCGTGCCGCTGCTGATCCACCAAATTAATCGACGCACTTTAGAGCTATTTAACATTATAATTGGGCTTGTCACAACGGTTTACTTGGACGGCGTTATACTCATTCCGAAGGCTTTGCAGTAAAGCGTCCATTTGTAATAGTAATTACAGCCATTTGAAACAACTTATTTAGCGCTAATGGTAACTGGTTTGTTTTGAATACATTAGTATAAGATACTATCAATCGTGACGCTTACTCGAACACTCGAGTTAGTTAGTCTAGAATTATTGTTTCCATTTCACAAACTAACTTTAACCGAGTTCTACATAATCATTGCGTCCTGTCCGTTTACTTGGAGACATTTAATTTGTAACCCCTGCAAGAACCCATTATCTCTATCAGCTAATCTTTTACATTACGCGACAAAAATGTGTTTTTAAAGTTCATCCGCGCGAATAAGAGATTATACGAGCAGCGCGTGAATAGCGCAGTGATCAGATAGCCGGCGCCGTGTCGTGCTGCGGTGGCGCCGCATCGCCGCCGGAGCTGGGCCGGAGTCGGGCCGAAGTCGGGCCGGAGTCGGGCCGGAGTCGGGCCGGAGTCGGGCCGGACGGGTAAGCTTTGTTCACACGGAGCCGTGGGGCAGTTGTAACTTAGCGGGAGGTTGACGTTTTTCTATTAGCGCAGGCCTAGCTGCGTCTACCGCACATCACATTATGTAACAACAACTTGCTGTTCGATGTGCGGGAGACACAGCTCCCTGACGGACATGTGAGCGTATGCTGGTTTCTACGCATCAGACTTTATGACGCACAATGTTGGCAAAACGTTTTAAAATATTTAATTATCTAATAATATTTTTAAATTTAATTTACACAGCATTTCCTTAGCATTTGTTTATTGTATTGACTTCACAAATAGACAATGAATATTTAATACAGTTGAACGGTTTCGGTTTCTTTTTTTCACTTGGTATTTTACAACTGTTTAGTTCTCATAGAAAAATAAATCATCTACATAAACAAACTATCCCCAAAGTTACTTATTCATACATTCGATGTTAACGAGTGGCGGACTATTTGATTTGTTTCTTTTCAAGGGAAGTGGCAAAAGAAAATATCTACCTACTGTAGTTTGTTTCGTTACACCTTTATGAATTTTATTTTTTACCAATGAAAAGTAAAAAACTTAGCTTCTTGGACACACGAGAACACATCAACCTACTTATACAGAACCAGTTTATGCTGATCTCTCAACTACGGATCGTACCTGCACCGTAGATTTCCCGTATGATGAGAGATTCATATCTACTAGTTGTGTATAGGTTGATGTGTCGTCGTGTGCGGGGAAACCTAAGTGCACATTGTGAAATAAGTTGAATATAGACTATTGGAAACCATGTACTAGTACAAGATAAAAGCAAAAATTTTAAGTTTGAAATGTTCCTAAATGTATAATTTTCACCTGTCCTAAAAGCTGCCTACGTGTGTGCCGACCGCCGCGCCGCGCCGCGCCGCCTCCCACGCAGACAGCTGTAACGTTCAACTTGATCGACGTTGATTTCCCGAGATTGATTTGATTGATTAGAGATAAGGTTTGTTAATTTATTGTTTCCTTTGGCAAAGCGTTTATGGTCGTGTCGCAAGTTTTCCTACATTGTCGTAGTGAACAATATAGTGATGAGAACAATGTCGGTACCGTACAGTTACTTTACTAGAATCGCGTTTTAAGACCTAAATTGTGCCGTGTCGACGGCGCGTTCGTGTTTCACGCGCGCCTCAAAGAGAGTCAGCAAAGCAGAGGGGCTTGCCAGGGCCTCCGCCTGCCGGGGTTGCGGGTTGTTCGAAAGAGATACCGGCGGCCCCGGAATGTAAAGGGCAATAGAAGGAACATAGGTGGGTTTTAGTCAGTAAAAGTCTGACACGCCCCCCCGCTCCGCCCAGAGCGGGGGAAGTTATTTGATGATATCCCACCCCAAAAAAAAAAGACCTAAATTGTAAAAGTGGTCTGTTTGTACCGTTACTTTTCTTTCCGCACCTAAATAAGCAAATCAAACTTTTCCCATATAAACGTCAAAAATGTTGGCATTCCCGCGGATCTGAAGTTTATGAGCGTTGACTGAGGACTACAGGAAACGCATCGCGAAAGCAACTGAGCGAGACTCGGTGAAATATTATAGCCTCTCTTAAATATATGCGCGCGATAAAAATATCAGCAGTCTACCGCACGCGCTGACAAATCGCACGCCGATCACTTTTACTACTTTCCCTGCTGTCCTGGACAATGCAAAGGTGAAGACAAAAGGACCACTCCGCACAACACCTTATAAGTTAGGAGAGAAACTGGGCCTTTATGGTGATAAACGCATTATTCAAGATTATTTTAAGTATATAGTTGTGCAGTCAAAACTTTTCGGACTTGCACTAGGATACCCGGTTTAGCAGTAATTTACCATACTAATATATCATCACCACGATGCATGCAGAAAAATCAATTGTGTTCTAGCTATTCGAGTTAGTAGCTATATGTATTCCAGATTTCTTTTTATTATCCGTTAAAATGAAATGGTCTTTCTGTGCTGTCTGCCATGGCATCAACCAGACCATATATTATAATTCGGCTCCAGTGGGTTGCGCCGATAAATCCCGGCGCGTCGCTTGCACCTCATCCATTCATTCATTCGTTCATCCCGGTCGCTGCGTACCGTCGTCCCGCACCGGCGCGCAGCCACCTCATTCATTCATTCATAACCGGTCACTGCGTCACTGCGACATCATTTTTGAGTTATAGCCTCGAGTCTGTCGCAGTTAACATGCTTCATTGCTATGTTATGCATATCAGTTCGTAGTTCCGGAGCTTTGCATAGGGCATGGCCTGCTCGATGGTCCACTAAACCCCATAGTTAAACTGTTCAGAAATCAGAGTAATAACAGTTGCACGAATCGATCGTCAAGGTTAATTAGCGCTTGCCTAGGTTGGTTCGTGGATGGGTGACTATCGACTACATACCGAGTTTCCTCCGTGCAGAAATTAAGTGAAGCCGTTGGTTTTAGCTGCTATTAGTCCATCTTTGGCAGTCGGTACAAGTTACCCAGTGGTATCTTATTATCCAGTATTAACTGGGTTGTGGAGGCAGATAGGCAGCTACTCCATGTACCTACTACGTAATTGGGAAAAGTCCAGCGGCTAGGCAGATGATAACTACGTGTAAATTGAACCGTACTACAACTGGCTCATTACAATCTTCGCCAAATACATCGAGACGTCGATGAAAGCTCCATTAAATGTATTAAGATAAAATACAAAGTAAATCCTGCAGCGCGTACAGATAGTCCACGCGAGCCGCGCACAATTAGCGGCTTGCATATAAAGCAAGCTAATCTCGCGGCTGCAATCAAAATAATTCCCTGAGCTTGTCCTCCCCATATCTCAAATGTCAATTAAAGCAAATTACAAGATTCTGTTGACATTTGCAGTCAATAAACGGCTACACAACAATCCTGTAGTCACAACTCAAGTGACACAACTCTAACGTATCAAGTGTTGGTAGCGCGGTACCTAACGCAGCTCATTTCAATATAATTTACCAATAATGTTCATGAATTGCGGAATCACTAGCTTTTCATTAAACAAGTTTTGTTTCAATAATTTTAACTTTTATGTGTATTTAAATTAAGAATAGGGATTAATGAAATCCGTAACTAACCTTGTTCACAATAACAGAGCTCAGAACAAACAAAAAGCTGTCCAAGTGCGAGTCGGGCTCCGCACCGAGGGTTCCGTACAAACTTGGGACCTAAACGGCCATATTGTTAGACTGCGTAGACCTAAAAGGTCGATTTTTGCAGCTCGAAGAGACCGCAGTCTTGAGTGTATGGTTTTCGTTTCAACTCAACACCCCACGCGTTTCCGATATAAAGGATCTTGACAGACAGACGGACAACAAAGTGATCCGATAACAACTCCGGTTTTTTTCTAATTAAGTTACGAAACCCTAAAAAAAGAACCCACAATTTGAATATTAAAACGGTTCAATCTATTTGATTAAATATTAAATCGTGGAGTCAAAATGTGATCCCCTACTCCTCGGCTACGACAATATTCTCCCCTTCTTAGTTCGCTCAGCGAGTTACGACGATTGGGAACTGACGACGTGTCCGGGATATTAAGCAGCTGATACATTCCACATACATTTCTTTTACCCCCTGATCACAGTGCAGGAAATCATTTCAATTTTATAAAAATTCTACACGCGTGAGTTTAGCATAACCTCGGTTTGCTGAAAATATATGTACTTACTTTGACAACTTCGCGAAGAGCGCGTAAACAAAGAAGACGTAGCGAAGCGATAACAGCTTTATCTGTACAAGTGCAGTGTGAGGACAGCTCGGATAACCATCTGATAAGTTGCGGTTTCCACACAATGAGAACGGTATTTACTGCAAGCAATAACACACTGATTTATCAGTGCGGATTCACATTACTAGTATATTTCCTAAGTAACTTAATAAATAGCCGTACGTTAGCTCCGCCGCCCGCGCCGGCGGTATCTTAAACGCGATGCTGCGCTGCACGCTGTACCGAATACATTGAACACGACCGGCGACCCTCTAATAACGATCCAATTGCTACGTGCATTTTATCTTAATTGCTTTTTACGACCTCCCTCCATCCTCGTACGTAGATAACTGCAGATATTTGCATCCGAACAACAGATAAACGTATAAGTAGTGGTGTGATAGCAGCGGGCGCGGTGCACACCGCACGTCGCTACAACTACTAGTCAAACGTTTCATTTGTTCGGCAGTGGCATATATCGCCGGTTTCACGGGCGTGTTGGGAATCTTGTCGAGTCGAGCCGAGCACGTGCGAATGTGACGCATCATCTGATTTGAATTGTTTCGCACGACGCCGACGTCGTCGTCACCCGGCCCGCTGCCGCCGGCTGCCGCCGGCTGCCCCCCGCTGCCGTGCCGTGCGGTGCGGTGCGGTGCCGTGCGGAGGGCGCACTCCCTCCGCCGGAGATGCTCACCGATCGACTTCCTTCCGTGACACTTTTATTTATGTTGAAGTTGTTGAAGATCAAATAGGGATTTCACTTCAAACGTGCTCCCAAATCAATATTCTTAGGTGGGCTTATGTTTACCGCTTTGAATTGAATCAGACAGCTCTTGTCGTTTGATATGGGAAAAATATTCGATACAAAAATCGTCTACATTTTAATAGACTATGTTAATCTGGCTATTATCTTATTACAAAGCTGTGTTTAGCACTAGTTATAGGGCCACTGTTCATCTATTCTAAACCAATTATAAGTTACTGGTTATCAGTGATCGATGAATTTAATTATTTCAAGATAATCTTGTAATAGAGTGGCTATTTTCTATAATATCAGGCAATACGTAACGGGTTGGAGTCGGATTATATAACATGAATGTTTTCCGTCGCCGCCTGTATGACCGGCTCACTACTGAGTTACAAGCTCGAGAGGATACTGTTTGCTAGATGTATTCTATGACACGAGCGTGTATTAGTGATGGCAGGCGTGACTTGGCGGAGAATGGCGGATAATTTAGTGCTAAATAATTTTATAATTAGATCCGCGCCTCCGACATCGTCAGCGTCAGCTCACAATGGGACGAGACGTAACTCGACTGCAGTCGACAGTAGGGTGCAAGTTTGGAGCTCAAGCGAGTCATTTAGTATCATAATTTTTATAACTTAGACTTTCGTAATCAAAACCAAATGTAACTCTGAAAAGTTCCATCAATTAATATAAGTATAATAATCCGCCAAGTGCGAGTCGGACTGGTACACACAAGGTTCTGTAGCACCATTCAAAAAAACCTTCATTTATACTAAATTAACCTTTTTTTTAAAAAGGTAAGGTAAGGTAAGCTCGGCACCGCGCGCCCTTGTTGACCTCTCCTCTTAGCACCCATTGTGTGGAGACTTTAGCCCGTCGGTCATCGAACATACCTGACGTATAGGTTGACGTAACCCACCTAATCCCATTTCAGCCTAGTAGCCTAATTAATTAAATTTGTCTTTTATAGTATTTTATTCAAAAACAAAGTAACTGCTGCACTTTTTTTGAAACTATTCCATATAATCTCAAAAACGAAATATCAAATATTAATTCCGATGAAAGTTTTTTTACGTTCTGCAAACCTACATTTTTACTCTTTTTGGGAATGTTAACTGCTTTAAACGCAAATTAGTTTTCCTTAACAATTCTAACATGATCTTGTGATTTTGTAAGAGCTATCGATACCACCACCACTACAACCCCACATTAGTTACATCTATGAAGAGTCAAGAGATATTGTTTTTTCATAAGTTCACATTACTTTTATATAGCGTTTCATAGATAACAACACCTAGTCTTAAATTTCAACTGTGTGGTGCCAACAGTCGTAGAGTAAAATGGCTGTGATATACGGACAGACAGACAGTCAGACGGACAGGGCGAATCTATAAGGGTTCTGTTTTACCTATTAAAATAAATAAATTTTTGAATGTAGTGGTTACTACATTCAAAAATTCACAACAATCAGTCTAAAAATGAAATGTAATTCCTGTATGTGCCCGCTCTCATTCGTCACTTACGCATGACATTCTCGCGTCATAATCGAGTGGAAACCACGTCTTTTGTCCGTCGCTGCTTATTATCAAGTGGCGCTTTTCACAGCTATTAAGTGCAGGACTCTGCCGCGCCACCGACGACGTAACAGGGAAGGGGGAGTTGTGCTATGTGACAGATGGGTTCAGTAGGTCCATATAATCTAATACCCAGCCAATCGCTGCTACCATGTACCAGGCTGCATTAAATCAAATAGGTTATCCAAGTGAAACAGCGTTATTTCGTTATCTTACCCATTATTTAAATTAATAGAAGGTACACCAGTCTCCAGTCCGAAGCACTGCAGTTATTGCAGTTAGCACGTATTTCAGCGATATCTTTATTTCATTAATTGTCTACGTGAGCGTAATATCCCGCATTGTGAAGAGTCTGCCTTCTGCGCGTATCTGTTCAGTGTATAAAACAGAGGTAATAATACAATATTTGGTACGACGCGACTAATTAAGTTTGTTATTCATTTAATAAACGTGCTTTGAACAAAATGTAATTTTGTCGCGAGATTATTTACAAGTAGAAACATTCTCGTAAATAACTGAACATGAAATTACGTGAAATTGCCACAGTCCGCTTTGTTAAACATTAACAATGTTTCAAGTTAATTACTTGGTAATCGTCTCATTAGGAAAAAGTCATAAAAGCTAACCTTGCTCACGTGTTACTGTACCATTCCTTTTAGAAATAATAATGGCAGTAGCTTCGATAGAACGCGTTAGAAGTAAACTTAGACATAGAAAAGCCCAGCAAATAAAGCTTTTTAAAATTGATTTCGGTTACAGGGAAGTAAAGTTGCATCAAAAGTGTAAGAGAATGTAGAAAAAAAAGACTGAAATTCCCCTCCGACGCAGTAACAGCCAATTAACCGAACTAACAGAACTAAAGAAGTCAAGCTTACGTCACCATCTCTTCTGCCAACTCACTCAATAATAATTACACTTTATTTACCAAAAAATAATTCGCTTGAAGGACTCACTTACACCATCCTGAAATAAAATTGGCTCAGCGCCTTGATGGCAAATAAATATTATACCTGTCTTAATAAATTAAAAGCTATGCCAAATAATGAGAAGTAAATATTAGTAAGATGTCAACCGGTCTTAGTGAGAGCACAACTTTGTACAGCGAGCTGTTTCTATACTCTAAATGTATAACGCAATATTTATCTTGTATTATTCTCGATTCTCCTCGTAATTATCGTTATTATTTTATTTTTAAGGTTTCTTATTTCTCCTACACATAAACTTTCAAACGAAACGCAAATGGGATTCTTATTTTTTTTAATGCCTTGCGGGCTTTTGTCAATTTATTTCTGAAGTTGGTTAAACAACACCAGCAATTAATGATTCGATTGGTTTAATGATTATGTTTTATATTAATACATATTGTTAAAGTAGTGCAGGATGACAAAGGGCGTTCATCAGTCGACTAGCTGACACTGAACTATAAATAACTGAGATTTCGGCTTGTTTGGGAGGCGCTAGGCGGTCAGAGCGCGAGCGGCGAGAACTTAGCCATGATGTAGCTAGTGAGCGAGCGGAGCGCTCCGCGTGCGATTGTCGATTGTTTGTCATCGATACCGGGAATTACAGGTTTTAATCGTTGTCATGAAAACCGGTTGCATCATATAAAAAACCGTTTTTTTTTTTGTTATTTCCATTCTTTTAAATAAAACGATTATTATTCATCTGTGAATGTAACAGATAACTCACAACACGTAAGTAGTTAAAATGTAAAACATGATTAAATCTGTTATTTTAATACGACTTGTTCATCCATGTTTATCTACACATACAAAACCGGTCAAGTGTGAGGCGGGCTCGCGCATCGAGGGTTCCGTACAAACTTGCGACATAAACAGCTATATCTTTTGACGGCATACCTAGACTTAGACGGTTGGTTTTTTCACAGCTCTAAAGGACCACAAATTTGAGATACCCTCACGCGTTCGCGAAATAATGATTTTTGACAGACAAAGAGACGGACAACAAAGTGTTTCTATTAGGGTTCCGCTTTTATATTTTTGAGCTACGGAACCCTATAAATGAATTGTTGTTCGTTAATCCCGCTAAAACTCGAGAATAGCTGGACCGATTTGTCTAATTTTGAACTTGAAATATTTGTGGAAGTTCAGAGAAAGTTAAACGATTAGAAAATATATAGGCAGGCAAGTCAGGTAGGCAGATAGGGCAGGGTAGGTAGGTAGGTCACTACTTGTCTACCCAACTACCAAATATGTAGGTAGGTAGACAAGTAGTAGATGGGAAAATATGCATTTATTTTAGTTTTATTTGGCTCCAGTATTAAAACGTTATCATCTGAAAAAACGTTGCCCCACACTAGGATTTCTCCTGTATCGTGGGTGCGTTTATAAACATTTAAACTTACATACACAAACAGTCAGACCCGAAACAACTATCTGCAGGTCATACAAATATTTGTTCCGTGCGGGAATCGAACCCGCGACACGCAGCGCAGCAGTCGATCGCTCAGCCACGTTGTTTGTGTGTTTATTATTTCACAAAATAAACACACAAACAAACAAAGTTACTTTCACATTTAAATACTAAGTACGGATATGGATCCGGAGTTGCGGGTTGTTCGAAAGAGATACCGCGGCCCCGGAACATAAAGTCCGCAAAAAAAAATGGAAATGGATTACAACTTAAAACGGAAATAATTAAACCGTTTTAGCAAAAATAAAACTGTGTTTTAAAAAATACCAAAAAGTGAAAAGTCATTAATTACAGAATTCGGTAGCAAAAAAATGTAGGCTAAACAAATAGAAGTCACTCATAAAAGTTTTTAAACTAACATGGTGGTGGTAGTTAATATTATAGTCTGTGGCTTCTAAATCTCAAGTTTCGTATTTTCGGTGTTTTTTTTAAGTTAGTCAAAAGAGTTTTTTGTTAACTGATGTCATCAGATTGGATCTATTCAAGTCGCGACATTATAGGCGATTTATTTGGTTTAGCTCGTTCTATGATCGACCTCATCTGTCCTCAGGTCAAATGGTCCAATTAATATAAAAAATAACAGGGTTAAGATTTGGTTGCGGGCACGGGGATCGTGCCATCGCGCATTGGTTAGCTTGACTTGTGTTATAAATATTATTTTTAATACACATAAAATAACTGATTATTAAAAGACTCGATAGAGAAAAGTATAGCCGAGATTCCAAATTCTCTTCTTTGTTTTTCATCGTATCTTGTTATCCGCATAAAAGAAATTCATTCAATTTCCTTGTTAGTATCAGACTACAACCTTTGTAATTTTAATAAATAAATAAAAAAAACTTTACCCAAACCCTAAAAACGTTTCTTAAAAATGGCCGGTATTCAATGCTCTAATTATTTATAATAAGTAGTTCAACATGAATAGAATATATTTATTCAAAGATCAAATAATTGGCATTATAAATACAATTTAAATCCTAGAAATAATGTTGGTATAACAAATTTCAATGCCTGTACTAGGTTAAATTAAACCTGTATCACAGGCGGTATTTTCTAATAATTAGTGTTAGGACAATAAATTTCTTAACAATATTTAGATAACATTAGTGAAAAAGGTTAACTTAGTATGAGTTACATTATGATATATATTCTTAAACGCTATTATAAGATACGAACAAAAAAAGAACATATATAAGATTACCAAAAAAAGTGTAAATACAATGTAAGGAAAAACAAGGTAGCACTTCATTGCAAATACTAATGAAATGAAAACATGATACAGAACATATGCACAAGTATATAACGCGATATAAACGTGTACTGCTGTACAAGTGTACTTACACCTTTCACCTGACTACATGCTAAGTAGGGGAGCCAGATATCTCCCTGAGTCCCACCGGAGACTGGTTTAGCGGAGTGTCGTGAGACCTGAGGAACGCATTAACTAGCAAACTTACACATCAGATCAGTGAAATGTAGGTGTACCTACTATAGGTTGTGAATACCTTTGTGGACGTTAGTGTTTGTCGTATACACGCTACGTGTTATGTCCACCTTAAATCTCGCTGGACTGTTCCAAGCTTGCCATATGAATTTTCATGAGACTTTCCATTTATAATTCTAACAAGTCAATGAGATTATAATAACAATGGGCATTTCCCTCGGGGCCGTAACTTTGCGACTTCATCTACATTAGCTTATAATTCACGCTAATTATACTTCATATTGATAAATATTCAAATGGCGGAGTGAAAAGTTTTTGTAAAGAACTCCAAGTTTCGGTAAGTGCTTCCTATTCCTTGTTTTGTTTTGTTGACGCACAATTACGGTTCATTTTAATAATTACTAAGTGACGCCTCACTCATTTACATTGAGATAATAACGAAATAATGGTGAACTTTTAAAACCTTAAGCTCAATCAATCTTTGATTTGATTTAGTTGTGAAGAATGAGCTCCACTCACAGTCAATCACGTCTCTCGTTTAGAATATGGCTTTCTAAGCATGACACTATGACAACGCTATGACTAGGACTGAGACAACTAAACTAATAAATTACAGTGACCGTTCACGATGTCGCAAAATATAAAACACTAAATACTCGTGAACTGTGGCGCCATCGCCATCCCTGTAAACAGACTCAGCAGAGCAGTACGATACTGAATCTGTTTACAGAGATCGGGCCAGACATCAATTAATTATATTTGACTGACTTTCATTAATTGTAACTGTTTCACTTTATCAAACAGTTCATAAACATAAAACATGGTTATAAATGTTATTTCGTTTCCGGTTTTAGAAATTTGTAAGAATGCTTCATTAAGTAAAAGTTATTCAATACAGACATTAACAATTCATAGAA
Source organism: Ochropleura plecta (assembly GCA_905475445.1). Taxonomy (NCBI): domain Eukaryota; kingdom Metazoa; phylum Arthropoda; class Insecta; order Lepidoptera; family Noctuidae; genus Ochropleura; species Ochropleura plecta. The sequence goes on from FR997733.1 coordinate 21,820,252, forward strand.
AAGCTCAATCGTAAACACAAAGATATAAATCGAACTTCGAATATCAAATTGAATTAACATTAATTTTATTACCATTGAAAACACTAATTAAAGTACTAAATATAAGATTATGTCGACTTGATAAACAAACGCACTTCGCGTTGTATTTACATACATTTATCACGGTGATTTATTTAATGTGGGGCATCGGGAATTAGAACGAACGAAGATGTATAATTTGGGATGTTATATCTTTAGCTGGAAATAAAACAAATAAATGCAAAAGCCCTTTCTTGACAACAAGTAAAATTGAGGTGCAGTCCCGCTGGGCGTGGGACGATGGGCGTGGGACGCCGGTCGTGGGACGCGGGGAGCAGGCGTGGTATAAAGTCCGCTATTTTCCCACATTATCGAGTCGGGCAGACAGCGCGGATCAAGTCGGATCCACTTTATAGCACCCCCACCCCCGCACTCTCCCGCCCCAGCGCGGAATATATTTCAGCGCACATTAAACTTTACGACGTCAACTTTTCAGCCACCGACAATAAAATCATTTGCGTTATTTACGCACGCCACATAAAGCCGGATTCAGAGAGATCCACCACAGTCGCGTCGCCAGCACCGACATGCTCTCATACTTTATACTCATACAAATATGGACACAATTATTTATTATTGTGCGCGCCGATGCATCAAAGTCAGGACATATTTTTGTGAAGTTTTAACGTGTTGTGAAATTAATACGAGTGATCGGTCAACGCACACGATCCCACCGGATGTGCCGCCGTGCCGTGCCGTACCGTGCCGTGCCGGACTGACAACCGGTCACCGAGCTCAATGTTCTGCCATCGTTATGAAACTCGCTGAGCTGATAGTCCAATTGCAAAGTAACCAACCAAGTTTCCAGTATTACTATTAAAAGCACATTCCGCCTGTAAGCGCTCGTTCCGTACATTTTTTTAATATCGTGGACGGAATATGACCTCTCTACGTTTAATTGCTCCTAGAAGCTCCGTATATTAAGAAGCGCTGTCTGTTATTACAGTCGTTTTGCGAAAACGAGCTCTAGCTCCTAGTAATTAAAGCAGAAATTTGATCGCTTCCATTGCAGGAAGGATGCACATTTTAATCTAGACTTTGTGGTACTTTTTGCCCGGCGCAATTAGGAGCCCGCGACAAAGCACCCAAAGAGATTTCAAAGGATTAAATGTTTCCATTACATGGACTTTTGTCCGAACAGAAATAATATCTTTAGGGAAACTGGGCTCGGGAGAGATATTATGGAAACAAAAAATATATTGTTAGGGGTAGTTGTTGTAGATAATAAATAACTCCCACGCGACTGTTTGTAGGTACCGATGAATTTAATGAGAGCGGCTTTTGTTAAGCGACCCCGACTACCTGGCGGGCCTAAATAAACTAATTACGAAATATTAAACTTCTTCAAGAAGCTTTATTATTTTATTGTTTTAGTAAAAACATTGGACAATCTTGAATGAAGCATTCTCAAAGTAGAAATTAGAAATAGTAATTATTTACTCCAGAAAGGAGTAAATAATTATCCAATCGTCAACCTCGCATCAAAAAACATGCTAACTTTATTTTTAGGTTACTGACACAGAAAACACAAATAGACCGTAAGAAAGTGAAATGTAACTATGAACTCCCTCGTAGTCTAGTAGGTCGCTGCTATGACTGCTACGGCCTACGCCGTAGCCACCGCGAGTAACCGATGGATTGTCGTAGACACCGCGCGTAACCAATGGATTGTCGTAGACACCGCGCGTAGGCATCGGATTTTTAACTGCACTAGACAATCCAGTTGTTTGTGAAATAGAAAACATTTCCCAGGTGTTCAGGTACTAGTTATTTTCTGTAGATTTATTCATAGAAAATAATCATAATTGCATTCGTAGCACCAAAGTATGTTCCTACTTGTTGGTGCTACCTCAGTCCGACCTATGAACTCTAGAACACATGCGTAAAGGGTCCTAGAGATTGGGCACACAATGTTGCTTTATCAAGCAGTCGTAAAGTGTAAGCAGACAGCGAGCGAGTATTTGAGCGGGTGGCTACACTTGTTGCCGCCCGCGCGCGCCGCCACGCCGACAATGTGCCATTAACAGGTGCACCCACCTCGCTGGTTCTGTTTCTTAAAGATGAATCGGGGTCTCTGTATGTCTAACGATAAATGAGTTACTTTTATTTTAAGATAACTCGTTTTCAGTAAGCAGGTTAACTATGCTTACTTTAAATCAGCTTAACGAAATGAATAATGTTTTGATTTCATTGGTTCTGTATAGTATGTGTAATTCTGATTAAGTATATAATTTATCGATAATTCTGTCCAAAACAATATATTACTACAAAATCTTGTTAGACGATTTTGTAGTAATATATTGTTTTGGACGTCGACGACATCACGCAACACTTAATATCCTGTAATAAATATCAATGTTTTGTCTGTTTCAGGTACGTCCACAAAATGTTTAGACGCATTTCTCAGTATTACACCTTGTAAGTTATACCACTTTTTATTTCCTTAATCCTATTAAATAGTGCATACACGGCGTTAAGGCGAGCTCCGGTCAGGAGCGACGCGCGACGCTGACGGGAGAAAAGACAAACGATGTCGTCCTCGACGACACGACCGGTTTATAATTTATGTTCTTACCTGTACCTGCAAATTTAGATACTAAATTCGACCAGATGAAACCCGGACAATACAAAATATTTTCTTTAAGTCGGCTAACAGCAACGAGCTGTGTACACGCATCATCGTCACGGTCTGAGGGCGCGCGGCGTGGCGCGGCCGAGCGGCGAGCGGTCGCGCGTGTGATCGACATCGCATCTGTTTACACAGGACGAGCGCACTATTGACACGCCTTGATTAATAACAAATAAAACTGAGTTTTTTTTTCCCTTCGCCACTGTATTGATCCCTCGACGAAAAAACGAGGTGATCGAATGTGCGAAGTTACTATTTCATTTAGCGTTACACTTCACTCAATCGTGTATCGTCGAATGGCACCAATTTATTTACTTTTTAATAATAATGGCACAAACGGCACGGTTGCAAGCGTCAACGAGAGCGATCCATCACGTCGCACAGTGCCTCCCTCCCCCCCCCCCCCCCGCCCCGCACGCGTTCGCACGGTATCGCCCACGATCACCGCACCGCTGACGTACGCGTTAGCATTTGATTATATTACATTCACTAACGAAAATGTTGTGTCGACTGATTTTGGAAATACAATTTACTGAGGTTCTTTATCTACTGTCATCTTACCAATTATGCTTCAAATGACGCTTGTGGGTACCAAAATATATTTTGCATACACAAAAAGAGATGGGAGAAGAGATTTTGCTGACCAAATTCTCGAGAGTTGAGAACATCGAAAGTTGACCGTCCCTTGTGGGGCGTCGTATTTCTTACTTTGTAACTGTCACGTCACACACGACGACACGCAGATAATCAAGGTAACCGCGTTCAGTAACACGAGCCATCAATAAGCGCCGCCCCCGTCACCCCCATGCGCCATGCCTCGCCGTCCGCGTCAGTCCTTCGGGACAAGGGTGTGTACTGATTTGTAATTTGGTACGCGCGGCGCGTCGCCAGGGACTCGCGTTGTTCGCCGGTTCAGTTCGAATGTAAGCGCAGAAGGTATTCTCTGTTGTAGTTCCTAGATTGTTAATATAAACTTAAAAATATTATCATAATAAGCTAATTGTTCCCCTGCAGCCTTTTCACCATTAATTTACACTATCAATAACCGTCACTATTACATAAAATGTTTAAGGCAAAATGTTTGCATGGTTTGACAAAGTTTAATAAATACAAAGGATGAAACTGTAACTATTAAACACAACATTCAATTGAAAACGCAAATCAAAATCTCAAGACAGAGTGTAACAGAAGAATAGCTTGTTTAACAATAAGTTCTGTGCTCAACCCCGGAGTGAGCCTGCTGTACTCCGTTACACTGTGGCACACACTCGAGCTAGGGATCATCGCGCGTTAACTTTTTCTGTCCACCCTTAGGAACAAAGACAATCGTCTCTATCACCGCAGCCGGGGCCCGAGGCTCGGGGCCCAGGGTACATGCTCCTCCTGAACGTGACCAAATTTATTACTGCCCGTTTATCTCGCTAGTTTAATTTTTTGCCGCACAATAGTAATTTATATTTGCAAAGCTTCGAGAGAGATGTTCCCGCCCGCTGCGGCCCACTCGGGGCCGCTCCACTTTTTGTCTATTTTAAAATTTCAGCACTGCAGTGCACCGTCCTGCTTTGTTTTTCGTAAATCGTATGAAAGTATAGATTTCACATTAATCTTGAGGAAGCCCGCCATCAATATGCACTTGTATACATTCATGTAGCTACGGGACTGGACCATAGAGTGTACGGCGGAACTAGATGATTTATAGTAACTGCACCACTGTGCAGGAACACTTTCCTAAAGCTCAGAAAAATATTTCGAGAAATAAATAGATATGCCGTGGTGCCGTGGTACTTACACTACAAAATCCTAACAAAATACCGATTTTAACGAAAATACATTTACGAAGTAAGTGAATGACGTTCATATATTACTTACATGTGTTGTTATTAGCGTTGCGTAGTTGTTTACGAAATATTCGATAAACATGTTTGCTCCAAGTTTATTGATCTCGCTTAACTTTGAACCGGTCCATTGTAATAAGAGCAAATCTTGTTGAAGTTCAAAGCCGCCTTCAACTTTGTACTATTGTGGTTTCTCATTGTCAACGAAACCTTATTCATACTTTGTGTCGAATCTGTTCCCGGACACAAAGGCACAAGTATAGCTGCTCTAGGGATAATGCTAGTGATCTCCGTCTCCGTTTATATGGCCAATACTGAATTTATCCTTTGCAGCTATTTCTTGATTCAGGCACAAATGTTCAGCTCAATAATAAGCCAGAGTGGGATTTCCAATCTTAAACTACGGCGCAAGCGCTATCACTAAACGTGTATTGGGTTTGGCTTCGATTCCCAGATCAGGCAGAGTGTTATTGATTTTAGCTCAAAAGGAATTTCTCAGTAGCAGCTCGGAGTCAGGACTTGTGTCCGAGTTATGGATAGAAGGTGGTCTTCTATGACGCGGTACTTATTGGGTAAGAGAGGCGACGAGCTTATCGGGTATTATGTCTGATTTGATTTTAATATTGATGTATGTAGGTATGTATAGTATGCGAAAGATTACAAGTGCAATGTGATTTAAATGTAGTATTTCAAGGTATGGAAGGTGCTATGAGGGTTATTGTATAATATATGCTTTTAATAAGATTACAGGAACACGTAAGCGGAAACATGTTAATATTAATAAGCCCACTAATCACTCCCTTATTAATTTTAACGTAATTACCGCGCAATCTTCAGGGAAATCAGCCGGTATGTAGTTATTATTGTAACTCAACCGGCAGGATTACATACATGATATTATGACCTCAAAAATATTATTAAACTTTAATAAATATCATGTTTTGTTCTAAAAGATAATAACAAGCATTCAAGCTTTTCAGTATCTTTATTATTTAGGTATAACTTAACGGCTTCAATAAATTTTCAAAATAGACTGCAGAAACTTCCAAAAAATCTGGCGTGAGCTCTGCGCGAACGTTTTGTTATATGACTGTGTGACATTAATCTCACTGTTTTCGCAAGCGGAACAGAATTAATTGTGACAATTAGCGACGAGAGCCGGTGAGTCTGGCGAGCCAGTCGTGCGCCGCGCCCCGGTGCCCATCCGTCTGGCAGGGCACGCTACACTATGCGACCCAATCTCTACTGCCATGTTACACCGCAATTATATTAAGATGGAGACTTTTTGATGGTTGGAGCGATGGAGATTTCTGTGACGTATTGTCGTTCTCTTTTAACGAACGCGGTGGTTCATGCAACAATGTGTCAACAAATAAGACAAGGTCACTAGGACAATATCATTAATTAGGGTGCACAGGGTGGAAGGGTTATCGACACGTGAACTTAAAATGGAATGTCAGTAGACATTTCATTTTAAGTTTTAGCAATAATTGAAAAGAAAATCTGCTTTACCATTATGTAATTTTTTGACCATATTACACTTTTGTACAGAGCTATAAAGCTGTGCTAGTAACATTATCGGATGCAAATTAGTTAATAAGTACTATTTGTATAGCCGAGCATTGTACGTGTACTTAGTTGAGTTTGTATAGTCGCCTCACCTGACGCTAACTGAATACACGTAGGAACATGTAATTTACAGCTTAGCACCCAGTTAAGTTAGTCATTAGCACTGGAGAGTAGTTGGTGCGTCCCGCGGGATGCTCCGGCTCGTCCCTCGGGCAGCGACTTGTCCGTGACTTGCCCAGAGCAGGCCCGTCACAATAATGTTATCCGTCGCTGCTAACTAGGTTACACGCAAACTATACTAGTGCGGAACTCATTCTGAATAATAACAATATGAAATAGTAGCTAGTAGTGGTAGTTTCTACGCTCAACACAACGTACCGCTGATTGATAAAACAGTTCAGAAAATGATGTCAACCATACTGTACCTCCACAGAACATCGAACCCAATGATGTCATTGTACATAAATGATGACTTTTGCAAATTTTTGCTAGCAACACCAACAGCGTACTATAAAATGTAGGTTTGTCCTGGACCCAGCGTTTAGCGTAGTCTTGTAAGTTGAAAAGTATAATAAAATAGAATAGAATTTATTTCATTTCGGACACAACAAGATCCATAGAGTGTTAGTAACCATTATAACAATAACAATTACCCTTAGCACAAGAAACTAACAGTAGGACAGACTCTAAAAAGATTGATTGTAACTAGATCCGTACACCGAGCAAATCTACGAACCAACATGTTTCACCGGACGGCTAGTGCCCTGCGCTACCTCTTTATATCTACATCGTCTTTAAGGTCGTCGGACAAAAAATGAAGCAAATAATTAAAGTTGCTGCTCTTTAAATCGCTGTCCCGTTTATAACAAGCTCAGCGCCCTCTTCTAGGCATTTGCCGACGAGCCCAAAGACTATGTATTCACGCTTATCAATATTATAAGTAAAACAATGTGCGGCAGCGTAGGGATCACAATTCTCAGTAGTTCCCCTACTACTACCCCTACTACACCTGCAGACGGACTCAGCAGTACCGTATCGCCTGCATAGCTTTTTTGCAGATAATAAATCAAATAACTTCACCCGGAGCGGGGAGGAGTGTCAGACTATTACTGACTAAAACTCACTCCTTATTTTGCCCTTTATGTTGAGGGACCGCGGTATCTCTCGAACAACCTGCAACCCCGGTCGTCTGCATAGTTAGATTAGTAGGTATGTAAGCGTAACTATATACACATTGTGAGAAACATATACAGGATTCTCGGCATGTGTAAACTCGCGTGCTTCAGCTGCTCAATACTGAGCCCATCATGTCCTGGAGATCTCTTATACCAGTTTATATTGCTTTTACTTGTCTAGAGAGATTTAACTCCACGACTGCTGGGCTCAGCATCTTGCTTCACGATCGAGAAGCCGAGACGGGACTGACCTCGATAATGGTCTTAAAACCTTACACATTGAATGAACACAATATTGCTTATTAAAGCGGTGTGTCTAATAAGCTGCGAAGCGATCTCGTCGGTTTCATCGTAAAGTATTCGCGGGCGCGCGCGTTGCGAACACTTGGCCGTATATAGAACACCACACCACTGTGCACTGCTGCACTAGGAAATACAGAAGGCCCATAGTAATATAGTCTCACATTCACAGGAGCTGGACGTAGTAGAAGCATTGCAAGAACTGTTTGGTTATACCTACACATTTGTGTTTGTTTCTGTGTCTGTATATTAACAGTGGTCCTTCTGCATGTACATGCGGTGCGAGGCAGGTGCGCGCGGTGTAATTGGCCGTAGCTCGCGTTAATGAAGGCGGCCGACAAACGATAACCTCTGCACCCAGTCGACGCCGCCGATAGTTTACTTACTTACATCTACTACACAGTACACTTTACCATAATACCGTGTTTCAGCCACAAGAGATAAAAGCACGCCCAAACTGTTGTGTTGTTAACTTCCGCGATATCGTGTTCCAGATTAAATAATCAGGGTGTATGTAATTAGAAAAGCTTTATTAACTATCAAACTAACCTAAAAAGAAGTTTGCCCCTTTTTATATTTCGCATGGAAAATCATCAAGTAACTTCTCTCGCTCTGGGCGGAGTGGAAGGAAGTGTCAGACTTACTTTAACCCATCCATGTTCATTCTTACGCTCTTTGTGTTCCAAATCCACGGTATCTCTCTCGAATAACCTGCAAGCCAGGGCAGGCGGTGGCCCAGGCACTTCTGGCAGCCCCTCTGCTCAGCTGACATCTCGTTGAGGTGCGCGTGGTACACGAATGTGCCATCAACCCAGCCTGCCGTCACTATGCGGACGAACGGTGAGCTATCCATTGCTTACCCCCCTTGAAAGTTATTTTTTATGCTAACTGGGATAAGCGATTCATGCAGTCCTCTGTAACTACCATATACTAATAGCTAATAGTTTTTAGTCATATTGAAAATAATTTAAGGAAATGAGTGCGAGCCAAGGACTCGTAGCTATTGAATAATTATACTTTTTGAGTTCAGTACATGAAGTCTCACCGCCTTCGGGCGGGACTTCATCAATCATAGAACCGAATACTAAATGAGATTGCTTATGGTGATACTAACCTATCCATTCTTAATTATCTTCACCGTCAGTACTTTTTGAACAAATAAAGAACTTTCCATTATGAGCTCGTTTATCTTTAACAACGGATTTTCACAATTCCTTATAAAATACCCATAAAAATATTGAAAACTTCTTTCTGATATCTTCGAGAATACCGTTATGCTGAGGCTATAGCGGACATGTTATATTATTATGTTTACTCCTTTTTAATGTTAAAACGAAGAAACAAAAATATTGTTGAAACTTACTGGACTCAGCGTAATATACAGCAGGTACAATTCACGTTTGACGATATTTCAATTACCTCTGGTCGCGTCACGCGCGTGTAATGAATACCCACTAGTCACGGCTCCGTACATCGCCCGCGCCGCCTCGGTGTAATCTGTTGCAATTTATGTCTCACTGAGCAAGCATCGAACTACGATCTGCTGCTCTATGCACCAGCACACCTTCAAGCTAAAAAAAATATGTTTACTCAAATGAGTAAGTTTCTGTTATATTAGAGACATGACACAGCATGTCATATGGTTACGTTATGTTAGTATCTGTAACCAGATCATCCAGGGAGTTCTGTACACTTAATTAACACGCAATTATCTCATCGAAGAGAGTAGAAAGGACATGATGACGCGATGCGAGTGTTTCCTGTTGACCAGCAGTACCAGCTCATCTGCCGGTAACGAACCGTTAATTAATGGAGTGGTCGGTTATTATCATTAACAGGATTAAAGCATTTATATCATTGACGGAAGTCGTTCAGAGGTCAAAACAATATTGACCGGTGACTTCTGTGCTCTGTCTTCCCGCTGCGACGTATTTACTCCGGATTCCGCAAAATGTTTGTCGGGAATTTAATTCTCAATCTCTGGATTCTGAATTATGGAATCTGATCAATTGTTCTTAATCAATTTGTGTAATTTCATTGATTAGTCTACGTATCTTCAATAGTTGCCATGGTTGACACAAAGCTACCTCAAAACCCCTAAAACGTAATTTACGTTTCCCCTTAAAGATATATGACACCTTCAGATTGCTTCCTCTATCAAATTCAAATGTACAGGGTGTAGTAATATGTCACGGGCGGGGGTTTTAATATTTAGCGCGTGACTATGATTTATGACGCGATTACACGCGTGACGCGTCACTGTGCGTCACTATACGTCATGCGTCAGGGCGACGTGACGACGATGACGTGTTAACGTATAGGTTCACAACATAATAATACCGTAATTTCATTTAAAATTATTTATTAAGGGCAAACGGCTACGACATATAAGTAACTAAAAGTAAAAAAACGCACTACTTCACAGATTGAAAATGCTAAAGCCTTTTTGCTTAATTAAAAATGTTACGTAGTTTTTTTTGTCGAATTACCTATTAGATAGCTGCAGCTCCTCTTCAATCATTCCGATGATCTGGTCCCGCGCCCGGCGCGCGGGGTACCACGCTAACACGGGAGAATGTTACGGTCTGGCTTGCGGTAAGTTTCAATTAGCAAATACAGCTCTGTGTTTCTCTTTGCAAAGTCAATGATTACTTGCTAAACAACGTTGTTGTTTCTGCTTTAATTAATGTGAACTCCGTACGTAATGCCAGCGCTAACTTGCATGATAATAAGTCACAAAGTTAGCCGCTAGCTGGCGGCTAAGTGAATGCGATCGTTTCGGCTCCGGTGCGCGGCGCGGGCGTGCGGTGCGCGGCGTTAGAACCGCCAGCGACTTACCGAGTTCATACTTAATCCCGGATAACTTCGCCTTAAACCGACCTATTATAATTCGGCGGGAGTTAGCTGTAGCCACGATGTGGAATAATGGTCAAAAGGATCACTTTCGCCGTTGATTACAAATCTCATTAAAAACAAACTGTCACTTACGTAACTAGATTTACTAGGTACGTACTTATTTAGATTTTAAAACACAACTTGTTGTATTTTTGGCAGTAGGTAGCTAGAACGAACTTAGCAAGACTTACCTACTTCGTAAGATGTCTAGGTACGTGTTTGTGTCGATTCGGATTCAATAGAAACGTTTCATATGGACTTTCTGCTTTTATCTTCTGTTGTAGGAGCTCTAATGGCCTCTTCCTCCCTAATTCATATTTGATTACGTATTACATGTGTCAGCCTCAATTTGATCATATACTATTAGTCCACCGTTCCTGCTCTTATTACTTTATTCTTATGATCTGTGAGCGCTTCCCACAACAAACCGTTTCTAGGAATATTGTAATAACTGACCATCATCATTACGTTTCAGGGCTGAAACTGCGTTAAACGGACACCCGCGCGGTTTCATACAAAAGTGAACCGACGCGGGGACACGCGCGGGGCCCGCCAGCGGTAACACGCGCGGGCTTGTTCAGTCAATAACGCTTGATGAAAAGCTTGTGAAAATGTCTTTCGGACAGAGAAAGAGGATTGTGAAACTGCAGTGTCGGTCTGTCATATGAGGTCAAGCGAATGAACTCTTTAGGTACCTGTGACAGGGTCCTTCACATACCCACAGAGCCCACGCTTGCAGACACGCGGCGGGTGTCCGTCGCGGGTGCCCGTTTAACGCAGTTTCAGCCCTCACGCTTCTTGCCTCGGGGAGTAAACGCAAATTTACCAAAACAAAACGTACGTTATGTACCTACAAGTGTATATTATAGTACCCGGCATGTAGCCGGCTACTATAATAATTATACACTTGTACATGTAACTGTAACTAGAGAAATAAGTATGTAACTTATTTCTCTAGTTATCGTTTTGTTTCGGAATTGTGTAACGTCAATTCCGCTGTTTTCGCAATTCGATTTCTCTCGTTAAGGCTGGCCCTTAGCCGCCCTTTCTAAACGAACGTAAAGTAACTCCAACACAAGTGGCTCACGCAGCTGTAAATACTTATTATCGTGCGGCCGTAAACAATGCTAACTAGATGACAAAACAAGCTGATTACTAGAGGGCCGCGGCCGACTGCAGCCGACCGCATCCGACCGCAGCCGACCGCCCCCGACACCCGCCGAGTCAATCCGATGATATCCGTCTAATGAATTCAGTGCGCCGCGTCTACCTAACTCGCGCTATTTCAATTACTGCACCCGCTACACAGGTACACAGGTGCCCTGCGACCATCCCGCGTTCTCTCCACGTACGTCGCCGCCCGACAACGGTAATTGGAGATAGCTACGTGCGCGCGCCCAGTAATGGATACTAAACATGTACAGAGTTGTGGCACGAGCCGAAGATAGCGGCCAGGCGAGGTGTCTGCATTCTCAATTAGACCATTCTAGGATCATAGGTAGCGCAGCCTGGGATCTGACGGAGACGAGGCGAGGGTGGGAGGAGGATGTCCTTATTATCTGCCGCAGGAATAGTAGTCGTATGCCAATCATTGGTGCAATTGACATTCTCAAGCACGGCACGGCGCGCGCGGCTACATGAGGGCATTGATACAAGTTTTTTGCGGTTCTAAAAAACCTATTTTGAGCGTTGTAAGAAAAACCGATCTCAAACTAAAATAAACCGGTTCTTGGGTTATTTCGGTTCTTTAGATTCTTAAAATAAAACAATTAATACTCATCTGTGTCTCCAGTTTCAACTATCTAAATCTAAATGTAAAAACATGGGTACCTAGGCTGTTTATTTTATATCTACGACTTATTCATCTATATCCTACAAAAATATTATAAATGCGAATGAATGTGAGGATGAATGGATGTTTGTTACTCTTTCACGTCAAAACAGCTGAATGGATCTTGATAAAATTTGGTACGGGGGTAATTTTTTTTTTTAATGTTTCCCCACACTACGAATTTTCCTGTATCGTGGGTGCGTTTTACAAACATTCAAATTCACATACACAAACAGCCAGACCCGAAACAACTATCTGCAGGTCATACAAAATATATTTGTTCCGTGCGGGAATCGAACCCGCGACACGCAGGGCAGCAGTCGATCGCTCTGCCACTGCGCCAGCCGTGCCGTCAAGATTATAACATATAGGATACTTTTATTCGATATCACGCGGGCGAAGCCGTGGGCGCCAGCTAGTAATATTATAAATGCGAAAGAAACTTTTTGTGTGTTTGTTCTCTTTACATGACTAAACGGCTGATCGCAGCGTAATGATGATTTATGAAAAATATAGGTTTCGACCTGGGAAGGACATAAGCTGTATACTATCACGATAATAACCTTACTAAGATCTGATCTTTTCGTTTATCTTTGATAATATTCGATGGTATTATCTGTTGTGTTTGTGGCAACCCCTTGGATGTGAATTGTTTACATCATTTCATAAAATAACATTACGCGTGTTTGGTGAAATACCCGCAATTCCATTATATTGAAGCCTATTATCATGTTATAAATATTGTTAACTATGTAAAATTTATGTGTAATTTTTATTGGAAGTTACAACAAAATATGAAAAAAATCTTTGTAACAAACAATAAAACTAATTTTAACCCTATAAAAAAGTAAAAATGAAAAACAACTTTAAAAACACAAAATTAAAACTACTTTCAGAAGCCGGTGAAAAAAAATGGATAAAACAAACAAGACTTTTGTCGCTAGATTTTCTCCCTTTTTGGTGTATTTAAAGTGGTGTTTCATTTTTTTTTCATTTTCATATAGTTGGTTTGCAATGTCCTTGTCTACACTGCTCCTAAACCTTTTATTAAAAACAATGCGAGCTCGGTGTTATTATGTTAAAGTTCATTTCCATCACAACAAGGTCTTTATAATTCATTTAAAACATACTGAAACATAAAATAAGTGGCGCGCATCAACATCGCTCGGAGGTGAATAGTTATAAACAAAGCAAGTATTTCTCGGAAGTGGATAAGGCGCGTCGCGCGTCGCGCGTCGTGTCGGCCGACACGCCGACGTTGACGCACAGCGGCTGATGCGGCTCACCGCTCGGGTTACCGCGCCGCGCGACGCCCGCGCGACGCCCGCGCCTCGCCGCGCCTCGCCGCGCCTCCCCGCGCCTCGACTGTACGGCCATCCGTCAGGATTTCACCTCACATGTCAAATTTTCGTTGTTGGCGCGAGACTAACTATGATTGATTTCAGGTCTTTTAACACTCCGGGTATTCAAAAACGTATTCACTTTTCGTTTATCATTTTCCTGTTTCGTTAAATACGCCCATGGAAACTCTTACGACCTTAATCGCTCAGTAGTAAACAGTATTAACCACCTTCTTAGGTCCTAATTAGTTTTAATTTATGGCTATTTATTGCAAGTACCGCCCCAACTTCGGCTATAAAAAAGGGGTGTGGCAGTGTCATAGATACGTTGTACGTGAAGACAAAACATTTTCGGTTAACATTTTCTTTATATAATATTATTATTTATGTATGTTATTATCAATTCAATCTCCAGCTCTGGGCGGAGCAGAGGGTAGCGTATGAAAGACATTAATGCGATTACGATCGTCTTTCACAAGAGTCCATGTTTCCGATCCATAGCTGAATACGGAGAACATCAAGGACTTGACAAGTCTTATTTTAGTTTTTGGAGACACGTTGTCTGTCCATATTTGTTGCAGTATAACATTTTTGGCCATTCCTGACCGCATTATTACTTCTTCTACTCATAAACTGTTCTAGGTATAATTTTGGTTATAACGCTATGTAATTGATTCATTTATTGAAACTTAATTTTAATATATTTAGATAAATAAATAGAACCCTCGTAAGAATGAGATTAATAAGCGTGCCGTGACGTCAGCAGACGTGTGATGCAGTTGTCTGGAGCGGTGCGAGTCGCGGCGGCGGCGGCGCGGGCGGCGCGGGCGGCGGCAGTAACGCAGTTATCGCGCGTCCCCGCGTGGTGTGACACCGCACTAACGACTAGCTGCAGAAGTATAGCGCGCGTGTTACACTGTTCAATAGAATACTATAGGCATGATCAAATCTATAACAGTTCTCACAAGTAGGCCAAGGGTCACTGCTCCTAAATGTCTCTGCTTAGGTGTAAATTAGTACATGGATTTACCTACTACCATATTCATTCATCATTATTCGCTCGTCCAGATGAAATTGGAAAATAGAAATGTGAATGTGTGTGAATGACACCTCTGTGTGCCTTCGCATGGCATGACGTGGACCTTTTGTCAGCATTGCTCTGTGGTAGAGGTGCGACGGGATAATTGCGTTAGCGTTCGTCTCGCACCTGCCGAGTGCCGAGTGCCGAGTGCCGAGTGCCTCACCGCGACGTGTCGGGTCATAACCTGAGCCACACACGGCACATATCACTGAACGATAGCTCTTATACTCTTCTATGAATACTGATTCGATCAAATCACTATGACATTTTGTGTAACTGGTGTAATGTGGGTATGGTACTGGTAATGTACGCTATGGTTGTACCAACCATAGCGTACCCATCTGCCCAACCCTTCGGGGATCACAGGCGGGATGTTATGTATTTTGTAAAAACTGACATGTTATGAAAATTAACTTTTTGACAGCAAAATATATGACATACCTAACTAGCAGGTGCCCGCGGCCCGCGTGATATCGAAAAAAAAGCATCCTATGTGTTATTCCAGACTATAATCTACCTCTGTGCCAAATTACATCAAGATCCGTTTAGCCGTTTTGACGTGAAAGAGTAACAATCATCCATCTATCCTCACAAACATTCAAGCATTTATAATATTAGGTTATCGAGCTCGTGTGCTCTTAAAATTTCAACAACAGGTTTAATATAGTAAAAAAATCGTAATACATGAAAAACCCAAAAACAATTTGTCCATCCTGAGAAAATAAGCGCGTAATTTATTCAACCTAGTAGACGGAATCATTCACAGCTAGTTATTAAATACCGGATGATACACAAAACCATTGTTATCGGCGAAGCCCTGAAGCCTGTCATTACACTAAACAGTAAGTACATTTGCTTCACCGCGAACTTACCCGACTCACCGTGACGTATGCCGCACTACAATCATTATCAGTTACTCACGGTTACACGGGAATAGGAAACCCTTCTGAAGCAATACTTAATGTGCTGATTGTATATTGTACATTGTATTTCATTATAAACAACGTTTAACTATCTTATAATTATCTTGTTTGTTCTTCTGTTTTCCTATTTAACTTCTCCATTAGTATCGTGCAAGAGCGGCTGCTGAGCGTGAGGGACTGGGTTCGATGCCCGGGTCGGCCAAAAACTGAGAGGTTTTTTAATTAGGAAACTCATTAGAAACCCAGAAATAAGAACAACACACCAAATCACTTGTAATAAAGTGAAAATACCGTTTTTCACAAACACTTGACGACAAGCTTCCATAGCAGTAGACGTTTCTTTGGTTTTGATCTGGCAGCTCCCCATTAGTTCACTCTTAAATTACATCACTCAATCATGTATATCCATATTTGTTCTACCGTGAGGCTGAGGTACCATTTGTCGGTAGGTGCAGAGCCTAACAACGACCGTTATTATAACAAGCACCTCTGTAGTTAGTCGCAGTCACGGCTTCTCATTACAATAACTCATCGCGATCACAACATTACACATACAGACTATTTTGTCGACACGTGCACACACATCATGCCCGGCGCGATGTGGCGATACTATTCATTTTAATTATCATTAGCGAGCGATCAGTGACAGCTACGTGACGCCGCATGCGCTGGAGAGCCAGCCTTACTTCCCATCGCAATAACATATGATGCTGTACACGCAATAACTCGTCAAAGTATTATAGTAGGAATACTTGGACCAGGTAGCAAGTCTACATAATATTCTAAGAGATAATCAGCAAAGAGTAGTTTGAAAGTGAAGCAAGACATACAATCGCTTTGGTCAACGTACCGGAAAATGAGAAACGTCACGCCAGAAGAAAAACTTAAATAAAAGCCTATGACCTACAACTGAGTGCGCGGAGGCTATTCGAGAGGGAACGGGAGGGGAAGTTGTCATCGTGCTATGTTACTATGTATAAAATGTATTTGAAAAAGCATGGATTTTTATGTGTCTACAGAAGCTACGCCACATTTCTTAACCATTATCTTTATTTAAAGCACTAATTAGTAAACTACATGTACGTAAAATAGTAGTAACCGCACCATACAGCAAAACGAATGTATGCAAGTTATATGAAACACTCATATTAATTGCAATAATTACAAATAATATAAGTATGAGCTACAGCGAGGATGAACACAGTTCGTTGTTGCCGTGTAACCTAACACGTACACCCGTCGGTAGAGGCACCCACTCACTTGACTCGAACAGCTCGCTGCTCATGAAACGATTATCAGTATAAGCCCGCACAACACACTTTTAGTTGTATTTAGTATCTCATAGGTGTTTCATTCCAAATCAATCAACGAACCACTAGACTATCTTACCTGATCGATGACATTGACATTGAGAAAACAACTAATACGAGCAGATATAATATTTGCACAACTCGGTAGGTTATGTACACATAACACAGCACACAGCGTACTTTATGAACCTTTCCGTAGCATGTCTTCAACATGTGTATTGCAAATAAACGAATTTGATTTGATTGATTTCACAGACATGTGAGTTGTGTCACCTGTTCGCTATTCTCTGTCCCGTGCACTTGTAGCGCTTTTAAAAGAGACGGCGGCTAATTAGCTGATGAATGGAGCACTAGTGCCGTGCAATTGACGTTATGTTTTAGCTAAAAGAACGCCATCAGCTTTAGGCTTATCCATCACACTATATTTAATTCCAATACTATTCAGTTGGAAAATCGTCAATGTGAAGCTTCGTAGGAAAAGCGTGTGCCAGAATAGGCAAACAACAATTAGCACTCGGCTTGCGTGGTGGATTACTGTCGCATCAGGGTTTGTTATGGGCCGGTTATGTTTTGTTTGTAGTGACAGCGAGCAGTGGTGGCCAGTGAGTCTCCACTGCCCTGATCCCCGACGAGTTGTACGACAAGGCAAGCCGTCGGTACTTCGGTTCATGTCAATTATTTCACGACCAATGATGAATTTAAACTATTTCATGACCAAATCCTCAAAACAGAGAAGAACACCATCATGAAGAAACCGACATGTCCTACAACAAAGGACATTTATAACATTCAGCAACCAGCAGTAGGCCCCAGCCAACTCTCTTTAGTGTGACTGTCCCTGCAGTGCGAAGTGGGAACACTGTAGACTAATTACCTGATTGAATGAGTAGACCTTCGGCTAGTTAGTATGTTAATTGTGCATTTCGTTAGACATCCCACGCTGACACCTGCTGATATTGACAAACATCTTTATTCTCATCTTTATTACCAATTAATGAATGTCAATTGCATTGCAAATTGCAATAGTATTTAAAACAAATGCCATACTTAATTTAATTAATGAATATTATCTGTATCTCCATATCGATTTGCATGATATTGAGTTATGTTTCGTACTAAGTGTGCGCCAGCCTCGCGGCCACAGAAACAGATTCATCGAATTATTTATTGAATCGACAGGTGTGTTCATTATTGATGTGGTATGTACCTAGATTTGTGAACCACGGGAATATTAATGAAGATCACTTCGGTTTGTTTAGATTTATATGACTTTTACCTTTTGATGATTCAGACGTAGGATTTAGGTTTCTAATGTTTGAAGGCACAGACGCATAAAGAGTCGCGCGTGTGACAAACGCATTACACATTCCCCTCGCTCGGTCGGCGTCGCCGGCAGGCGGCAGTCGGCGGTCGCAGTCGGTTGAAATACGTTTCGGAAATCACTGAAATACTAGTAGCGTGTTTGTTTAAAATTCAACGATGAGACGTGAGGCCATCGTGAGGCACAATCCTGAAGGAACGTTTCTTTTTATGGGGGTCACTCCGGTAAATAACTCGTCTTCGTTCGGGGGCTTCGCAGTCGAGTCACGCGTCACCCCCCTCCCTACCGCGCCGATACCTCCCCCCATAGAGGGGGCGCTCTAGCACACCGCTGCCACTCCGGACACTTTAAATATTTGAGCCATGCATTTATATAGTTGTCATTGAGATGGAGTAATATAATTTTACAATCAAGTGGGCAGAAGTATATGCGGGTCTGTGGACGGTGAACAAGGGATAGCTCATCGTCCGTCCGTCTAGTGACATGCGACAGGCCGTTTCAACGGCGTGTTCGTGTTACACGTGCGCCTCAAAGAGATGTCAGCAAAGTAGAGGGGCTTGGCAGAGCCACCGCCTGCTGGGGTTGTCGGTTATTTGGAAGAGATACCGCGACCCCGGAACATAAAGGGGAAAAGACAAAACATGGGTGAGTTTTATTAAATAAAAGTCTGACACTTCCCAAACTCTGTCGCTCTGAGCGGGGGGGGAGGTTATTTGATGACGTTCCGTCCGCAAAAACTTCATAACATGTTTTAGGGGTTCGAACCTCAAAAGGAAAATACAAAACCCTTATTGGATCACTTTGCTGTCCGTATGTCTGTCTGTCTGTCTGACTGTACTTTGTAGGGAACCCTCGGTGCGCGAGTCTGACTCGCTCTTGTATTTATCTCCGTACACTATTAATAAATCTCAACATCCCGTCACGCCACACATTTATATGAATTGTTCCATTGGTCTCTGAAGAAACAAAGACGGTCCACGAAGTCCAATGTTGGCACAATAAGTAGGAAAGCAAGATCTGCTTTTTGTCCTCGCTCGTGTAAAGGAAGATTAATAAACTTTTTAAGTGGGCAGATAAGAATTTGATAGATATGGAGTGGACCTAAATATATTTATATAATAAAGATACGACAAGCATATTCGAGAAGGCTACGGACATAAGTACAATAAAGGATTTCACCTTAAAATATCATAACAGCTACGCGATCATGGCTAGCAACACGTCACGTTCGATGAGATGCGATCCCTTCCATTTATTGGTAGAATATCAATTTTACCACAGGCTTTACGGCTCGTTGTGGTTTGTTAGATATAAGAGGCGCGGGCGCCGCCGGGCGTGGGAGGTAAGCGATCGTTACCGTATCTCCAGCGGATGGCGCTTTATCTTCGATGCTAATGAATGAAAACCATATCTGAGATATACAGCTCCAACTTATTGTTTACATTTAGTTAAAACGAAGGTTATTTGTTCTTAAAATATTCATTGAACTTGCACGTATTCGTACGGGCGTGGGTGAAGGCTCGTGCAACGTGTGACGTCACTCGGAGAGAACTCTCGCTGAACATAAATTGATATTGCTTGATGCTTTCTATACCACAATATAACAATATAATGTACATACGTTACAAATGAGCTCATTGTGCAATAAGTTATAGTGTTGTGTTTTAAACACATAATCGCGGTTTTGTTTTGAACACATAACTATAACCGTGTGGTACCCAGGTGCTGCATCACAGACAGACTGTTATCTTAATAAACTACTAATGAAACCTGGTCGTGAAGTAAATACAAGTGTCACAGTCAATGTTATAAAATTGCTGGCCGCAACGATTAGCATGCAAATGGAGAGAAACGCTTGCACGTCTCCAGCGTCCCACTGGAGAGCTAGCCGCCTGGCGCACTCTCCAGTGGCTAGTTCTGCAGTTAACTTACAACAGCGAAGACTAATCATTGGCAGACACTTGTGAAACGAGATACTCATTTTATTGTGACATTTTTTAAGTTAGATTTTTTTTTATAATTTCTTCATTTATAACTTGTACGACTATCTGTCGGATACTTGACGTCCCTCTCCATAACAGATTTAAACATACCCTTCAAATATATGTATTACCTATGTTAACTAGGTAGCGGTACCTATATACAAATAAGATACCTTCTGTTTACAAAAAAAGATTTAGTACAGTTGTAGCGTTTGATTTATTGTTAGAATTTTCACATGCACCAGACAAGAGTAAGGTATGGTATAGGCATGACGCGACAGCGCACTGCTGCCAACGCGAACCATACCGTGCATCGTGCTCACTGGGTTTCATCTGTTCCGTACTTCGACCTTGAGTACGGAACAGATGAGGCCCGACTCACAGGTACCCACCCTGCACGCATCTATCACTAGCTGTATCAGAAAAGTTACATACATTATACATAGCTACATTTTATCTTATCGTAAAGCATCACTCGATCAAATGAAACTCGGTAAATGTTTCTTACTGTTCTCAAGAATAATCTCGCTTCAGCTTCTTCCAAAGTAATTCATTGTTCTCGGAAGAACAAATCAAAGCACGTATTTAGAAGCCATTCTTATTTATATATTGTTCCCTCGTATAAATGCAGAAGGAATAAAAGCAGCAGTGAACAGCGATTACTGTTGCTGATTTCCAAATTCATGAGGCGAGCGGTGCCGGGCGCGCGGAAATGTGCAATCGACGATATTGCAGCGCGCGCTTCCGATACCAGCTCGCTACGCCGTGCCGGCTGCACATAACAAACTGCACACTCAATGTATATTAAAAAGGTGTATCTTCTCTATTTATAAGCTTTTAAACTGTTACTGAGCTTCTTGCTATTTCAGTTTGATCTTTAAATACGTGTTCGCATGTTGTTCTTGTTGGTCAGTGAACGACCACTATTTGTTGTACCATGTAGGTATAAAAAGGCGGGCAGTAGCATTTCCATAGAAGTCGATACATTCGTGAGTGACACACTCGACGCAGCCAGACGGTGGTGCCGTCAATACGTACACTTTACTGTTTCACATCATATCATAACCTGATAGCTGCCCTGTTCAAGTGTTCACGCTGGTCAGTGCCCACCAACTCTATGTTTTTATCGACTAACTTTTTATTTTCGGTGGTATCGTCTCATGCTTATTCAGAACGCAAGTATTTTTGTAACAAATAATTTGGGTCGACAATCTCGACAAGAAGACTAATGGATTGCATTCAGAGCGATTATATATCACCACGTTCCGCTAACGAATTCATCGCTCACAAATGACTTTTACTTATTTTACATTTCCAATGTTTTATTTTGTTCATTTGCGACGCACGTTGTGCGCACGCGCAGTGCTTAGTGACACACTCGCGCCGCGCCGCGTGCGCCGGGTTTATGCATTACATTACGAAGGCTTAAGGAACATTTGGTGCGGATCACATTAATCCGAGTTAATTCAAAGATCACATCAGGGACGCATTCGGGACGACACTGGGATCGGACACACGTCCGCGTCGGTCGCAATCACGAGCTTTCTCTTACGACTCAATAATATTAAAGTAGTCGCAGCGCGAAATGAGTTATCGCGACAAGTTTGCTCGGCAATAACTTATATCGATAAATTGTACAAGTCTAAAGAGGACTAATCGAGTCTAGATTTGTTGTTGGATTAAACGAGCCGGGCTGGTCGCCGGTGTCGCCGGTCGCGCCGGTCGCGCCTGTCGTGTCGCGTGGAGCTGGGTGTGCACTTGTTAAGCTGTAATGTTATTATTACTAATTCCGTGAAGCGTGGCTATTCTGTCGACTGTCGACTGCTCGGCGATACTCGTTTTTATTGGCAAGTGCATACATAAAGCCGAGAGTTGACTTTGCTCTTGTTAGCGAGCATAAATCAGCTTCGGAGTGGTTGTACAGTCGAGAGATACGCGCCGATACAATACAATCCAGAGTGACTCTACACTACTGGACATTGTTATTAGATTCGTCACATTGTATTTACATTCGAACTAAAACAATACGTACTGTTTCATTAACTTCTGGTGAGAACACGTCACATGTTATTTTGTCCAACGCTTTAGGCAATTGCCGAGAATTTCGAACGTAGATACCGTACGTGAGATGTCTTGAATGTCATGTTTGTATCCTTGGGAACGCTGCTGTCCAAACTTTTGGGAATTCTAGACAGAGTTAAGGAGACCACCGTTTTTATTTTATTACTATGGTTTAACTACTATTACTTATTAAGGACTTATTGCTCTTATAACAAACTGTACCTTAGGTTGCCTAGTTGACATGCCATGCCGAAAGTATTTACTTCAAAGAAACGCACATGCCAAGTAAAATTCATTAATTTAATCGCTTGATTTAAAAAGCAAGTTAGCTTTTCTTAAACCCCTTTATTCAGAAATATTTAGATTTTACTAAAGCGAACAAGTAAATAAGGCTCTAAAAATATTGAATACCTTACCTTGCAAAGGTTAGAAATGTATCAAACTTTCTTTCCCTCGTATAGCAGTCTCTTGGTCGACTTACAAACCAAGACAAAAACCAAGAGGAGGTTTAGGAAAAAGCGCAGCGAGCATAAAAAGTTTGGACACCTAGGTCACCCCTAACTGAATCTTTAAATTCGAATCGGTAACCCAAAATCCTGGCACTAGACCTGGCACGGAAACAGCTAGTTTGCCACATTATAGTAATAACAATAATAAAAACCACCCCATTCATTGTTGATGCAGTGGTCGCTTGCGCCAGTGCTCAGCACAGGGTTACGAGTATGACTCCTAGGCCAGGCAGTGTTAATGGGTATTTTCATCAGAAATTCCTCCATAGCGGCCTTAAGAATGCCAAGCCAGATTGATTGAAGTTGATGGCAATAGAGGGCGAGTCCATCCCTCTATTACTTGCGAATTGAACATGACTGGTGAAATGTGGATGTAGTTACTATCAGGTGCACTACCTTACACCGTGAGGACTACAGAGCGTAATGTCCATAAAACCATCGTCTGGAGGAAAACTTGTGTAATTACCGGGCACCGGCTGACCGGCAAAGTGATACTCGTGTGTGCAACTTGGACGGTGCGTCGATATGCAAATAGTGCTGAAACTTGAGCCGCGATATTAGTTGTGAAGTGTCGTGTAACTGTGCAGTTCAGTTCAGTGGCGGGAGGCTCACTGGAGGTGGCCGGCGCAGTGCGTGTCTGCGGGACGCGGGTGCACTGGTTGATAGTCGTATCATCACTCAAGGATTCTTTTCTATGTAGATCTATCGTTATTTCACAATTAATCCTTACTAATATTATAAAAGTGCAAGTGAGTTTGGTTATTTGTTTGTTACGTCTTCACGCCTAAATGGCTAAACCTATTTTGATGAATTTGGTACAGAGATGGTTGGGACCCTGGAAACGGACAAAGGCTATATTTTTTAAAGTGAGAAATGAGGGAGAAAGAGGGAAGAAAAAGGAAAACGTAGCTTTGCTATTACACAAATAAGGCGTAAGGGCAAAAATAATACAGGTAGCAGGTACTTTTAATCACGAAACTACACCACTACGGAATCCGGAACGCCTCTCTGAATCTTCTTATGTCATATTTGTGTGGTAGGATTCAGCGAGATGATGTTAAAGGAAAAAGATCTCCCGGATCTGTAATAAGAATGGGAGTACCACAAGGCTCAATTCTTGGCCCTTTTTTGTTTCTTATTTATATAAATGACTTGCCTTACCTCATAAAGGATAATCATGATATAGTGTTGTTTGCAGACGACGCTTCTCTTTTATCTAAACTAAAACGTAGCAGAAACGCAGCCAACATTTGACATTTAATGGTTTGACATTAAATGTCAAAATGTAAAATGACTTTATTTAATATTTTATTATTTTTATTTAATTTTACATTTTTTATTATTATTTGAGACATTTTACGATTTCATTATGATCTCATTTTTGTCTGGACCTTAAAAGAGACTGTAACTTCTGAGTTTGTTTCGGCTGTTTCTTCTCAGAGTAGTACACACAGTAGTAGAAACACCGGCCTCATCTAGTTTTTAAAAAAGACGTGTAAAAGTGTTTGTGAAAACCTACTTGCAAAATAAACATCATTTATCATTATCGTTTACCTGCAAGTCAGGAAAGGGAACTGTGTTACCCCGAATTTAACGCGAGCGAAGCCGCGGGCAAAAGCTAGTGTAAAATATTTTGGTTTTTGAATGTGATTAGATATTGTTGCACAATTACCCTGAACCTGTTGTAAAGGGAAGGACCCTTTTCAATAGGTCCGGGGTAGACTTGGTGGGACTTTTTTAAAACTAAATAGACTATTAATATGATTGTCTCGTGTCCTGGGCACCGCGCCGGCGGCTCGGCCGCGCTTGACGTTTTGGGATATGGCTGATGGTAATGAATAGTGTTGCATTCTAACGGTCACTGCCACACAACGAGGTACCACCAACTAGCCCTGCTTACGTAGTTTAATAAAACGATGAAAATATTCCTGATGCTGAACTCAAACGTTGTCAAAACAAAATGATGTCTTGAACGCGACGATGAAAACTTTCAAGTGGTTATGTCTGCGGGTGTCAGGCTCGTCACAACACTCTTTTAAAACTTCGATGAATTTTGAAAACTCTGACATCTGAACCAACAGAAATCCAGTCAGACGAGTCACCAACTCAATCCTGCTTTAAACTCGCGGAAATTAAAATGCAAACGTAACGCCGTGCTTAGGAAAGCGTTCACCAAATGATGACAAATGAAAAATTATTCGAAGAAACTTCAAGGAGAAAATAAAGGAGGGGTGAGGAACTCCGGGTGACAACGTAAGCGTAAATAAGTGAAGCGGCAAATTGTTCATTTAAATTGTATGAAAAGCTGTATATTCGGCTGGTTTGCGCCCCGCGCGCCATGCAGACACCGTGGGCCGTGGATGCGGCATCATCTGAGCAGGAATTGGCGGTATCATAGTTCTTTATACTCGAATATACTTCAAGTTCCATTACATAATACCTTCGGATGAAGAAGTTTTAGTAGGAATCCGCAAACATTCCCGTCTGCTCCACAAAGCCCGCCGACAAGAGACTAAACTCTGCATTTAAATCGAATCATTGCACACGCCGCACCCTTTGCCCCTCTCCCGCTTCGTCTCCTTCCTACCTCAATGTTAAAAACGTGTTTACAATCTACATTCATTTTGTTTGGGAACAACAGACGTCGTCCGTACGGGTCTGCACCGAACCGGGCGCGACTCACTGACACAAGCGACGATTGATATAAATTAATGTATTCTGACCCAAATTATCTGTGTTCATTCTATTTCCCGTTTAAATTCCGCGAAGCGTTCGGAGTAGTACAATTTGAAATTTTAGGGACTCGTCAAAACATCCCTTGTTATTATATCATTTACATTTTGCCGGCTAACTCTCTGGGAATTTACGAAACAAGTCATGTTTCAACAATTTAGCGCAAAGCCTCACGTTTTCACGACGTAAGCTGTCGTTATCTGTCCGCTGCCGAGTGCGCCATTTTTTCAGCTGAGCGTAGTCTGGGCATCGCGTCGTCCGGCTAGGTGTGGAGCGGTGCGGTGCGGAGCTGTGCGGTCCCTCCTAACATTAGCATACATTAACATTATAATCCTTGTTGTTTGGCGGTATTCGCGCAGCATTTGACTCGGATATTATTTAGATTACACGGGGAGGCGGTGCACGAGATCGCGGGGAGCGGGACAGGAGGAAGGGGAGGAGCCGCGGGTCAAATAGTTTTATTGAGTTTGAGAGTGGAGCTCCTTCTTTGTTTATGATTAATGTAGTCCTCGTTGTTCTCGCAGTTCGCTAAGTTGGCGTTCGGCTGGTCGAGGTGGATTAGCGAATGATGAACGAACCGCTCGCTATTTATAACAGTCGCGACGCTGTTCACGAACAAATATGTACTCATTTAATCATTTCCATCAGAGACAGTTCTTCAATAGAATTGTAATTAATTCTGGTACAGCACGAGCGTGAATGCAATGTAGTGCTTGTTTGCAGATGTTAATTTAGAGAGCAAATGTTTGTCATTCAAATGAATGATCCAGTAATTTTAACATTTAATGCGGCGCCTATTGTGGCCCCTGGCGCTCTAGCATATAATACGTGTGACACTACTGTGGCTCGTGGCACTCTAGCAGATACGTGTGACACTACGGTGGCTCGTGGCACTCTAGCAGATACGTGTGACACTACGGTGGCTCGTGGCGCTCTAGCAGATACGTGTGACACTACTGTGGCTCGTGGCGCTCTAGCAGATACGTGTGACACTACGGTGGCTCGTGGCGCTCTAGCAGATACGTGTGACACTACTGTGGCTCGTGGCGCTCTAGCAGATACGTGTGACACTACTGTGGCTCGTGGCGCTCTAGCAGATACGTGTGACACTACTGTGGCTCGTGGCGCTCTAGCAGATACGTGTGACACTACGGTGGCTCGTGGCACTCTAGCAGATACGTGTGACACTACTGTGGCTCGTGGCACTCTAGCAGTTACGTGTGACACTACTGTGGCTCGTGGCGCTCTAGCAGATACGTGTGACACTACTGTGACTCGTGGCACTCTAGCAGATACGTGTGACACTACGGTGCCTCGTGGCACTCTAGCAGATACGTGTGACACTACTGTGGCTCGTGGCGCTCTAGCAGATACGTGTGACACTACTGTGACTCGTGGCACTCTAGCAGATACGTGTGACACTACGGTGGCTCGTGGCGCTCTAGCAGATACGTGTGACACACGGTGGCTCGTGGCACTCTAGCAGATACGTGTGACACTACTGTGGCTCGTGGCGCTCTAGCAGATACGTGTGACACTACTGTGGCTCGTGGCACTCTAGCAGATACGTGTGACACTACTGTGGCTCGTGGCGCTCTAGCAGATACGTGTGACACTACTGTGGCTCGTGGCACTCTAGCAGATACGTGTGACACTACTGTGGCTCGTGGCACTCTAGTAGATACGTGTGACACTACGGTGGCTCGTGGCACTCTAGCAGATACGCGTGACACTGCCACAGCTGTAGCCTTTAAATATTATCAAACAAGTAATTACAGACAAAGTTAGAAGAAAAACGAATGACAAGGAGCGACTGCCTATCTGACCTCCACAACCCAGATAGTGGTGGGTAATACGATACCCCTTGGTAAAACTGGTTGTTAGAATTGAGACTGTGCGGTGCGTGACCCTTTACGGGGCCCCATTGTGGGTTTCAGGGCGCGTTCAAGGAACGCAAAAGCTGGTAGCCACAATGCTGATCCGGGGCTACCGCACGATATCCGGCGAGGCGGCGAGCCTCCTTGGCGGATTGTCACCGTGGGATCTGGAGGCGATAGTCCTCGCGCGCCTGTACGAGTGGCACGCCACAATAATAGTGAACAAAAGACCTCTCTTCGAGGCCTGCCAGGGCCACCGCCTGCTGGGGTCGCGGGAGGTTCGAAAGAGATACCGTGGCTCCCGAACATAAAGGGCAAAAGAAGGAACATGGGCTTATGGGTCTTATTCAGTAAAAGTCTGACACTCCCCCCCGCTCTTGACAATTTCCCAACCGATAAAAAAAAGACCTGAGACTTTTACTTACTACATACATTTTTAACTGTATAGAAAAAAATGTATCAGTTAAATGTTTGAGTTTGATAAGAAGGCAAATAATTTATATAAGAACTAGCTTTTGCCCGCGGCTTCGCTTGCGTTGAATTTGGGGTAACACAGTTCCCCTTTCCTGATTTGCAGGTACCTGCTACCTGTAGTTTTTGCCCTTGCGCCTTATTTAATTGTAATGCTAAGGTTCCCTTTTCTTCCCTCTTAACTCAGTTGAAAAAAAAGACTATGTCCGTCTCCAGGGTCTCAACTATCTCTGTACCAAAATTCATCAAAATCGGTTTAGCCATTTAGGACCGCCGTGAAGACGTAACAAACAAACCAACAAACTCACTTTCGCTTTAGTAAGGATTGCAGGAGGTTAGTTACTTTTAGTAAAAACGCATGCTGAACTTATCGAAGCCTCATCTACCAAGCGGTTCTAAGCAAGACTTTATTAATTAATAATAATAGCAGCCTAAAACTTTTTTCATGTGGTCCCATTGCAATTTTATTTATATTGCTTAGATAGTTTATGAGTTATCGTCTATAATACATATTTTTTTCTCTATATCTATATGGACGATCTGCTAATCTTTTAGTGACAATGGAAAATTAATACTCGATAAAAATTGTGTGATGTATATACTATATTATTATATCATTATACCATAACTAAAAATGCAGAAAAAAAAACTTAAAAAAAAAACGGTGGCCAAAACTCAACGAAACGAACAAAAGTCACAGACTTCCGGAAGTAAAGTTATTTTCTACATTTTAGTTTTTTTTTGGAAGTCGGTTTTTTTTCATTTTTATTCCAGCCACATCACACTGTTAATAAAGAGAAGTCCTGATGCTCATCAACAAGTAGTGTTTAAATAGCAGGCAGCTAATCGTTGTGTCCGGCAGAGAGCCGCACGTTCGCTCACTTAGCCGGATGTCCGGCGTCGTGCTCGGACACGCGCCGTGTGCCGACTGCGAGTCCGGACGGAACCACGGCACTGTGACTGAATATTTGTTTTACACTCTGCTATGAAACTTTGAAAAAACTCGTCAATTTATTCTTCTTCATATAGTATAAATTGTCACAAAGTATTTATTAAATCACAAATGTAAACAAATATAGAAACTCCCGTCCACCAAGGCCACTATCATATAAGAGTCACCGATACACGATGATATATTACTACATTTTATGATCAATTCAAATGATAACACGTAAATTTGATAAACCTATATTTTTAAGTATATTTTTAGGGTTCCGTACCTCAAAGGGGAAAACACGGAACTCCTATCGGATCACTTTGTTGTACGTCTGTCTATCTGTCTGTCAAGACCCTTTATCTCGGGAAAGCTTGAAGGTATAGAATTGAAATTAAAACGACATACTCAATTCTGTGGTCCATTTGTACTGTAAATCAAAACTCAACCTTTTAAGTCTACCCAGTCAAAAGATGGCTGTTTATGTGACAAGTTTGTAGGGAACCCTCGCCTGTACTGAGTCTGAGTCTGACTAGCTCTTGGTCGGTTTTGCTTTCCTATTTGTCTATGTGGGTGATGTCCATATTAGTCATAGTTACAATGTGAGATGATACTTAACAAAGATTTATGTAAGTTGCGCAAAATGGGGAAAAATGATAAAATAACCGACTTCAAAAAAAGCACTGATTTTAACATTACTTTCGAACATCGGTGGCTGACAAGCCAATGAAACAAACAAAAATCACCGACTTCCGAAAATATTTTTATACACTTTGTGTTATGAAAAAAACGGAACCCTTTTACTTAGTTGTCCGTCTGTCTGTCAAGAGAGAGAAATTAAAACCATTAACTCATATCTGCGGTCCCTTATAGCTGTGTAAAAATTAACCCTAGTCCCTTACCAACCCAGCCGCCGGCGCCGCGCGCCGTGGGAGACGCTTCGGGCGTCCAGCGCCGCGAGATGGCTTCCGGCCACCGTAGACGCGGGTCTGTGCACGTTGAGCAATGGGTAGCTCACTGTCCGTCCGTCTAATGACGACAGGCCATGTCGACGGAGCGTTAGTGAGCCACCGCCTGCCGGGGTTTAGCAAACGGAACGGAAGGAACACGGCTGGGTTTTAGTCAGTAGCCAATAAAAGTCTGACACTACCCCTGCTCCGCCCAGAGCGGGGAAGTTATTTGCTGATTACCCATCTACAAAAAAAAACCCTAGTCTACGGAGTCAAAAGAAATGGGCGTTTATGTCGCAAGTTCGTGCGGAATCGTCGGTGTATGAGTCCGACTCGCACTTAGCCGGTTTATGTCGTATTTGTTAGAGAATATGCCACAGCCGGGTCTTGAACGACAAGGGTTGATCGCGTTCAATGTCACTGTAAACGGAATAGTTGATGCATTGCGGTGAGGTGTGAGTGTGGGGGAGTGGGGGCGAAGTGTGACGTGTTTACTCCGTCAGCTGCGGGCGCCGCGCCGATGTAACGTGCAGCGTGACGTCCGCGTGACATCGGCGTGAGCGCTAAGTAGGCGGTGACATCGGACCGCGATGTAGGTACGATAGGTACTGATTATTGGTTAGAGAATGATAAACGTAGTGGTATTCTGTTGTAATTTGTCACAAAACATAGTGAAGTAGGTACTAATACAATTTCATGATACAATTAGAAAATACTTACACCAGAATGAAATAAATAACACATTAGTTAACTAGATATGTCTGAGGACATAGAAGTAAAAAAACAGCCATCTTTAAAAGTTGCTACGCTACGAAAATACAAATGACAGTTGCTACGAGCGAATGCTACGAGCGAGTGCTACGAGCGAGTGCTACGCGCTACGCACGTGTTCCAAGCATAAGCGTGAATTTTGTAGTTTCTTTCATAGATAATGTATAATATTAGTCTCTACATTACAAAATTTAAAAAAAACCCGAAATCCTAAATCTTATCTAAACAAATATAAATAGGAATACAAATGGCTAAAGAATGAACATGGATAGTTTTAGTCAGTACAAGTCTGACACCCTCTTCCGCTCCGCCCAAACAGGGAGAAGTTATTTGATGATTTCCCATCAACAAAAGAAAAACAAAGAGGTAAGCACAGTGTGACGCTCATTGTTTGTCAAATCAAACTCACTAAATTCATTGATCATTATTACAAACTACAAATAGACCAAAAACAGTAAACAAAATATCAATAATAATTGACGGGCCTGTTGGTCTAGTGGTTAGTGGCCCTGACTGCTGAGCCGGAGGTCGTGGGTTCGATTCCCACCCAGGACAAACTTTGTGTGATGAGCATGATTGTTTGTTCTGTGTCTGGGTGTGATTTATCTATAATATGTATGTATTTATAAATTATATAAGTATGTATATCAGTTGTCTGGTTACCATAACACAAGCTCTGCTTAGCTTGGGATCAGATAGCCGTGTGTGAGTTGTCCCAAGATATTTTTTTTTTTTTTTTTTTTTTTATTTGTGCAAACACACAACAGTAGCATACATTAGGTAGAACAGTTACTGCGGCTCAGCGCACTTACCGTCAGTACTGGCGCCGCCGCCGCCGCCGACAGCACGCAGCACATCAAGTGATACGCAAGCAATGGACTAATGTTTATTCTAAAACACATGCGTATCATACACCGTGGATTTATTTAGAAACACTTAGCTAGCGAAGATGTTGATGGGTGCCATACTTAACGTGGTACTAGGGGGCATGTGTTTGGGGGTGAGCCTATTGCCAGCAACAGGACACAAATCCAAACTTTGTGGCTTCTTCTAAGAAAATCCTGGTTGAAAAACCAATAACACATAGCCCGACCCGGGATTCGGATCCAGAACGTCATGCTCAGCAGAGCAGCTCATACAAGCAATCTCCTTTACGTCATGCTTAGCAGAGCAGACGCATATAAGCAATCTCCTTTACGTCATGCTTAGCAGACGCATACAAGCAATCTCCTTTACGTCATGCTTAGCAGAGCAGACGCATACAAGCAATCTCCTTTACGTCATGCTTAGCAGACGCATACAAGCAATCTCCTTTACGTCATGCTTAGCAGAGCAGACGCATACAAGCAATCTCCTTTACGTCATGCTTAGCAGACGCATACAAGCAATCTCCTTTACGTCATGCTTAGCAGAGCAGACGCATACAAGCAATCTCCTTTACGTCATGCTTAGCAGACGCATACAAGCAATCTCCTTTACGTCATGCTTAGCAGAGCAGACGCATACAAGCAATCTCCTTTACGTCATACTTAGCAGACGCATACAAGCAATCTCCTTTACGTCATGCTTAGCAGACGCATACAAGCAATCTCCTTTACGTCATGCTTAGCAGAGCAGACGCATACAAGCAATCTCCTTTACGTCATGCTTAGCAGACGCATACAAGCAATCTCCTTTACGTCATGCTTAGCAGAGCAGACGCATACAAGCAATCTCCTTTACGTCATGCTTAGCAGAGCAGACGCATACAAGCAATCTCCTTTACGTCATGCTTAGCAGACGCATACAAGCAATCTCCTTTACGTCATGCTTAGCAGAGCAGACGCATACAAGCAATCTCCTTTACGTCATGCTTAGCAGACGCATACAAGCAATCTCCTTTACGTCATGCTTAGCAGAGCAGACGCATACAAGCAATCTCCTTTACGTCATGCTCAGCAGAGCAGCTCATACAAGCAATCTCCTTTACGTCATGCTTAGCAGAGCAGACGCATACAAGCAATCTCCTTTACGTCATGCTTAGCAGACGCATACAAGCAATCTCCTTTACGTCATGCTTAGCAGAGCAGACGCATATAAGCAATCTCCTTTACGTCATGCTTAGCAGACGCATACAAGCAATCTCCTTTACGTCATGCTTAGCAGAGCAGACGCATACAAGCAATCTCCTTTACGTCATGCTTAGCAGACGCATACAAGCAATCTCCTTTACGTCATGCTTAGCAGAGCAGACGCATACAAGCAATCTCCTTTACGTCATGCTTAGCAGACGCATACAAGCAATCTCCTTTACGTCATGCTTAGCAGAGCAGACGCATACAAGCAATCTCCTTTACGTCATGCTTAGCAGAGCAGCTCATACAAGCAATCTCCTTTTCCTAAAGCAGCATCACTGCAATTATTTTAATATCCGGAGCCTTAGCCAGTTAAGAATGAAATAATTGCGATTAATACAACACAAGTGTCAGCCGATGTCAGCGTCACCGCGACACCAAAGCCGTGCTTACTGACACACATTGAGCACACATTGTATTGTACCGCCCATCTAGCATTGTGACAGGTCAGTTTCAGTAACTGTGGCGGTGTGTGTATCTTTCTATACAGATTGATCCTTCTGTGTGTTAGTGTACACTTACAGGTGCACGGCGGGCGCGGGGGGGGGGGGGCGGAGGGGAGGCGGTGCATGTCGAGGCATGTCTCGCCTGACCCATTACACTTCGCCTGCGATACTTATTCATTGTTTCATTTTATATTTATCTCCATTTGCGTTTCATGTTTAAGCAAAAAAGCAAAACTTTTTATCGTATACTAGCTGTGCCCAGCGGTTTCACCCGCTGCTCAGGTCCCCTTATCACTTAGGGGTTTGAAAGATAGATAGTAGCCGATTCTCAGACTTACTGAATATGCATAAAAAACATTTAATAAGAACCGGTCGAGCCCTTTCGGAGGAGTATGGGAATGAACATTGTGACACGAGAATTTTATATATTAGACTAGCTTTCGCCCGCGGCTTCGCCCGCGTTAAATTCGGGAAAACACAGGTCCCCTTTCCTGAGGTACCTGCTACCTGTAGTACCTGTTGTACCTGTAGTAATAAATAAGGTGCCCTAGCACCTTATTTATTGTAATAGCAATGCCAAGTTTTTTCTTTTTTTCAATCTTTCTCCCTCATTTTTCACTCTTTTTAAAAAAAATAGCCTATGTCCGTCTCCAGGGTCCCCACTATCTCTATACCAAAATTCATCAAAATCGGTTTAGGCGTGAAGACGTAACAAACAAACGAACTCACTTTCGCTTTTATAATATTAGTAAGGATTAGATGTATCGTATCGCGATGTGTGGTTCCGAATTCAAGAAGGAGCTTTAGAAGTTTTCTACACTACGGGACAACAAAAGGCGAAAATATATCAATTGTGTACACACGACGACACATCAACCTATACAAAACCAGTTTATGCTGCTCTCTCAACAACGGATCGTACACCATAGATTTCAAGTACAATGAGAGATCAGCATAAACTGGTTTTGTATAGGTTGATGTGTCGTCGTGTGTACGACGTACACAATTGATATATTTTCGTTCATTGCCAGACTATCGGGCTCTGTGCTAAATACTGAAAAACTCCCATTGTAATCCGACACTTTGCATTGCTGGGTCAAAAGCGAATTCCTTATATCTCGCAGACGGTATGTCTCGACGAAAGCATAGATCAAAAACATACGCGACTTGTGAGTGCGTCAGTCACCGTGCTCGTAGATAGACACACACACGTCGCGGTCGCAAGCTCGCGCGGCATGCCAGGAGTGCGCGGCGCGCGCGGCTCGCTTCATCCATACTCTATAGTCTACACAAACATACAGTACAATGAGTGCTAGATGATTATACCGACTGATGTCTACTACTTCGGTGTACTACCAACTAGTACTTGTAGTTAGTTATTGATTGCATTCCAATGGGTTACATGAGATACGAGTACGTACGTACCCACGTTCTACATACAACGAAGGACTGCAGCGAGAAACCTACTTATAAAATAGGTTTCTTACGTTAAAATTACTTACTGATCTAAGCGATTTCGGTTTCAGTTTACTAATTGCCTCTTCTGACAAACTGTGTAACAGGTTATTTAGTGCTGAAGATGCAAGACGGGAGCTCATTAATATTGCTAGTGCAACAAACGGCGACGGTCCGTGTCCTAACTGATGTGCTCTAGCATCATTAAGATTCAGCGCCATAAGCGGCGGGCACGGCTTTGACGAATAAGTAGTCGGGGAGCGCGACACACGCGACCCGCGCTGTGGACGCGACTGGCCGCCTGTCCGAATGTACGAGACCGGCTGATGATGGATCGACGCCGGACGGCCTCGGGGATTAACACCGTTCGAACCGTACGGTGCGCGGTGTGACGGATTAACTGGTATGGAAGCGGCGCAGTACTCCCACACAGTGGACACTGGGTCGGCGATCCAAATATATCATCCGCGGCTTACGATGTGAGAATGATGAGCTGCAGAACAGTTGTGCACAAGTGTTGCTGAAACGGATATATTGTCGGTTCTCAGGAAGCTTGTAACTACTGCATGTCAGAACTGCATGTGCGGTTTGGAACTTAATCAAATCAAATCATTTATTTCAATTAGACCATTACCAGGCACTTTTGAATGTCAAGAAACAAAATGAATCTACAGTCCCGGTCACAAGGCATAATAACTTGTGAAAGTAACTAGGTACTGTAGTTGCCCATTCCAAAGCGTTGATCTCTATGGAGAAGAATGGGCAAGAAACTCCATGGACACTCTTTTAAATTATAATATTATTACAAAATCGTATTTCAACATTCATTCATGTTGAGATTATACAAATATGTGAGAACGATGTAGAAAGACGTGCAGACAGTTAGAGCGTCCAGAGTAAATAAAAAGCAAAATTTAATTTAAAATCTAAATAAATTAAAACTAAACCGTGGTAGCTAAAAAATGACCAGTCCCAACTGACAGCGCCCGTTCACGAACATGACGTATGGATCAGCCCCATTCAGCTCGACCATTTTGAAGGGAGCTAAATGACCCGACACACCCGCCACCATCAGCGAGACATTTAAGTGAGCATGACACTATCAACCACCAGGGCTTCGTCAAGTCAATAATAATACATAGCACTCACATATGGGCTTAATAATTATACAATACTAGAGAATTGATTTTATACATTGCAAAGATAGTCTTACAATCTTCTGCAGCTTCCACTATAACTTCGGATACTAATCAATGAGTTTACTATGCTTGTGGAAGCATTTTTATCATCAATATAATCCCCCAACTTATAATATGCTTGCCTACATAGTGTGCGTTTAATACAAGATTTAAATTTCGTCTCATTCAGTTGGAGAATGTGGGGAGGTATTTTTATTGTAGCATTTCAAACAGTACCCCATGAAAGATGAGTCTACTTTAGCTAACCAGAAACCCGGCTGAACCAATTGGTCTATCACCTCGTTTACCAAATAGATCCATTTTTTTCTCATGTACATGATGTTTTCATAGATATGTTGACAAAGTTCTGTCATGATGTTAATTTCCTTAAACTGTTCTCTTAGAGAATCTCGCCTACGTAGATTATACATAATGAAGGTACTGTTCGTGCACTGTGTACTTATTTTTTTATGTAAGTAATTGCTTTGTGCAGGAACACACCAACATTAACAACACTAACTACTATAACAACACATTTCGCTCATAAAACTCAGACTGTCTATATACTTAAAAATACATACATATTTAAATGCGTTACAAACTGATCGAATAAACGTCATGTTATGTCTCTGCAACGGAGATGTTAATTTAGTAATCGCACAACAGGTTAACAAGAAACTGCGATGATTAAAAGCAGAGCGCGGCAGTTAGCAGCGGTAACAGGCAGTTATAGAGGTGGAGCCACGAGGCGTAGCTAGTTGATACGAACGCGATCATATCCGCCAAGGCGCAGCCGTGTACGCGGCTGTGCAGTGCAGTACGCACATCAGCCTATACAAAACCAGTTTATGCTGATCTGTCAACTACGGATCGTACACCGTAGATGTCCCGTACGATGAGGTCAGCATAAACTGGTTTTGTGTACGTTGATGTGTCATCGTAGTACAAGTTATGATGATGTGTGTATTATTACATTGCAATATTAATTCTATTTGTATAATAACGTGTTGATATTAATCGGCTAGCCCCTCTGGAATGGGGAGTGTAGTCAATAAACCATATTGCTTCACAATCATTGAAGACTGACACTGAAATCGAGATGTTCCAATAAATAATGCTGTATGGGTAATTATGTTGTCTTATTAATCATTCTGATCTTACATTTGAAACATCTCGAAATGATTTCCTAGCAAGACAAGTTACGATCCAAAGATCAAGATAAGCTGTTGCGAGAACATAAGTGCGCGCGAGTGCAACACAAACAAACACATACATTGCAACAAGAGCAGCGCACGCGCATCCATCAAGATGAACTGCGCATTGTGTCGTGTATCTTGCGTGAGTTTTATTAAAACTGCGAATATTTGGTACATGATTGAGTTACGCTTAGATTTGATAATAAAATACACTGGTATGGAGACGCTTTTCTGCTTTTCCCATCTACAGGCCCGTCCAGGCAAGCATGGCTTAACCTGAAGCTCGAGCTGAGCGGCTAATATTACCTGTATTATATATATTATTTGTGCAATAGTCAGATAAGCCACTCATTGTTTAGTCTAGACTTAGATTCTAGCCCGACTTGTTGACATAAGTCCCGCGTCCCGCGACCCGCAGCCCGCAGCCCGCAGCCCGCAGCCCGCCTGCGCAACAACAACGGACTCCGTGAACACGCATCGCTTTCCATTTTCATGCCACTCCGCACTACTGCTACACTAACTCACACGTTTCCTTTCTTGACATATTAATTTCCGTTTTCTCGCTGTCATGAACATCGTAAAGGTTGTATTTGGTATGGGATGCTGTGGAAATGTATCCGATAAGTTGGCAGTGGTTACGTAGGGAAAGGCTTCCAAGTATAGCTAGTAAATGATAGCGTGTTATTATAAATGCGCGACGCCGCCGCCGCAATGGGACGAGCGCCGCCATACCGCGTACCGGCCTGTCCGGGACAGTTAATCAAACTCTGAGCTATGCCTCAAGTAAATGGTCCTGGTTTGTGCAATGACAACTGCAGAAGGTCCACTCCGTGCAGTGGTGAAATAACAAAGCCTACAGACGCAGCATGCACGCTAAATATTATCGTTGACACCTCACATAATTTTAAAGTAATCACCAAGTCAGTGTCAAGACCATTTAATTACAAACCCACGTGGATAAATTTAGCGCAAAGAGAGGTTTTCTTTTTGAAGTGGTTCTTCTCGACGTTGGTCGGCGGCGGCGCGTCGTCGTGCGCGGTCGGCGCTGTTCGGGCTGTCTCGGGTAATGTTATTTAATTGAAGCTGACGCGGGGGCGGGGCTGGACCACACTTGACGAATTAATGTAAGCCAGTAATAACACGGGGCGGCGAGTAATTTATACCGGTAATGAATTATAATACATCATAGCGGGCTATAAACATGACTCGCTCACGACACTCACTCTAATACATATTCTCCATAAGGTATTCGGCCGTGTTCGCAGCGAGCGAGCGAGCGCTGACGTGCGTGCGGAGTGCGCACGAGTCCGTGCTGTCCCTTACGAGTACGCATTCCGACCCGATGCCTTATTAGATACCAAAAAATAATAATTCCATACACATTATAAAACCAACTGGACAAATATAAAACGGAACTTTATTAAAAACGTTTAATTTTCAGATTCAACGAGTAATCTATTGCATGTGAATCGACAAATGTATGTGAAATAATGTATGTGACATCTTCGTAATTATAGTATTAAACAGAACACGATACCCACACAGCACTGCTGCATATTTTATGACTGTTATTATAAGATTTTAAATAATTGTTATTAGTGTTCGCGGAGGTAACAACACAATCAGTGGTCGCAGGTGACGCCGCGGGGCGCGCGCTGCTCGCCGCGTGTAAACACGCATTGCAGTGAATGTACATGCCTTCGAGATTGTTTTGTCTTCGAATGTCAATTACGAAGAAATAACGCTAGTAATGGTCGTAACCGAAGTTAGGGCGCGTAGGCGGCCTTATCCGTGAGGAGCTGATCACACGCGCGCATACAAATTGACGCATTAAAGATGTGCCGCGATTATAATCTTAATAGCTTTCTCAAATTAAGTTATATTGAAAATTTATGTGAAAATTTACAAACATGTCGGTAGGAGAATCATAATTAGTTATTACATAAATCATTATCGTTATTTTAAGACGACGTTGACGTTACATTAAAATCAATAGCTATATATTGAAATAATGTTTTGTAACTGCTATCTAAGAAAACACGTAGCCATAGATTCCCCCGAGCAGCGAGCAGCGAGCAGCGAGCAGCGGCACATCGCGGCTCCGCCTCACTCTGCGTCGACATAGCGTGATACACTCCGCTACTACCAGAAACTTTCAAATGCTTTTAGCAGATCAAATAGTAAAGTATACGGACGAAACCAATAGACTGGTAGGTAGCCATTTACAGTATGGTGGAAAACTAATTTAATTTGGAGTATAAAAGTGGATATAGTCGGACACATCAGGGCGATAACAGCAGTGTAGGGGCGCGTGGTTTTGGTCAACTAATTGAAAAAGTTTTAGTCGCGTCGGGTGTCGCTCGACGAGGGTGCGCGGTCGCTCGTGTGAGCACATCCTTATTGAGTGTCGTATTCAAGTCAGTTTGTACGGTCAAGCAACCGCACATTGTACTTTGGCCTAGTTAGAGAACTGCAAATTTTGTTAATTTATAAAATGTAATACAGTCACGTACTCAAGTACGTCAGTCTTCGGTAGAATATCGAGCTCGCGTAACATTTAACATTTTAAACATTTTTTATAACATTTTTACATTATTTTCTTTTATATTATTTTAGTGCATTTTTTCGTATTAAAATACCTTTTTGAACATTAACATTTATTTTATTAACATTCAACATTTACTGTAAGGGTCCTGCCCTTACATTTGGTCCTTCGAATTAAGTGTAAAATCAGTGCCGTGGTATATTTTCACTCGCGGGAACATTTTGAACATTAAACTCGAACATTAATCAGAACATTCAACAGAACATTAAAACACAGTGTGAAGAGTGAAAGTGAGAGTACGCAGAACGAGGTGAAGTATAAGCAGCAGGCAGGTGTAAGCAGCGAATCCGGTGAGCACGTTCCATTTTACCTATTTTTCTGAAATTTTGGATTTGTGTACCGAGAAACAACAATGTCTTCGTACGATGCTTTACTTGATTCTCAATCTGCCAATCTTAACTCTATCAAACGTATAAATGAAAACTTTAAGAAAGATAGCTCAACACGTAAAACCACTCTTGAGTATCACGATGAAAGACTTCAAAAGCTGGAGGAGTATTGGAGTGAATTTAAAAACAACGACATCCAATTAGCCTTATTTGAAGGCAAGAAGTCTGGACCTTACTATGAGAGTCGTGTTTACGAGCGTTTGGAACAATTATACGAGGAGACGAAGATTATGATAAATAAGTCGAAACAAAGATTACTGGCGAAAATCGAAGACGACGGATTTACTTCGTTCACTCAGTCACAACAACAAGAAGAAAGGTCAAGTGCTCAAGAGGTTGTTGAAGAACAACGGGAAAGCGACGAGATCGCGGAGGATGTGAAGAACACGAGATCAAATGAAGAGTTAGTCGTTGATCAACGGACTAGAGATATGATAAATGAGCAGCGGTCTAACATAAAGGCGTTTGAGCGAACAGTACGTAACATGGACATTGAAAATTTGAAAGAAAAGTGGCAACTTGAAGATAAATTGAGGTCAGTTACGCAACGTTGGGAAAAAGTCGATACCACGTATTGGAAGCTGGACAACATATTAGTCAACATGCAAGCATTTGAAAGTGACTATAACAGACTAGAACGGCTGTATGAATTCAGTAAGGAACAAATTAACAAGAAGATTTGGGATAACAAACACCAAGAAAAATCCACGCCTCAAATCGAACTTCCGATTTTCAGTGGCAGCTACGCCCAGTGGACAACATTTAAGGACTTGTTCGTGGAAATTGTGCATCGTAACACTTTCATCTCTAACGCTCAAAAAATGCAACATTTAAAGGCGAAGTTAAAGGGAGAGCCTGAGCGATTAATACAGCACATGAACATTAGTGCTGACAACTACGAAGCCAGTTGGCGGATACTTCAACAGAGGTACGACAATAAGAGACTGTTATTTACTTACCAAGCCAACATGTTACTGAGTCTACCCAGCATACAAACCCCAACGGCATCACTACTGAAAAGAATGCATGACACGACCATTGAGTGCCTCCAGGCTATTCAGAATCTGAAATACGATACTACTAGTTGGGACCCTTTAGTGGTTCACATTTTAATGCAAAAGCTAGACGCAGGCACATGCCAGTCCTTCAAAGAATCCATGGAAAACCCAAGGGAAATGCCATCATTAAACGAGTTCTTGAAATTCATCGAAACCAAGTTCATGTCAATGGAATCGGGTACAAACCCGAACCGCCCTCGGAACGATAACAGTCAACAGCAAAACACTCAGCCAAAAACAGTACATAATGCAACATACAGCAAGTCTAAGGCGCAACAACAGACCAGTCCAGGTGGATCTAAGAACATGCCGAAAACATTCCATAACAAGCAAACATCTCATCATTCTTTTATAACTTGTCCTAAATGTAACAAGCAACACGGTCTCTATAATTGCAGAGAATTTTTAAGTATGTCACCAGACGAAAGGTTAAAAACCGCTAACAACCTACATGTATGTCTAAATTGCCTGTTTAGTCATAACGGCGAAAAATGCACGTCGGAAAAAAGGTGCAAGCACTGCGATGAGCCGCATAGCAGCATTTTGCATGATGCGATTGGAGTTGCGAAATCAAGAACCAACAGACCTAATGTAGGTCAACAAGTAAGCACGCATTTAGCTCATGATAACTCAAATGAGGTACTTCTAGCCACTGCCCAGGTCAAAGCAATAGCCAACGACGGAACTATGGTCATTCTACGCGCTCTATTGGACCAGGGCTCTCAGGTTAGCCTCATTACAGAAAATGCTGCGCAAAAATTGCAATTAAAACGAGAGCGGATGAGCGCGGTGGTGTCAGGTGTTGGGACTTCAGCCACCACCAACTGTAAAGGGGTTCTCCATCTTAAGTGCCAAGCGATATACAGCAATTTCAACATTAACATTAACGCACTTATTATGAAGAAAATAACAAACAAACTGCCGAGTAAGACAATAAATAAAGATAGCTTCGAACATTTACAACATTTGCAACTTGCTGATCCAGATTTTAACATATCCCAGGATATAGATTTACTATTGGGAGCCGAGGTATATTCTGAAATATTGTTAGAGGGGCTAATAAAAACAAACACGTCATCCGTCATCGCACAACAAACATATTTAGGCTGGATAGTATGTGGTAATTACAAAACATTCAATTGCCATGTAATTGTCAACAACATTCAGGATCTTGCCCAATTCTGGGAACAGGAGTCTCTGCAAGAGGAAAAAGAAGATGTCGACCCAGACAACAAGTGCGAACAGCTGTACAAAGAAACAACAACACGACTTCCTGATGGACGATACCAAGTTCGTCTTCCCCTCAAGGACAATTTTATTGAACAATTAGGAACATCAAAACCACAGGCAATCGCTCAATTTCAGCAACTAGAGCGAAGAATGGTTAAAAACCATGCGTTTGCAAGTAATTATAAAGCCTTTATGGAAGAATATGAAGAAATGGGTCACATGGAAAAAGTCGATAACAACACTGGGAACAAAAACATGGAATATTATCTTCCACATCATGGGGTAGTGCGGCCAGGTGCGATCACAACTAAACTCAGAGTTGTGTTCAATGCATCGGCAAAAACAAGTACAAAACGCAGTCTTAATGATTTAATGGAGGCCGGGCCAAATCTACAAAAAGATATCTTTAGTATTTTGCTGAAATGGAGACAATACAAATATGTCTTAACATCAGACATTGAAAAAATGTACCGATTTATAATGGTGCATCCTGAACACCAACCTCTTCAGAAAATAGTGTGGAGGGATTGCCCACAGCAACTGCTAAGAGAATATCAACTATGTACAGTAACATATGGTACCAAGGCCGCTCCATTCCTAGCACTCCGAACACTTCAACAACTAGCAAGAGACGAAGGTGACAAGTACCCTGAAGCAAAAAACATCCTACTCAACCAATTTTTTGTTGATGATGCGTTATTCGGAAAGGATACCATAGATAAGGCCCGAGACACAAGAGACCAACTTATACAGTTATTGAAGGAAGGAGGGTTCAATCTCAGAAAATGGTCGAGCAACGAACGTCAACTGCTAGAAGACCTGCCAGAACATATGATTAGTCCCGTCAGTTTAAGCTTTACAGAGGCATCAGCGTCCAAAACGTTAGGCTTGGCATGGGATCCAAAACAAGATGAATTTATATTTTCAACCACACTAAAAAACAAAACCGACACTGAAACCAACAAGAATTCGTCAAAACGGCAAATCTTAAGCGACATTTCAACAATTTTTGATCCATTGGGGTTGCTATCCCCAATAACAATCAAGGCAAAAATCTTATTCCAACAGATCTGGAAGTACAAAATTGAATGGGATGATACTGTTCCAGATGGAATAGAAAAGGAATGGAGAACATTAAAAACGGAATTAACAAACATGCAACCTTTCAAAATAAACCGATGGCTTGGATTAGAAGCAAACAAAAATTGGGAATTACACGCATTTTGTGACGCATCAGAAAAAGCGTTCTCGTGCGTAGTGTACAGCAAGATTACAGAGGGAGAACATCAACAGATTACATTGGTTGCGGCAAAAACAAAGGTCGCTCCAATACAAAAACAACAAACACTTCCCAGACTTGAGTTATGCGGTGCTCAGCTGTTAGCTCAACTGGTTAAGAAAATAAAACATTGCTTTGATAAGCCTAACATTAAAGTAACAGCATGGACGGACTCGATGATCGTGCTTGGCTGGCTGAAGGGAGATGTCTCGCGATGGAAAGCCTACGTCGGACACAGAGTTCAAGAGATCATATCGGTAGTGCCCGCAGAGAATTGGAAACACGTGAGATCTGAACAAAACCCGGCCGACTG
The DNA here is from genome assembly GCA_905475445.1 of Ochropleura plecta. NCBI lineage: Eukaryota > Metazoa > Arthropoda > Insecta > Lepidoptera > Noctuidae > Ochropleura > Ochropleura plecta. The sequence goes on from FR997733.1 coordinate 21,864,090, forward strand.
CGCGTCACGTGGACTACTACCGTCTCAGTTACACAACTTTCCTCTGTGGTTTAGTGGACCGGAATGGCTTAACAGTGAATTCATTCCTGAAGCACATGACATGATAAAGATGCCTGAAATAGAACTAAAAAAGGTGCATGCAGTTACGTCACAAATTACGGAACACAAAAACATCAACTTTATAACAGAATTACTTAACAAGAACAGTTGTATTATGACTATAATACGCATCGTAGCTTGGGTGTCGCGTTTCATAACAAGGACGTCGCAAAACAATCGGCACGGGGAAGCCGCAGCTATGAATCATCCAAACATTAATGACTCGCACGCGTCAAAACAATGTAATTTAACACTCTTTGATATTCGATGCGCTACTAATATAATAATAAAACATGTACAAAACGAATATTATGAACAAGAAATTAATGAATTAAAGGCTAAAGGAAGAATAAGCAAAAATAGAGGACTCCAAAAACTGTACCCTTACCTGGATGAAAATAACATTTTGCGTGTCGGAGGGAGACTAAAGAATTCAAACTTACCAGAAGAAACAAAACACCCAGCTATCATCCCAAAAAACAGCAAACTGGCGCATCTCTTAATTGCTCGTGCACATTCTACAACACTGCATGGTGGAGCGAGGCTAACTATGGCTACATTGAGACAGAAATACTGGATCACAGGTGGAAATAACACTGTTAAAAAATACCTGCAGGACTGTGTAAAATGTTGTCGCTTCAAACCATCGAAACAATACCAATTGATGGCTGACCTACCCAGGGAGAGAATAACACAATCGCCACCATTCTACCACACAGGAGTGGACTTCACAGGGTTTGTTAACGTTAAATTAAACAAGGGCCGGGGCGTCAGAACGAGTAAGGGTTACGTCGTTGTATTCGTATGCATGACAACAAAGGCGGTGCATTTAGAACTTGCATCAGATTTATCATCTCAAACATTTATACTGGCTCTTAACCGCATGATCGGACGACGAGGATGTCCGAGACATATTTATTCTGATAACGGAACAAACTTTGTTGGAGCCGAAAGGGGGTTAGCAAAACAACTGCATATTTCAAAAACATTTAACAACGACACCTTATCGAAAAAGAGTAACGAGATGGGGATAGAATGGCATTTCAACGCTCCAAGCTGGCCGACTGCGGGAGGACTTTGGGAGGCTGCAGTTAAGTCTATGAAATATCACCTAAAGCGTGTCCTAGGAGAGCAAAAGTTGACATACGAAGAGTTTTTAACACTGCTTACACAAATAGAAGCCTGTATGAACTCTAGACCACTTTGCCCTTTAACTGAGGACGTGGACGATATTGACTACCTCACACCTGCACATTTCTTAATCGGCCGACCTTTAACATTCTTGCCAACAGAAAATATCGAAAATCAAAACATCAACATTCGACATAGGTGGCAGTTATTAGATAAAATGAAACAAGGGTTTTGGAGAAAATGGTCATCAGAATACCTTCAACAACTTCAAGTTCGCAGTAAATGGTTAAACAAAACAAACAATTTATCATTAGGGGATATTGTCTTAATTAAAGAAGATTGCCTTCCTCCTGCGAAATGGGCACTTGGCAGAATACAGGAAGTTCACCCGGGGAGAGACAATCTGGTCAGAGTTGTGACGTTAAAAACTAAAACAGGACTACTAACAAGACCAGTAACAAAATTAGTAAAACTCCCAGTAACAGAATCTCCTATAGAAGTACCTGACACCACCACCTCCAATGATAAAAGCTGCACTGAAAAACAAAAGACCACAACAAATAACACCAACAGGAAACAACGTTTTAAATCAAACAAGATAAGCTCCAGCCTGCTATGCATCCTCGTAACATTGCTAACATTATTTCAACCCACAAGGCAGAGCAGTGACGGCATAAATGTTACACCGTTTGAACCAAATAGAGGAGTGTATTTTGACAAAATCGGCAATTTGCAAACCGTGCACGATGACTGGAAGATTGTAACATATTACAACATGACAACATACTGGCAAGGCATGGAAAATATACATAGAGTTGTGAAACACCTAGGAGAAAGGTGTGAGCAATTTGCATACCAAACATTGTGCAAAACCATCATGACTGAATTCAAACAGGAACTCAACGAACTTGATCATAATAACTACATGCTGGAAACTCATCATGGGCAAACAAGGGGACGCGTTGCCCGAGGTCTCGTCGATGGAGTAGGTTACCTTGCAAACAGCCTATTCGGCGTGCTAGATGAAAGGTTCGCAACACAATATAAAAAGGACATAGAAACATTACATAATAACAGAGATCATTTATTAAATCTGATTAAAGGTCAAACCTCAATCATTGAAGCACACAATAACATTTTAAAGAGAAACGAAGAGGCGATGAACACTCAGTTCAATCTATTAGAGCAACACCTTAACGCTACAGATAACTATCTGAAGAAATTGGACGAAGCTGTTCAACAAGATGAAGCGTTGAATTACTTTAACATCATGGCTTTAACAAGTTCAACCATTCTGTCCAAACTCCGTCACATACAACAGATGCTCTTAGACACAGCTATTAACATACACCATGGTCATGTAGACACCAGACTTTTACCGCAGAACCAACTCTTTCAAGAGCTTAACATTATCTCTGGACAATTGCCACAACAATTATCGCTACCCGTTGACAACATTCAAAACCAATTAGCTGATATTTACAAACTACTAGAAGTAAAATCTAGACTGTTTGAAAATTATTTCATCATCGAAATAACATTACCTCTAACGGGTGACACTCCATTCACTATATATAAAACAGTTCCCATTCCGATGATCAAAAATAACAACCAGTCAATTACAATGAAAACAAACTCAGAATATGTTGCAGTAAATGTGAGAAAAGAGACATACATGCAGCTAACAGACAGTGACCTGGAAAATTGTATTAAAATAGAACCAAGGACATATGTATGCTCACTAAACAAACCAACACGCAACATGCGAAATCATCAAATTCCATGCGAAATCGGAGCAATAACAAATATTACATTATCAAAATGTATCTACACATCCGAGTCATGCAACAACAAATGGACGCCATTACAAAAACCGAATACCTGGCTCTATGTCTGCTGCACGGATTGTCAACTGCAAATCATCTGTGAAGGTCGTATGACTACGAAGGCAATACGGTCAACGGGAATTTTAGAAGCCAAAGAAGGATGCATAATTAGAAACAACGAAGAAACATATTATACACAACTTTACTACACAAACAAAATTTACGTCAACCCGGAAATACCGCTGATAGACCTAGATGACATCAACAATTTAACATCGGTACAACCGCTTGACTTATCAACAACCCAACATAATACGCATTTTGTGAAAAACGATTATGAAAAACTTCATAATTCGTTGAAAGAATTGGAAGAAGAGACAAAACAGACTGAAATGTCGCAACACGATGTCCATCAATACATCGTTTCATACTCTACGATGGGACTTCTGATCCTGTCAATATTCGTCGCGGGAGGAGCCTACGTGTACTGTAAACGCTGCGGCAAGCTCGCCGTCAGTGACGGCGCCGGCGCGCCAACCAGATCAGCGCCACAGAAGCCACCAAGAGCTACGGCATCTACCTACGCGACGCCTCATGATTTTAACATTTAACTTTATTTACATTAATCATTTTATTTACATTTCTTTTTATTCCATGAATTTATTTACATTGATGTTATATTCTTTCTTAATTTTTACTCTTTTTGCCCCGCCAAGATGTACGGTCAAGCAACCGCACATTGTACTTTGGCCTAGTTAGAGAACTGCAAATTTTGTTAATTTATAAAATGTAATACAGTCACGTACTCAAGTACGTCAGTCTTCGGTAGAATATCGAGCTCGCGTAACATTTAACATTTTAAACATTTTTTATAACATTTTTACATTATTTTCTTTTATATTATTTTAGTGCATTTTTCGTATTAAAATACCTTTTTGAACATTAACATTTATTTTATTAACATTCAACATTTACTGTAAGGGTGCTGCCCTTACACAGTTCGTGGGTTACGTTGTTTCTTTAGGTAATACAGTATGTTTTAACTGAAATAGCAATGAATGGAGACCTGCGTGACATGCTGTGAGTACCTATTGTATGGTGAATGCAACCAAGGAAGTAATCCTTTTGTCAATATATGAAAAGTTTTAAGCCCAATGGAATGAAAACTGCATCCGAATCTGATGGAGAGCTTTGCATTCGAACGTGGAGTCTTCCACCATGATACATTTAATACGTCCCTAAGCCGTCGCAACAATACGCGGTGCTTTTCCTCACCGCGTACAAGTGCGCGTATATTATTGCACGCGCGTGTGGATTTTATCCGCACCGGATTTTTGGTATAGCGCTCTATTTCATTGTGAAGTGCGACGTGCCGCTTAATTGGATCGCTCGGTAAAGGCTCGGTAAAACCCGCGGCGCGGCGCTTCATAAGGATAACTTACTGCGGGATATTCCGCACATTTTCATATTTTTTCAACGCAGCCCTCTGTTTTAATTGTCGTCCATTTATACGAATCACATGATCGATGGTGCCGTTGTGTTCATATGTTCTATGCGCCACAAGGAATGAATCACTTGCCGTAGTTCGTCATGTTACTGTCGCCCTATATTCTGATTAACCTAATCTGTTGCAGCTTGTTGTACATGATACTTAATTACAGTTGTGAAGCCTACAATTCCATAAGAATGTTTCTATGTGACCAGTTTTGTTGAGAAAATATTGATTGTACTTTTTATACGTTAGTAAGGTTTAGCAAGATACTAATGTACAGTTGTTGTGCCATGGTAACAGTTAGCATTGTTGTAAGACAAACAAACAATCCCTCTCGACGGAGGGTCGCTCCGCGGGGACGACATATTAAATTCCTCGTGGTCAGCAATTTACTCATTAGTCCCGCAAGGGGGCGCTCTTCAGCAACTACCGCGGGACAGGAACGCGACACACTAAGCAACACGCGCTGACCGAAGTTGTCATATAGCTAGCTACACATTATGTACTAGTGCTAAAAGTTTACCTACTTTTGCCTTCTAACTGTATTTGATACCGTTTTAACTCGCAAAGATCACTCCGGTCCCCCTTTTCGATATTTATGCTCCGGTCGATACAAACGATAACTTATGTTTGCATGTGATCATGGATAGATAAGTAACAAATAATGTCTAAGTAAACAAATGAGGCTACATCACCGGACACGGAAGTTTCGGGAAATCCTGCCCGTAATCGGACGTAGGAAACACCCGGGTGTCACGATTGTGACGATCGCCCGGAGGACACGGTGGAGGAGCACCGCTGTGCCTCTGTCGTGTCCGGCCCTGGGTCAGTCTATGGTCTGGTGGAGCGAGAGGGATTGGGAAGTGGTCACTTCCTTCTCCGAAGCAGTCATGCTAGCAAATGAGGTGGCCGGGCGTTTGAGGGAGAGAACCTCAAACCAACCCAGCCGCCGCGGGAGATGCTTCCGGCAACCGTAGATGCGGGCCTGTGGACGGTGAGCAATGGCTAGCCCATTTGTTCAGTGACGACAGGCCGTGTTAGTGTTCCACGCGCGCCACAAAGAGACGTCTGCAATGCAGAGGGGCCTGCCAGGGCCTCCGCCTGCCGGGGCTGCGGGTTGTTCGAAAGAGATACCGTGGCTCCGGAATACAAAAGGCAATAGAAAGAACATGTGTGGATGTTAGTCAGTACAAGTCTGATGCTCCCCCCGCTCCGCCCAGAGCGGGGGAATATAATAGTCTCTTTTAACGGCAAAATGGCATGATATCGAAAAATCATGCATTGTTCGCTTTCTGACACAGACTGTGTTTTTGTGCTAATATCGATCTTTTTGCTGAAAAAGTGTATTGTCTGAGTGAACCTCAAATTCAGGCAATTTGTAAAGCGTACGGTTATAAATACAAGTACTGGTAATGGCGGTGCGTGTTGGTATATTCGCCTCTTGCGGCGGGGGCAATGTTGGCTGCACTCAACTGTTGCAAGCGAAACGACGCGCCGCGCGCCGGCTCCAGCCCTTCAAACTTTTAAAAAGTTTAGTTTAGTCTACCATCTCATCACCGACTATTTGTTTTTCGCCTATCTCGCTCGGTCGTGAAGTAGATCTTTTGGAGAGATATGCTAAAATCCAAATGGTGAATTGAATCTTTTAAGCGTAAGCGTATTGAATTGGTCCTACCTAGTTGTAAAGTTAATTATTTCCTCATAGAGCCGTTGCTTTGCAAAAGCATTTTACGTTCTTCGTTATTTGATCTAAAAACTAGTTGACAGTGTCACGATTTCTTGTAGGCCCGTTTCTCCTTCATATCCTCCATAGCTACCGTCTCAACTCAACGTCCCAGCTGTACCAGCCTACTGCCTCTGTGAAGTAACCTAAGGCGATCGTCAGCTGGTTGTTAATACCCAGGCACTCAGGATTTACTGTCTAGCCGCTCGTCAAGGAAGTATTTCTTAATACGATTTCGAAGACATGCAATGCTAGCATGAAATGAAACTAAAAGGAACACCAGATCTGTGTAAGTTATTTGGCTCATTCTACAAACACCAAAATAAAAGAATGAAAAAAGGCAAATGCACTTTAAACATTAAAATAGGCAAAAACGTAAAGTACGCTTATCAATTAATTGTCGTCAGATTCGGTCACTCGTCCCCGCAGCAGTTGTCCGTCACAAGTATTCACTTATCGTATCGCGCCACTTCTATTCTATTCACTTATAAAAACGCGTCAACAAAGCGTGGTTGAGATGCCACAGTGCTTTAATAAGATCGCGGCGCTATTAAAGTCGCATTGCGCTTTGTTATGGCATCCATCGTCGTGGCACCGCTCGCGTCCGTGCCGCGTGGCGATTAGTCGTCAGTCGCGACTCCCTCGCCGCCGTCGCTCGCCCTAGTCGTGAGTGTTGCCTTGCAGAACTTCAGCGTGTTCTAACCCAACACTTTGTAGTTGGTTTCTCAGCGACAAAAGATGTTTTTCGATCATGTTATTAACTTATTATAAACTACTATTTGTCATTAGGTGCCAAATATGTACAGGATGATCTGTGACCGAGAGCTGTCGAGAGCCTGCCGGGAGCCGGATGTTGCATCGCCGCGCGCCGCGCAAGCAGTATTACAACACCACTATAAGGCTGCTATCCCACTGGGATTTTACGAACTTTGGCGTTTCTCCAACGTCAGCTCAGAGCTGATGATGCGCAGACGCGACGTTGACGTCGCGAGATTCTAGTTGTAAGCGTTCAAGCTGCTAGGTACTTGACAACGTTAACGACGCGTCAACAACGTTAATATTGTTTTTTTGCCGCGATATTAAACCGGTTCTGTATAATTTGGGAACTGTGTGCACATCTGACCTAAGAAGGTTTGTACAGCATGACCAGCTGAGCATGTGATTGCAGTAGCTGAGCCAGACGAAATGAAGGAGAAGGTCCACGAAAACGTACACATGGACAGCGAGGAACTTCAAACGTCTTGTACAAACTCGTTGTTCTTGTATTTCATTCGACGTTTGTAGCAAGCTTGTTACATGAAGTGGAGCTTCTGTAGTTTACTGTGTGCCGCAGTGTGCCGTGTGGAGGGCCTTTGGCGGCATCTTGCTATTTTTCGCCACACGCGGCTTGTGCGCGTCTGGCAGGCCGCCAGCTGCGGAGACACTGCGTCCGTTCATTTAGTTAACGCCGGAATTTAAATCATACCGGATTATCTCAAAGCCCACTTTAATTTGTTGGAACGTTTTTGTTTCGCTTGTCTCTGCAGCGAGATGACATTAATAGCGCGTCACGCGACCCTCGCTCTAATATTAATGATTGGTCTCAGTTCGTGATGTATGACTGGCTACCTGTAGTCACACTACTGCGTTCTAGTTCGTCCATTACTTACAGACACTTTTGAATGTAAAAACAAAAAACAAAAAAAATCTACAGTTCCAATCACAAGAAATACTTAATATGATAATTTATGAAAGTAGTATTGTAAGGGCAGGACCCTTACAGTAAATGTTGAATGTTAATAAAATAAATGTTAATGTTCAAAAAGGTATTTTAATACGAAAAATGCACTAAAATAATATAAAAGAAAATAATGTAAAAATGTTATAAAAAATGTTTAAAATGTTAAATGTTACGCGAGCTCGATATTCTACCGAAGACTGACGTACTTGAGTACGTGACTGTATTACATTTTATAAATTAACAAAATTTGCAGTTCTCTAACTAGGCCAAAGTACAATGTGCGGTTGCTTGACCGTACATCTTGGCGGGGCAAAAAGAGTAAAAATTAAGAAAGAATATAACAACAATGTAAATAAATTCATGGAATAAAAAGAAATGTAAATAAAATGATTAATGTAAATAAAGTTAAATGTTAAAATCATGAGGCGTCGCGTAGGTAGATGCCGTAGCTCTTGGTGGCTTCTGTGGCGCTGATCTGGTTGGCGCGCCGGCGCCGTCACTGACGGCGAGCTTGCCGCAGCGTTTACAGTACACGTAGGCTCCTCCCGCGACGAATATTGACAGGATCAGAAGTCCCATCGTAGAGTATGAAACGATGTATTGATGGACATCGTGTTGCGACATTTCAGTCTGTTTTGTCTCTTCTTCCAATTCTTTCAACGAATTATGAAGTTTTTCATAATCGTTTTTCACAAAATGCGTATTATGTTGGGTTGTTGATAAGTCAAGCGGATGTACCGATGTTAAATTGTTGATGTCATCTAGGTCTATCAGCGGTATTTCCGGGTTGACGTAAATTTTGTTTGTGTAGTAAAGTTGTGTATAATATGTTTCTTCGTTGTTTCTAATTATGCATCCTTCTTTGGCTTCTAAAATTCCCGTTGACCGTATTGCCTTCGTAGTCATACGACCTTCACAGATGATTTGCAGTTGACAATCCGTGCAGCAGACATAGAGCCAGGTATTCGGTTTTTGTAATGGCGTCCATTTGTTGTTGCATGACTCGGATGTGTAGATACATTTTGATAATGTAATATTTGTTATTGCTCCGATTTCGCATGGAATTTGATGATTTCGCATGTTGCGTGTTGGTTTGTTTAGTGAGCATACATATGTCCTTGGTTCTATTTTAATACAATTTTCCAGGTCACTGTCTGTTAGCTGCATGTATGTCTCTTTTCTCACATTTACTGCAACATATTCTGAGTTTGTTTTCATTGTAATTGACTGGTTGTTATTTTTGATCATCGGAATGGGAACTGTTTTATATATAGTGAATGGAGTGTCACCCGTTAGAGGTAATGTTATTTCGATGATGAAATAATTTTCAAACAGTCTAGATTTTACTTCTAGTAGTTTGTAAATATCAGCTAATTGGTTTTGAATGTTGTCAACGGGTAGCGATAATTGTTGTGGCAATTGTCCAGAGATAATGTTAAGCTCTTGAAAGAGTTGGTTCTGCGGTAAAAGTCTGGTGTCTACATGACCATGGTGTATGTTAATAGCTGTGTCTAAGAGCATCTGTTGTATGTGACGGAGTTTGGACAGAATGGTTGAACTTGTTAAAGCCATGATGTTAAAGTAATTCAACGCTTCATCTTGTTGAACAGCTTCGTCCAATTTCTTCAGATAGTTATCTGTAGCGTTAAGGTGTTGCTCTAATAGATTGAACTGAGTGTTCATCGCCTCTTCGTTTCTCTTTAAAATGTTATTGTGTGCTTCAATGATTGAGGTTTGACCTTTTATCAGATTTAATAAATGATCTCTGTTATTATGTAATGTTTCTATGTCCTTTTTATATTGTGTTGCGAACCTTTCATCTAGCACGCCGAATAGGCTGTTTGCAAGGTAACCTACTCCATCGACGAGACCTCGGGCAACGCGTCCCCTTGTTTGCCCATGATGAGTTTCCAGCATGTAGTTATTATGATCAAGTTCGTTGAGTTCCTGTTTGAATTCAGTCATGATGGTTTTGCACAATGTTTGGTATGCAAATTGCTCACACCTTTCTCCTAGGTGTTTCACAACTCTATGTATATTTTCCATGCCTTGCCAGTATGTTGTCATGTTGTAATATGTTACAATCTTCCAGTCATCGTGCACGGTTTGCAAATTGCCGATTTTGTCAAAATACACTCCTCTATTTGGTTCAAACGGTGTAACATTTATGCCGTCACTGCTCTGCCTTGTGGGTTGAAATAATGTTAGCAATGTTACGAGGATGCATAGCAGGCTGGAGCTTATCTTGTTTGATTTAAAACGTTGTTTCCTGTTGGTGTTATTTGTTGTGGTCTTTTGTTTTTCAGTGCAGCTTTTATCATTGGAGGTGGTGGTGTCAGGTACTTCTATAGGAGATTCTGTTACTGGGAGTTTTACTAATTTTGTTACTGGTCTTGTTAGTAGTCCTGTTTTAGTTTTTAACGTCACAACTCTGACCAGATTGTCTCTCCCCGGGTGAACTTCCTGTATTCTGCCAAGTGCCCATTTCGCAGGAGGAAGGCAATCTTCTTTAATTAAGACAATATCCCCTAATGATAAATTGTTTGTTTTGTTTAACCATTTACTGCGAACTTGAAGTTGTTGAAGGTATTCTGATGACCATTTTCTCCAAAACGTCAAACGTCCGATCATGCGGTTAAGAGCCAGTATAAATGTTTGAGATGATAAATCTGATGCAAGTTCTAAATGCACCGCCTTTGTTGTCATGCATACGAATACAACGACGTAACCCTTACTCGTTCTGACGCCCCGGCCCTTGTTTAATTTAACGTTAACAAACCCTGTGAAGTCCACTCCTGTGTGGTAGAATGGTGGCGATTGTGTTATTCTCTCCCTGGGTAGGTCAGCCATCAATTGGTATTGTTTCGATGGTTTGAAGCGACAACATTTTACACAGTCCTGCAGGTATTTTTTAACAGTGTTATTTCCACCTGTGATCCAGTATTTCTGTCTCAATGTAGCCATAGTTAGCCTCGCTCCACCATGCAGTGTTGTAGAATGTGCTCGAGCAATTAAGAGATGCGCCAGTTTGCTGTTTTTTGGGATGATAGCTGGGTGTTTTGTTTCTTCTGGTAAGTTTGAATTCTTTAGTCTCCCTCCGACACGCAAAATGTTATTTTCATCCAGGTAAGGGTACAGTTTTTGGAGTCCTCTATTTTTGCTTATTCTTCCTTTAGCCTTTAATTCATTAATTTCTTGTTCATAATATTCGTTTTGTACATGTTTTATTATTATATTAGTAGCGCATCGAATATCAAAGAGTGTTAAATTACATTGTTTTGACGCGTGCGAGTCATTAATGTTTGGATGATTCATAGCTGCGGCTTCCCCGTGCCGATTGTTTTGCGACGTCCTTGTTATGAAACGCGACACCCAAGCTACGATGCGTATTATAGTCATAATACAACTGTTCTTGTTAAGTAATTCTGTTATAAAGTTGATGTTTTTGTGTTCCGTAATTTGTGACGTAACTGCATGCACCTTTTTTAGTTCTATTTCAGGCATCTTTATCATGTCATGTGCTTCAGGAATGAATTCACTGTTAAGCCATTCCGGTCCACTAAACCACAGAGGAAAGTTGTGTAACTGAGACGGTAGTAGTCCACGTGACGCGCAGTCGGCCGGGTTTTGTTCAGATCTCACGTGTTTCCAATTCTCTGCGGGCACTACAGATATGATCTCTTGAACTCTGTGTCCGACGTAGGCTTTCCATCGCGAGACATCTCCCTTCAGCCAGCCAAGCACGATCATCGAGTCCGTCCATGCTGTTACTTTAATGTTAGGCTTATCAAAGCAATGTTTTATTTTCTTAACCAGTTGAGCTAACAGCTGAGCACCGCATAACTCAAGTCTGGGAAGTGTTTGTTGTTTTTGTATTGGAGCGACCTTTGTTTTTGCCGCAACCAATGTAATCTGTTGATGTTCTCCCTCTGTAATCTTGCTGTACACTACGCACGAGAACGCTTTTTCTGATGCGTCACAAAATGCGTGTAATTCCCAATTTTTGTTTGCTTCTAATCCAAGCCATCGGTTTATTTTGAAAGGTTGCATGTTTGTTAATTCCGTTTTTAATGTTCTCCATTCCTTTTCTATTCCATCTGGAACAGTATCATCCCATTCAATTTTGTACTTCCAGATCTGTTGGAATAAGATTTTTGCCTTGATTGTTATTGGGGATAGCAACCCCAATGGATCAAAAATTGTTGAAATGTCGCTTAAGATTTGCCGTTTTGACGAATTCTTGTTGGTTTCAGTGTCGGTTTTGTTTTTTAGTGTGGTTGAAAATATAAATTCATCTTGTTTTGGATCCCATGCCAAGCCTAACGTTTTGGACGCTGATGCCTCTGTAAAGCTTAAACTGACGGGACTAATCATATGTTCTGGCAGGTCTTCTAGCAGTTGACGTTCGTTGCTCGACCATTTTCTGAGATTGAACCCTCCTTCCTTCAATAACTGTATAAGTTGGTCTCTTGTGTCTCGGGCCTTATCTATGGTATCCTTTCCGAATAACGCATCATCAACAAAAAATTGGTTGAGTAGGATGTTTTTTGCTTCAGGGTACTTGTCACCTTCGTCTCTTGCTAGTTGTTGAAGTGTTCGGAGTGCTAGGAATGGAGCGGCCTTGGTACCATATGTTACTGTACATAGTTGATATTCTCTTAGCAGTTGCTGTGGGCAATCCCTCCACACTATTTTCTGAAGAGGTTGGTGTTCAGGATGCACCATTATAAATCGGTACATTTTTTCAATGTCTGATGTTAAGACATATTTGTATTGTCTCCATTTCAGCAAAATACTAAAGATATCTTTTTGTAGATTTGGCCCGGCCTCCATTAAATCATTAAGACTGCGTTTTGTACTTGTTTTTGCCGATGCATTGAACACAACTCTGAGTTTAGTTGTGATCGCACCTGGCCGCACTACCCCATGATGTGGAAGATAATATTCCATGTTTTTGTTCCCAGTGTTGTTATCGACTTTTTCCATGTGACCCATTTCTTCATATTCTTCCATAAAGGCTTTATAATTACTTGCAAACGCATGGTTTTTAACCATTCTTCGCTCTAGTTGCTGAAATTGAGCGATTGCCTGTGGTTTTGATGTTCCTAATTGTTCAATAAAATTGTCCTTGAGGGGAAGACGAACTTGATATCGTCCATCAGGAAGTCGTGTTGTTGTTTCTTTGTACAGCTGTTCGCACTTGTTGTCTGGGTCGACATCTTCTTTTTCCTCTTGCAGAGACTCCTGTTCCCAGAATTGGGCAAGATCCTGAATGTTGTTGACAATTACATGGCAATTGAATGTTTTGTAATTACCACATACTATCCAGCCTAAATATGTTTGTTGTGCGATGACGGATGACGTGTTTGTTTTTATTAGCCCCTCTAACAATATTTCAGAATATACCTCGGCTCCCAATAGTAAATCTATATCCTGGGATATGTTAAAATCTGGATCAGCAAGTTGCAAATGTTGTAAATGTTCGAAGCTATCTTTATTTATTGTCTTACTCGGCAGTTTGTTTGTTATTTTCTTCATAATAAGTGCGTTAATGTTAATGTTGAAATTGCTGTATATCGCTTGGCACTTAAGATGGAGAACCCCTTTACAGTTGGTGGTGGCTGAAGTCCCAACACCTGACACCACCGCGCTCATCCGCTCTCGTTTTAATTGCAATTTTTGCGCAGCATTTTCTGTAATGAGGCTGACCTGAGAGCCCTGGTCCAATAGAGCGCGTAGAATGACCATAGTTCCGTCGTTGGCTATTGCTTTGACCTGGGCAGTGGCTAGAAGTACCTCATTTGAGTTATCATGAGCTAAATGCGTGCTTACTTGTTGACCTACATTAGGTCTGTTGGTTCTCGATTTCGCAACTCCAATCGCATCATGCAAAATGCTGCTATGCGGCTCATCGCAGTGCTTGCACTTTTTTTCCGACGTGCATTTTTCGCCGTTATGACTAAACAGGCAATTTAGACATACATGTAGGTTGTTAGCGGTTTTTAACCTTTCGTCTGGTGACATACTTAAAAATTCTCTGCAATTATAGAGACCGTGTTGCTTGTAACATTTAGGACAAGTTATAAAAGAATGATGAGATGTTTGCTTGTTATGGAATGTTCTCGGCATGTTCTTAGATCCACCTGGACTGGTCTGTTGTTGCGCCTTAGACTTGCTGTATGTTGCATTATGTACTGTTTTTGGCTGAGTGTTTTGCTGTTGACTGTTAACGTTCCGAGGGCGGTTCGGGTTTGTACCCGATTCCATTGACATGAACTTGGTTTCGATGAATTTCAAGAACTCGTTTAATGATGGCATTTCCCTTGGGTTTTCCATGGATTCTTTGAAGGACTGGCATGTGTCTGCGTCTAGCTTTTGCATTAAAATGTGAACCACTAAAGGGTCCCAACTAGTAGTATCGTATTTCAGATTCTGAATAGCCTGGAGGCACTCAATGGTCGTGTCATGCATTCTTTTCAGTAGTGATGCCGTTGGGGTTTGTATGCTGGGTAGACTCAGTAACATGTTGGCTTGGTAAGTAAATAACAGTCTCTTATTGTCGTACCTCTGTTGAAGTATCCGCCAACTGGCTTCGTAGTTGTCAGCACTAATGTTCATGTGCTGTATTAATCGCTCAGGCTCTCCCTTTAACTTCGCCTTTAAATGTTGCATTTTTTGAGCGTTAGAGATGAAAGTGTTACGATGCACAATTTCCACGAACAAGTCCTTAAATGTTGTCCACTGGGCGTAGCTGCCACTGAAAATCGGAAGTTCGATTTGAGGCGTGGATTTTTCTTGGTGTTTGTTATCCCAAATCTTCTTGTTAATTTGTTCCTTACTGAATTCATACAGCCGTTCTAGTCTGTTATAGTCACTTTCAAATGCTTGCATGTTGACTAATATGTTGTCCAGCTTCCAATACGTGGTATCGACTTTTTCCCAACGTTGCGTAACTGACCTCAATTTATCTTCAAGTTGCCACTTTTCTTTCAAATTTTCAATGTCCATGTTACGTACTGTTCGCTCAAACGCTTTTATGTTAGACCGCTGCTCATTTATCATATCTCTAGTCCGTTGATCAACGACTAACTCTTCATTTGATCTCGTGTTCTTCACATCCTCCGCGATCTCGTCGCTTTCCCGTTGTTCTTCAACAACCTCTTGAGCACTTGACCTTTCTTCTTGTTGTTGTGACTGAGTGAACGAAGTAAATCCGTCGTCTTCGATTTTCGCCAGTAATCTTTGTTTCGACTTATTTATCATAATCTTCGTCCCCTCGTATAATTGTTCCAAACGCTCGTAAACACTATTCTCATAGTAAGGACCAGACTTCTTGCCTTCAAATAAGGCTAATTGGATGTCGTTGTTTTTAAATTCACTCCAATACTCCTCCAGCTTTTGAAGTCTTTCATCGTGATACTCAAGAGTGGTTTTACGTGTTGAGCTATCTTTCTTAAAGTTTTCATTTATACGTTTGATAGAGTTAAGATTGGCAGATTGAGAATCAAGTAAAGCATCGTACGAAGACATTGTTGTTTCTCGGTACACAAATCCAAAATTTCAGAAAAATAGGTAAAATGGAACGTGCTCACCGGATTCGCTGCTTACACCTGCCTGCTGCTTATACTTCACCTCGTTCTGCGTACTCTCACTTTCACTCTTCACACTGTGTTTTAATGTTCTGTTGAATGTTCTGATTAATGTTCGAGTTTAATGTTCAAAATGTTCCCGCGAGTGAAAATATACCACGGCACTGATTTTACACTTAATTCGAAGGACCAAATGTAAGGGCAGGACCCTTACAGTAAATGTTGAATGTTAATAAAATAAATGTTAATGTTCAAAAAGGTATTTTAATACGAAAAATGCACTAAAATAATATAAAAGAAAATAATGTAAAAATGTTATAAAAAATGTTTAAAATGTTAAATGTTACGCGAGCTCGATATTCTACCGAAGACTGACGTACTTGAGTACGTGACTGTATTACATTTTATAAATTAACAAAATTTGCAGTTCTCTAACTAGGCCAAAGTACAATGTGCGGTTGCTTGACCGTACAAGTATCATCAGTCGCCCATTCAAAAGCAAATATTCCTATGGAACAGAATAAACAAGACACTCCATGGACAAATGAATTATTGTCTTGTCCTGTGCGACTCTAATAAACACTTTTATCTCTCTCTCTTTTCACATCAAAACAAATCAAAATATTTATTGCACATACACCTACATGGGCCCGTAGAAAACGTCAAGAAAAGACGTACGGTTTTGGTTGGTCGACCTTTGAAAATGAGCTGGCAAAGAAACTCCAATGTTACTCTTTTTCCTCCTCTCCTCCTTCTTTCGGCAGTCGGGTAAACATGTTTGGTTTTACAATGTTATTATGTTACAGCGTTATTATGTGACCCTCCACGCCTTCACCTCCCACAAGGAATCGCTCTGCACACCCGCTAGGCCGGCTAGGCCTACCTGCTCCAGCGTAGTTGGTTTTGAAGTATGAGTGGACAGCTAAGACAATTGAGTCGTTGCTTACTTTACAAAAACGTAAAACAAGATAAAAAGATAACAAGCATCTAGGAAACTACAAAAGTCTAAAGAAGAAAGTAACAAAGAACCTATAAAAAAAAAAGTACAATAATAAAAAACTACTAGGTACACAAAAGTGACACAAAATAATTATTGTCTTAACAAAAGAAGCTTATTTGATTGGCAAAAGTATGATTAAATATCTAAACATAACTGTTTAATTTGCAGTTTTATGTCCAATTTTGCAAAGTACGGTGCCAAGTTGCGAACGAGTCCGAGAGAGAGTGCGACGGGCAAGTGGGAGTCGGGCTCGCACTAAAACGATTTCGTAGCACCAAACGATACAATAACAATATTTTAACGTCTGTTTATATGTGAATTTACACTGAACCGCAAAACTAAGCAACATTTATGTAAAATTACTACAGATTCCAGTTTGACGAAACAGCCCGTCTTAGACAGTCCGTCAGTCAATCTTAAAACTAAATATCAAACGTCACACGTCCCTCGCACTTAATATTCCGACTGCTTGTGATTCCCGCACTCCGCGCGCAACGAGTGCGACTGTGCGACTCGTAAATAAGGGAGTGCGCACAAGAAGCAATACCAATGCCTGGTGTACGCACGGTGCGCGGCGGCGGCGGGCGGCGGGCGGCGGGCGCGGGCGTGGGGAAGACGTTGTTCTTAACAGTTGAACAAAATGTAAATGTATGCAAATGGTTTTGGATCTGTTTGCAACGAAACAAACCGCCACGAGCTGCACGCCTGCTTGCGAAGGGCGCCCGCATCACTACTCAGTAGAGCCGCCTCGAGGCTGGCGAGTCGCGCCTACTCGCAGTACGCAGCGCGGGAGGACGACGGACGTTCAATTCAAGTTGGATAACTTTAATGTCTTCAAATATAGAGTTTACCTATAATGTATTTAAAATCTAAAATGTAGGTATGTTATTGCAAAATGCTATTATTATTATTTTTACAGTGAAAAAGAAAATCGTTCAGTTAAAGCATTGTCGAAAGTCCAGGCAATAAAACCAACCCCTACTAAACCTATATCACGACATTGAGAGCCTCACGACTGTGCCGTGCGTCAAGTCGACATTAACACTGTGTAGTGCGGGTTCAGTTCCACGCAATTGCCACTCGGCACTCACTACACTCTATGAACTATTATAGTTTACCTTAGACTATCAAACTTAAAACAATTATTCTAATATGTGTGTATAGTTCCTCATATAAATCCATAATGATATCGTATACTGAGCTGACTTCCATGGCGGCCACGACGCGGCGACGCTCTGCACGCATTATCGTTGAGAGCGATGACGTTCAGCGGCACACTCCATTAATAAATGTCGCGACATTCAGAACCCGTTGACAAAATTGCACATAATCGCGACCGCTCCCAAGTGCCCAAAACGCCACAGTTGCAGAGACAGAAGACACACTCCTGGCAACAACGCGCTCAGCTCAGCGCGCTTAGCGGTGATCCGTTGGAGACAGAGCTGAACCGGCCAACAGGCTGAAGGGGCTAAGACCACCTTTTGCTAGGTGTTTGTCCATTGTTATGCTGTCGTGGTCCTGCTACTCTATCCGGGACTTTGTCATCGTAGTCACCGCAGACAACACGTTGCGGCGCGCGGGCGGCGGGGGGGGGGGGAGTGGGGTGGCAGTTGGGCTACGGGAGGGGTTGATATTAAGATTCCGCGCCGCCTGTCACAACCCCGGAACGCAATTTTTGCGAATACTTTATGCTAATGTTTACCGATACCGTATTAAGCCCCTTTCATTATGTGCGCGCACCCACAGATGAGAACGATCTATTTGAATTGAATTTTGCTCCGAAAACAATCTGTTTGGACAAATTATGAAGTTAGCGGGCGCGAGAAGTTTTCATTAAATAATACGTCGTAGAGTGGCGCCGAGACACCCCCTCACCTACACATGCACACATTATGCGATGTGAACACAAGCTCGTTGTACCGCTACGGACAAGACGTTTCCATCGAGTATCGACTGTTATCAGTAGGAGCCAGGACAGGCTCGCGCTGTGCCAGCTCATCATCTCAAGTAGACGACGACAACAACAGCGGCCAGCGGGTGCAAGCATTCAATCTAATATTATCAATGTATGTGCATCCGCGCGCAGTGAAGATTATAAAAATCTGTAAAGTATTACAATTACTGTTCGTTTAACGTTCGAGATAACAATTGTCGCAATTAGGAATCTGCTTTACATGGTGAAACCGTTTGGAACCATTTTGGCCTGTCGTTTATGTGTACGTACATACCTATATTTTCTTTCTTTTCTTTCAACTATCGTAAGAGAGCAACTATCAATGATGACTCAGTATACACATCTGTATGTGCTGCAGCTGTTGTACTTTAATTAACAACTCGTTTGCTTCGACACAAGAGAGACAAGCAGAAGAATAAATACACTACAATAAGCCGAGCAAAAACAAATGAGTGAGTTTTATTCAGTAGAAGAGATCCTTCTGTTTGAACGTAGTGTTCTATGGTGAACTCAATTAACATACTGAAAAAATTCCGTCCAGCAGATTTATGTGAGGGCGGAAAGTTCTACCAGCGGAGTGTGAGCTCACCTCGAGGCACTGGGCGTCCACTGCGTATACAGGCAATAATTGTATTACTCCTGATACTGTGTGTAACAACATTCTCCTAACCACACAACGAGCGAGTGCTATGAAGACATTTCCCATAGAGCGCGCAACAGTGCGGCACAATTTTTGATATTACCCTGAAGGTAGCACGCATGGCCGCTTTCCGTGATTTCTTTATTTCTCAAAAAGAGTTTGTGCTTTGATTGTAGTACTTAAAGTTGTTATTCGCTTGCAGTGTCGACGTGAGGGTGCGAGTTGTTAACTGAGCAAACAAAGCTCCCTAATGACAACGCGGTGGTTATTCGTAAAGTTTGCGATCGCTACGCAAACACAGTGCAGGTCGCACGCCGAGACCCACACGCGCCGGCGCGCCGGCCGACCGACAATTGCGTTGTATGCGAGTTTTAATGTGATATCCGAGAATTAGAAGATTAATCAAATATCATTAACAAGAAAAAACATTGATGTAACTAAGCAATGGCGGATACGCGGGCGCTCCACAAACACGCTCAGCTTTTCATTGAGCGGTGCCTAAATAGAGAGTCTGGAAACTGTTGCCGCAGCGTACGAGTGCGACTCAGGGCATCTCTCTGTTGCAAAGACCGGGCATTCTGTTAGGACGTGGGCGATCGATTCCACCACATTCGGTTCACAGATGCACGATGGGCTCTCCTTACACTTGAATCGATGCAGGTATTCGGAGAACCCACCGTGCTCCGTCAAAACTTGGGTCAGAATACCAGCTGGTTTGATCTTCTTCACAATCCTGTGGGCTTCGATTGCGTCCGGGAAGAAGATTTTAGTAACCGAGGCTGTTTCGCCGCTCTGATACCTTCGGTTCCATTCGTCGAGCGACCCCGAACGAATCTGCCGCTTGACGAATGAAACCGGGCAGCGGTCATAGTCCGGCCGCTTCCTAGACCGGAGTGCAGCTTCCAACTTAATATGACATCTATACGAAGCTAGATGTATTGTACTCTCCGGTAATATCTAACGTTGCACACATAAGTCAAGGAACTTTTGTAATGATAAAATGTTTAGCCAAAACGTCGCCGCGACAAGAGCGCGTGAGCAACCGGCACGAGAGCGACACTGGCTGGTTGATGAATGCAGCGCGGAATAAAACGTGGGAAATACTCGAACCTCTGGGAGAGGCTGCAGGGATGCGGTGACCTTGTCAGTCTGGCGTCAGCTAAGCGTATTTGTAAACAAATTGTAAAAATACGAGAAAAAAAAAAAACAACGTGTTTTTAACTTTTACTCTAAAATCAATTTGTAATGTGTATAAAGCGAAATTTCAGTTGTTTCGTTCGAGCTGTCCATTGTACGCAGCCGTAAAAACTTCACGAATATAGATAGGTCTACTTCTATATTCGTAGAGTCAACTGTACACGGTGCGCCTTGCTTTGTTAGGTGACATTAACAGTGATAGTTTACAATACTAATATGTACATGCTGTACAAACAATCGGCCGACTGCGGCGCACGCGCATTCTCGGCCCGTCGCTATTGAGTGGAGTATATTTGCCCGGTCTCGGAATAGTAAGATGCAATTCGTATGCAACTGGACGCGCGGTCACGGTCATGTCATTCATCTTCGTCGAATTATGCTTGTTAATGTACTTTTGATTCAGGTCCCATAACATAAGTTGAAAGCTGACGTTTCTGAAATCCATTTTGTAAGTTTATAGCCCTTTTTGAAATTTGGAAGCAGGCCCATGCTCGCAAGGAAAGGTATTGAAACCATACAAATTATTTAGTAATTATTTTTATCGTGATAACACATGTAAAGTATTAAATGATTGGGTGGACCCTACCTGCTAAGCTACCCGTTAACTATTACTTTTTCATTCCATTACTATAACTTCCTAGGTTAAAGCCGCAGAGTTCTGGACCGTTTATATATGTACATTCATTAATAATGATGTGTGTTTGTTGCAGGTAACGCGACTCACAATGACGCTCGTACATCTCAGGCGCTCGGTAAGAAACGCCTCTATTCAGGCACCACTTGCCACATAGTGCATGCCGAGAAGGAACTGGCCCAACTCTGCCTTCTAGTACCCGTGAGCTAGTAGACGCATATCACTACTATTGCTAAAAGTATCCTGCACGATAACTCATATTTCGTCCATTATCTCACAGAACAAGCACAAGCAAAAATCATGTACTTATTGTATTTATATGATTGCGCATATAAACACAAGGATCGAGCGGTTCACACTTCATGTGATGTTGCGAGTACTCGTGTGGTTTCTGTTTCCATGCCACAAACAAATTGTATTTATTTGATTTATTTATTTAAAAGTTTATGTACACACAAGAAAAAACACAGGAAAACATCATAAAAAACAAAGAGTACAAAGGCACAGCTTATTTCTAAAGAAATTTCTACCAGCAGGCCTGCGAGAGGAAATATGAAGAAAGAAACGTAGACAATAGTGTGTGAGAACAGGAAGAGAATAGTAACTAAAATAAGAATGTCTTAACCTAAATATAAATACACATAAGCACAATAATATTAAACTGTATACATACATAACACAAAAATACATAAACAGATATGAAAATACAATATTATAAATATTCACAATTGAGAGGAAAGGTAATGCTCTTTTAATCTAATTTAAAAAATTGAAATGCTTTTCAAGTCTCTAATGCTAGGCGGGAGTGAGTTCCACAATCTTACGGCATGGATGGAGAAGGAATAGGAATAGTAACTAGTTTTATGAGGAAGGGATTTAAGGAGGGATCTGAGGTGCGATCTACAAGGGGTGTCCCGAGGGCGAGCGTAAGTAAAACGCTCACGCAGGTAGGAAGGATAGGACGGGTTATGTAAGATATTAAAAAGGAGACATAGCATCCGGGTGTTCCTGCGAAGGCGGATAGGGAGCCACTTGAGTTCTTTGCGAAGGTGAGAAACATGGTCATACTTCCGAAGACCAAAAACAAAGCGTATACCTAAGTTTTGCAAGCGCTCAAGCTTGTTTAATAGCTACTCAGTAGCATCCAGGTAACAGGCATCGGCATAATCTATAATCGGCTGAATAAGAGTTTGCGAAATTGTAATGGTTCTTATGCTACTCGTCCAACGAAATTAATTTGGACAACATTATCCGTATCGCCAATAATTCATTTATTGACTGAAGAAAAAATTCCACTAACGTTCCCCTGAACAGAATTAAACTTGTTACCGAAGGCCGTTGTGTTTCAAATTAAATTCGAATATAATTTTATTTGTTTTACAATCCAAAAGATAAGTACTTGGAGCGAAACGCAAAGTTATTTTTAATTAGAAACAGTTGGCTCCGGTTTTTCATTCAGTCGGTAGAACGTTATTAAAACGAAGTTAATCGTTAAGTTATGACCGGACGTGGCTGACTGAATGTGCTCGCGTAAGTTTCCGACTCGCGTCTCTATGTCACCCCGCCACACCCCGCCACACCCCGCCACACCCCGCCACGCTCGGGCCTCCGGCCGCCGCGCAGTTCTTCTATTGTTATCTTCATTTCAACAATTGAGCTTTGATAGATACTTGATTTTCTTTTCGTTTCATGTGCGATTAACATTTCGAACTGCGTTAATGAAAAGCGCCGTTTGCAAAACTACATGCCAAGTGCGAGTCGGACTCGCACACAGGGTACCGTAGTGCCAAACAATGCAATAACATTATTTTTGACATTTATTCATTATAGCTTTCGCCCGCGTTAAATTCGGGATGAGACAGTTCCCCTTTCCTGATTTGCAGGTACCTGCCACTTGTAGTTTTTGCCCTGGCGCCTTATTTATTGTAATAGCAATACTACGTTTTCCCTTTTTTTCCCTCTTTCTCCCTCATTTTTCACTCTTTAAAAAAATTGCCTAGGTCCGTCTCCAGGGTCACAACTATCTCTGTACCAAAATTCATCAAAATCTATATAATATATAATTAATAAAAGTACCTACGCTTTTACCTACATAATATAAAAAACTGAACATAAATTAGCCAAAACTCGGTATAATCTATGCGTACCTACCTACTACTACTTCACCTAAAAAGAAATAAAATGTACTTAAACTAATAATAATTTGTAATTTGAACAAATATTTAAACACTACTAAATTAACTAATACCTATTTTATAAAATAACAACAACAGAAATAAATTATTTAAAGACTAAAAGTCGCGCTGATAAGTATTGTCTGTCAATAAGGTAAGGCCAAATATTACGGTGGCTGCGTCGACCGCGGCGACCTTTATACAAAAATAATCCTTATAGCATGATTCAGTAATCACGTGCGATGGCTTATTGGCGTATTTCATGTATAACTTTGGTGTTTCTATACCGATTTATATGATTCTTTTTTTATTGAATAAGTAATAATGTTAACTGTTTTTAATTAGAGATGAGTGATAGTGTTATAAACGTAAGAGTAGACAAATATAATCAGAAAGCTCCGAACTGCTTAGCTATCGGGAGTTACACGTGTTATTGTGAGTCAACCATAAAAGATAGACATATGGTGTCGTAGCATATTTTTTATATAATTTCAAGGAGAATATTTCCGTCATACATGATGTCTGTGTAGCTGTAACCATTAAGGCTGCACACGCGACGGAAGCTTAAAAAATGGAGTAACTTCTCCCGTTTTCCCAACATTTCCCTTCACTGCTCTGCTCCTATTGATCGTAGCGTGATGAAAAGTATACTATAACCTGCCCAGGAGTATGAAAAATAATTGTACCAAGTTTAATTAAAATCCGTCGAGTAGTTTTTGTTTCTATAACGAACATACAGACAGACAGACAAAAATTTTACTAATTGCATTTTTGGCATCAGTATCGATTACTAATCACTGCCTGATAGTTATTTTGAAAATATATTCCATGTACAGAATTGACCTCTCTACAGATTTATAATAAGTATAGATAGAAGATAGATGTAATTTAACACTCAATACCAAATAGTTGTTTGTGTAACAAGAGTTATTTTTTTGCTGCGATTGTTGTTTTTGAGTGATGAGCAAGCACACGAAATGCAAATAGATATGCTCACTTGTAACACAACATACCTTTAGCAGCGAGAATACCCCGAAATACACTTTGTTGCGTGATGAGATCAGAGTAATATTACTCTGATCTCATCACGTAGGTACACGTATTTCACGTACTATAACGAATAGGGTCATAGGAACACCATAATTATAATGTTCTTAAGAACATCACGAAACAGAATGAAAATCGAATCAAACTTTGGGTAAAGCAATAGTTCATTACGATATTAGTGCGTTAAGATGGTTATAACATGCGAGTCGGAATTTCAGCCCGAGCCGTAGGCGAGGGCGTAATTGAGCCGAGCATGTTATAACCAATACGCACGTATATCGTACGACGTTTTTTAACACATTTGCGAGGAAACAGAAAAAAAAACATTTTAAATAAACTCAATCTGTGAATGCACATTGTTGCTTCCCGCCTTTTTAACAGCGAGCTAGCGCTGCCTACTTTCGAATTAGTTCGAAATTTGAATAGCAACAGCGCTAAGCGACAACTCCCTTTTTATATAATTATTTAAAAAAAAGAAAAAGAATAGCAACAGCGCGCTGCTCACTAGCTGGAGTCGTGCGGCGGGGCGATCAGTTCCAAATTTGAAATGGCAAATAATACTGTTATGGAATTTTTAACACCCTTGCTCGTAAAGCTGATGTAATTCCACCGGTTTTAAATATGTAAAGAGGGTCATAAAAAACGCGTGTGTTATCAAAGCAAATAGTTAAGTTATAGTCTATACAAATTCCATAACAGTATTATTTGCCATTTCAAATTTGGAACTGATCGCCGCCGCACGACTGACCAGCTAGTGAGCAGCGCGCTGTTGCTATTCAAATTTCGAGCAACAGTGTGCATTCACAGATTGAGTTTATTTAAAATTAAAAAAAAAACTGTTTATTCGGTAATTTAAAAACTTGGCTGCATGCTCTAGTGAAGACTAGTGTCTTTGCCAACATGTTCACGCAGCCACGGCAGAAAATAATCCTCCCCCCATTTTTCTCAAATTTTCTTATCTTTGTACTTGTATTGTGAAATGTTTTTTTTCTGTTTCCTCGCAAATGTGTTAAAAAACGTCGTACGATATACGTGCGTATTGGTTATAACATGCTCGGCTCGATTACGCCCTCGCCTACGGCTCGGGCTGCAATTCCGCCTCGCATGTTATAACCATCATAACGCAATAATATCGTAATGTACTATTGTATGGACTATAACTTAACTATTTGCTATGATAACACACGCGTTTTTTATGACCCTCTTTACATATTTAAAACCGGTGGAATTACATCAGCTTTACGAGCAAGGGTGTTAAAATAGTACAATACGATATTAGTGCGTTAAGATGGTTATAACATGCGAGTCGGAATTTCAGCCCGAGCTGAAGGCGAGGGCGTAATTGAGCCGAGCATGTTATAACCAATACGCACGTATATCGTACGACGTTTTTTAACACATTTGCGAGGAAACAGAAAAAAAATACATTTTAAATAAACTCAATCTGTGAATGCACACTGTTGACTGGCGCCGCCGCGCGGCGATTTGTTCGAAATTTGAATAGCAACAGCGCGCTGCTCACTAGCTGGAGTCGTGCGGCGGCGATCAGTTCCAAATTTGAAATGGCAAATAATACTGTTATGGAATTTGTATGGACTATAACTTAACTATTTGCTTTGGTAACACACGCGTTTTTTATGACCCTCTTTACATATTTAAAACCGGTGGAATTACATCAGCTTTACGAGCAAGGGTGTTAAAAACAGTTTTATATCATGTTATTTCTTTTTCGTGTGGTAAATGCCTAACCAAGATAAAGCAATGAACAGTAATATATTGTATTAAACAAAACCTGTGATGTTTGATTTTTTAAAGAAAAATTGTTGAAACAAGACATAATTATTCTTAGGTAAATGTTAGTTTTATCTGCCCTAGTAAATACTTATACAAAATCCAATCATTTACACAACAATTATTTATTTTAGAAAATGTCTTTCATTTTTAGGATATTACGGTTTTGCGAACGTAACAATGACAATGTGCAGCTACCTTGATCGAAAAATTAAGTAGTTACTGTCTCACGCAGTGAACAAAATCGAATTTTGTTTTGCTGTGTAGCATAATCTACATGTTTGAGCTGCTAAGGTGAAAAATAAATTTGCTTTTTATGGTATTTTAGCGAAAAACAAAGTTACTTCTACAGTTTGACGACAAAGCCCCATATCTGAAAAACGGAATATCAAATATTTTTTTGTTGAAAGTTCGTTTGATGTTTCACGGACCTAATGATTTTCTTCACAAAAGTGTTTTGGTTGCCAGTGGTGGTCTGTTGTTTACCGACATCTGCAACTCTATGGTAAAACCTCAACAAGAATACCTTAAAAAGATGTGCGGTACTGCAGCTAATAAGTATTTATTATTTAATTAATCCAATGATGGTATCTGATAAATGAACGATATTTTATGCAAGCAGCACCTGTCCAGAATTAGCATCACATTAATTAATTAAAATGATATTGAAGTATTAGCGCTGGTGTTTGCAATATTTGCATAATTCAGTAATTTAATATTTGTGACCATTGACAGCGGACTTGGACAAAACATCATTAGCCCAAATCTGGTCCGCAATCTGTTCACAGCGCGAGCGGTTCGACCTCACCTTATGGATGTCGCGCAGTGTGGCACATGACCGCCGCGCCGCCTAGCGCCTGTTACACAACGCCATCGCGCCATGCTTGCACAGAAGCGTAGCCGGGTGCAGGGTGCAGGGTGCAGGGGGGAGGGGGGAGGGGGACTTAGTGGCGACATAAACCATGCATACGCATATCTTCATTGACGTGACATGATAATATTGTACAATATTATTGGGTGCTTACAAGACCTGGGTGTTTGTTGTTTTTTTAACATGGAATCAATTATTTGTTACTTACTGCAGTGCTGTGTGAACGCTCAGCGCAGCTGCGGTGCCCCTAAACTTAACTGTGACTGTCATGTTACCAAGCTGGATATTAATTTACGCCCGAAAAAGCTCTCAGAAGGAAGCTGCAACCTTGTGTTTTTCTCATTAAAAAGGCGAGTAGAGTGGTGAGGTAGTCCCGCGAGTGGCGGCCGGCGCGCGCGGAGCGTTGCCTCGCAACGTGTGGATTCATTTTTTAATTTATTATTAATACAATTCTGTCGCCAATGGGCGCCAGCTACTGCAATACTCTTAGTACTTAGTATTTCCTGAAAGACTTAGAATTTAGTAATAATTAGCATCCACAGCCTTCATGGCAATTCTAAGGAGCCGAGAGTATAAGATATTATAAATTCACTCGTCGCTAACAAGTGTTTAATAAAGACGTTTCCGCCGCCGCCGCCGCGCCGGCGGGAACGTGTGCATTAGCATTACAATGGCGCACCTGCTGCACACGCACACGCACACGCATCTTATCACCTAACTGCAAGTTGCCATTTCTATGCACTGTCGGGTAGTCTGCTGGTAAGAACGATAACGATTTGCCTGGACTAAAGTTCGTGTGTGTGTATTGAGTGTCAGCAGCCGACACTGACGTCGTCGACGCCTCGCGGGCTCTTCTGTATCTGCACATCGGAACAATTAGGATATGCCCTGATGCTCTAATGTGCGCTTCTTGTGTAAACTGTATTAGGTAATTGACAAACTTTGTCGTTGGAAAACTGTTGTCCTCATACAACGACAAAGGTCGCGCTTAGTTTACCAATTGCAATTAAGTTTGTTATCTCATTTAGCTCTCAGTATTAGGTATTAATTTCTACTGACGGATAGAGATGTAAAGGAACGCTTATTCCGCGTTCCTTTACAAGGTTCCGTAGACAAATGGCTAAAACAGAACCCTTTTAGATTTGCTCTGTCCGTATAATTATATTCTGTCTGTGTCAATATGTAACTGCCATTTTATTCCGAGGTTTCTGGCACCAGGTATATGAAGTTCGGAGGGAAGATAATAAGACACCTGTATGTGCTGTGTACTGTGATATGTCGCAAGCTTTTGACTGTGTTTGACCATGAAATCTTAAGAAATAAACTGGACTCCTATTACCATAGGAATAAAGTTTATTTCTGTCTGTATTAAATAAGTCCATAATGTTACGTCTTATACCAAGAGGTAACATTCTTCACTTATTAAGTACCTACCTTTCAAAAAGAAAATAACTTACAGCAATAACAAACCTAAATTTAAAAAATAAAGAAGAAGTAACATACTTGTCTAAAGAACGTACAAAATTTTGGTGTACCATAGGGTAGTATGTTGGGCCCTCTATTATTCTTAATTTATATTAATGATCTCCCCAATAGAGAGAGTCAAAATCACTCTTTGCTGTGATAAACCTGAATCATATGAAGCAGATATCAGCAGCGCGGTAACTACAATGATCTCTTGGCTTAATAATAATAATCTGAGAATTAACCTCAGCAAAACACATATAATGCACTTTTTGTATAAAAAAGAAAGTACGAAAATGGATGTCCAATTCCAAAATAACAAAATTCAGGAGGTAGATAGTACAACATTTCTAGGCCTTATAATAATTGACAGGCAACTTAATTGGAAGGATCACATCGAAACACTATGTAAGAAAATTAGTACCTAGTTCATCCTATGCCTTATATAACCTCGCCCCAACAGTTAACACAGAAGCACTACTTGTAGCTTACCATGGCCTTGTAGCATCTGTATTAAAGTACGGCATTATATTCTGGGGCAGGGTAACTCTATGAATAGAGAACTCGTTTTTAAAGCGCAAAAGTGGACCATCAGAGCCATGTTTAAACTAAAAAGTAACGGACAGTTGTAAGCCATTTTTCTAAAACCATAAAATTTTAATACTACCGTCATTGCATATTTATGAAACTGCCTTATTTGTTAAGTTAAACTCACACCTGTTTCCTAACTTATCCGATACTGTCAAACGGAACAGGCGGATTGATATGTTACGCGGACGTCCGACAGCCAGAACAACTTTAATGTGGAAAAGCATATTCTGCATAGCCTTTTAGCTTTCGGATTTTGTTAAAGACTTCTTTGACAAAATCCCAAAGCAAATCAAAGAATTAAATTAAAATGAGTTTAAAAAAGAACTTAAAGCTTTGTTGTGTAAAAAATGTTACTATAACTTAAACGACTATTTGAATGATATTTTGACACCCTAATTAAATTGTAATCATATAATCATTGACATCTCTATTAAAGTTTTACATTGAATAATAATTTGACATTGAATTGATTACTGATAATATTAATTTAATTGGCATGCCATTAACTGTAATTTTAATTCCTATTTAATGTTTGTTTTAAAATTATGTTTAATAGGTATACCAAATATTTGCACGCCGTGGCTGAATATGATGAGACCTTTGTTTATATTTAAGACTATGAAAATTTAACATATTCAGGCGATTCAATGAATTTGAATTTGAAGATACCTTCTATAGGTACCTATGCCGCTAAACAAAAGTTAAAGCTAATTATGAAAAAAATAAAAAGCGGTAGCTCTCCAAACGTTAGGGCCCAGAATACTTGAATACACCGCACTCAAATCAAATTGCATAAGTGACAATAAGTTTTTTTTTTTCAATATAACTAACTCAATATAGCTAAGTCGGTTGTTTATAATATTCTCAAGTATTTAAGATTGAGGGGAGTAATGATATTAGCCTATGGTTAACAAATTCCCTATCCCCAGATTAATAGATAGGTATGACAACTGTGAATATTGTGAAAAACTTGTTTCGGAATTCCGACTTTATATGGGTAAATATGTAAATAAGAAAACTGACGTCTATGAACTATAATGATAACTATTTTCCACCACTTTATAAGTAAAAGTTGTTACAGTCTTTCAGTTTCACGGAATAAAAACCCCAAAGTCGGCCTCATCTCTGTCTTTTCGACAAAGTTGAGGTCAAGAGTAAGCCCTTCTGATTAGAAGGGCTGAAGGGCTTACTATTAAAAAAAACATCGTCATCGTCATTTATTCATAATCAAGTAATTTGTACCTATTTGAATTTACACACATAAATAATTTACACAATTTAAGTTTACAATAAAATAATAAATTTAAATTACATCAATAAATTAAACTCAGTCAAACTTTAAAATTTGAAGGAATAGCGAGAAAGATATTAATTGCTGATAAATTAACAAAGATGTCAGAATTATTAAAAATAGCAATTGTAAAATATATGGTCACATCAATATATTTATGAGAACTAATAAAATCTATTTAAAAGTAACTTAATAATACACCAAAAAATACAGTTCTTCTTCTTCATAGACATTCAATAGGAACTGTTTTAGTTTTAATTTGAAAGCGCTACTCTCGACAGCACTTTTTATGTCTATAGGCAACCTGTTGAATAGATTTACAGACTGCAACCGTGGGCAGTGTTTAACAATGCTTACGTTATAATTAGTATTTTTTTTATTCTTCATATCTAGTCTACGGTTGCCTCCCTTAATCTGCCGTTCTTCTAGTGACTCATAGTCTTGTATGTTTTTGATCATATTACTTAAAAGAAAGACTATATTGTAAAACTGTAAGTACGAGTATGCCTAAATCAGTAAAATGTTGTCGGTCCATGGTACGAATTGCCCGTTTTTGTAATACGAAAACTTTTCTGCAATTATGTTCATAGCTATTTTCCCAAAGAAGTATGCTTCACCTAATTTTGTCTAATATACCATTTTTAGCTGTTTAATGTTGATTTAATTTCTCAGGGCTCTTAGAGCATAACATGCAGATGATTGAGATGCATGAAGTGCCTCTAATTCTGGTTTCCAGTTTCACAATTGATCAACATGGTAGATATGCCTAAAAATTTTACATCGGCAGCAGTCACAATTCCACTGTAGCAGGCTGTAGTTTTAAGTGAGATTGTTTGAGTTTTATAAATGACTATGAGTAAATAATTTATTTGCCGTGAACCACATATGAAATACTTGTAACGTAGCGTTTACCATTTCTGACAACTCTATCGCGTCATTTGCCACTACGGCATTTGTGTCATTCGCAAAAATTACTTATTTAATGTCCGGTAAGATTGCATTCAAATGATTTAAACGAGAATAATAATGCGAATATCGCGGTCGAAGTGTAATTGGCATCTTTAGGAAATGATAGCTGGTCAGTAAAGATTATTTATTTATTCCGATACACAAATACACATTACCTTCGTAAGCATATAATTAACTGATCGCAACATTTGAGTCACTTGTAACATATACCTAGTCTTTTTTATAATATTTTTCCTTTTTTGCCGATTCTTTATGAATGAGTGGACATTGTGGGCCTTGTGGATTCCTATATGTTTGTTAACTTATTTTACGTTTTGTACCTTCAGTAAGCACTGACTTATTGTCGGGCCTACGCTGTCATCTCACACTTACACTACACTGTACTAACGCTGTAACAACAACATTGTAAAACCCTTTTTTTTTTAAACCCGAAAAATGTACCTTTTCTCGACGTTTTATAAGTGCCCATGTAGACATTTGTGTAATAAAATATTTTAATTTCGATAGAAACATACTCTCTCTGAGGTAAAAATGAACACGAATGATATTAAGATTGTACGCAAAACATTGAAGGAATATACTTAATCATTATGCATCACCGACACCGTGACACTATAGCACTAGTCTATTCCACAAACTAATATTGACGAAATGCCTCTCGGACCCTTGCGCAAAAAAACAAGATTACTCTCTGAAGTTTGAAGCGAAATGGTGCTTAAACAAGGCTAACTCAATTTGCGTACAATTCCTCTCGAGGGCTGCGAGTTGCGAGGGCCATATTTTTTGCCCCTCGCTGTGGATTAACTCGATTATCAAAATTGTGAAAGGGGCCGTAATGGCTCAATAATGTGCTGGTGATTTGTACCGAGACTTCGCAGCCTCTCCGCGCACAAGCCACTCCAGCCACCGCGAACATTACGCGAGAAGTTTTATAACCTCGGCTGTCTGAAACAGAGTCGCTTGAGTGCTATCAGTTAGTTATTACCAATCATACAATCTTTGTTACTAAATTTGTAAGAAAATAAGCACTTCTATAAACAAGAATAGTAAAGCATTCGTGGCAAGGGCTGGAGGCGGCAATACATTAAAGTTCCATTAAAGCGACCTCTACGTTTGCTACGCTCGTTCTTCGCATCCCTAGCGCCCAGTCGCCCCTCTCACTCTAAGTTCTGAGTTCTGACTCTGTGATCGATGATGATGGTAATTACTTATTGTAGTAGAACCAGTGAGCGGTCCCGTAGCTGCAATGTCTTGTTATCTGGGGGCACGGCAGTGCCCCCACCAAGTCGAGCAAAAAAGCGTCACGGCCGTTCTGGGGGCACGGCAGTGCCCCCACCAAGTCGAGCAAAAAAGCGTCACGGCCGTACCATCCTTTTCTCGAAGCAATTCAGGCCATTTTCGACCCCCTGTAACTTCGTTGTGGATAAAACTAGAAGACTGAAATTTTCAGTACCATGCAGGCATTGTAAAGACACGGTATATTTCAAATTTCATTCAATTTGAACCAGTATTTTAAGAATTATAACGGGTCAAATTTCTTAATTTTGTCACTCACTGACTCACCGATCATCAAAATTCTAAGGCACTTCTAGCAGACCTAGAAGCTTCAAATTTGGAATATAAGTAGTGTTTGGTGTATGAATCAAGGAAAAACTAAAAAATCTAGACTAGAAAAGACCGCAAAGAAAATTAAGCCCATACAGCCAAGTCTTCAGATAAATTTTTCAATATTGGCTTTATTCGTAACGATGTTTTACGGCAGTTATTATTATTGCGTGCGAAGCCGCGGGTTTAAGCTAGTCCCATATAAATATAGACGCATGGTAGTGCCCCTGCCAAATCGAGCAAAAAATGGGTATTCCCGTCATGAAAACACGTGTAAATTAAATTATTTAATGCAAAAAACGTACCTACGTGCGTATTCGTACTTATTACGAGTGCGTAAGGTTGTAAATTAATTATTATACCACGCGCTGCGATGCTAGCGAGTGAGCGCGGGCCGTTACTACGCGCTGCGCGGTACTAGCGCGAGGGCGCGGGGCGGGGACAGTGGCGGGGCGCGCGAAAAGGTGAATGTCGCCGAGCGAGCAGCAGCCGCGCTCATACGCGCGAGCGACCCAATGCTGTTCGGATGTGCCCAGAATTCTAACCTATAAGTTTGCGATTTTCATTGATAATTTCGATTGCTATATTAGTTTGACGACTAAAGGCTACTTTGGTTTACTGATATTATTTGCTTACAATTTGGACGTTGTTCGGATAAATAATTTAAATTAAATATTGATACTTTAAGTACCTAAGTATTTATAAATTTCTTATTACCTAATCGTATTTCTGCATAAAAATAACTTTGCAATCTAACTTGTAGGTAGTCGCAATGGATTCAGTAATACTGTATGTGAATGATCAGCCTAATCCACACTGGGTTGTTCCTATACCTGGTGATGGTTCGTGTTTATTTCATTCTTTGTCATTCTCTATGTATGGGAATATTGAGTCGTCGCATGATATTAGACTTGCTATAATCAAGTATGTGGTAGCGCATTGGGATGAGTTACAAGTGCATACTTGTGACGAGCATGGAGACACCTACATTAACGCTAATTTGTATACAACGGCAATGGTAAAAACCAGTACTTATGGTTCCACGTCTGAACTCATGGCGGCCGCCGCTTTGTATCCGTATGCTTTCGAGGTTTACGATAACGGCCTTTTGAGAGCATCATTCGGTGGTGATTCTGGTAAACCGGTGAAACGTTTACGATTTTCTGGAAGTTACTTAGGCGGTCATTAACTTAGGCGGTCCAGATTTGTCAAAAATTGTAACATCAAAGCCTCCCAGAAAAACGCATAGAGACATGGAGTGGGCTCTTAGAAAAACTGTAGCTAAAGCTCAAGAAGTAGTACCGGAAAAGAGAAAACGGAAGGCTACCTACAAAAATAAGAAAAGTTCATAAGTCAGAGAGAGGGCTTTAAGAAAATTCGTTGCTGGTAGATATACATATATACAATAAGTAGAAGGTACCGAAAAGGAAAAAAGTAGAACTGTCTACAAAATACAAAAAGAAATGAGATCCCATCAAAAACAATACTTGTCAAAAAAACCAAGTCTCGCAACTCAGTTGTTCTGCGGTAAAAAGTTGTGAGATCCATGTAATACCAAGTCGGTTATTAATTTATTCAGTCTCTACTTAAGCGACTTTCTGTCTTAATACGTCCAGTCTCTAAGACCACGATCGTGGTCCATAACAATTGAAAATCAATTGTGTCTGGAATCTCTAAATATATTGAGACTTGGCCATCGCCTGAAAACACGTGTAAATTCAATCGCCTGAAAACACATGTAAATTCAATTATTTAGTGCGATGGCCAAGTCTCGATATATTAATATAAAACATTAAAGAATTTTAATATTGATATGCGTCACTATAAGATGCTGTTAATTATTACGTAACAACTTAATGCTTCGAGTACGGAGATTCCAGACACAATTGATTTTCAATTGTTATGGACCACGATCGTGGTCTTAGAGACTGGACGTATTAAGACAGAAAGTCGCTTAAGTAGAGACTGAATAAATTAATAACCGACTTGGTATTACATGGATCTCACAACTTTTTACCGCAGAACAACTGAGTTGCGAGACTTGGTTTTTTTGACAAGTATTGTTTTTGATGGGATATTGTTTTTTTGCTTACTAGTTTCCTATTTTTGTCGATTTTTTGTTGAAATCTACATCGTGCTCAATATTTGGGTGCTATTATTAGGAACGTACATTACTTGCTATTGCTATTTAAAAATCCTTGATAAGCGAAGAGAGGTGTAAGCGTAAGGATGGTGCTTCGATAAGAATGTTCCTTACCGTCAAACAGGTTGACAAGTACTAAGATGACTACCATGAATTCGAAACACCATCGCGTCCTTGGGATACCTCCAGATATTGTTGTACAGTCAGCATCAAAAGTTGATGACCACATTTAGATTTTCAAAATCACTGTACTCCATTTTACACCTAAATCGATCAACATGACAAGCACCAGAAATGAATGATTATCATAAAAGGGCATAAGTAGGTGACCACCACTTTTCAAAAGTTACTAAACAAAGTTATAATAAAAAAAAGGCATAACATTCTTCGTCTCTAAAGTTTCTGAACAAATTTTTGACAAAAATAGCATACCATCGTTTATCTCTAAAGTCCCTGAACAAAATATAATATAATTTTGGGTTTTATGTGTGTGTATTTCGGTACGTATATGTGTTTGGTATGTAAATTAAGGAGACACATGCAAATGTAAATCACCATCCTTTTACTTATTATCAACAAAATTAAATGTTTCGATAAATCAACACAGTTCATATTTATTTATTTTTTATTTAGAAAAAAAAATCTCTCCAGCACATTGTGACAGCTATCAATCCTATTTCAAACTCGACGTATAGCAAAATGAATATTAAATATCATTTTTTTTGGGATGTTTGGAAACTTCCGTGTCCGGTGAGGACCTGCGTCAGGCGGTAGGTGAGGACGCCATGGCGCCTCTCCAGCCACTCCTCAAAGTGGGGACTTACCGCCACTATTGTAGCGTGCCCTGCACGGGGTTGCGACAGTCGCTCTCCTCATGCCACCATGAGATCGCACCGGAGGTCTGTCCGCTGGGCGGCCTTTTTGCCGCGGCAGCAGAGATTATTAAAGGGCATTATAATGTTTATTTGACAGTAAAGCGCAATTGATAACTGACACCATATTCTTCTGTCGTCTTTTGTTTTTAAACCAAAAAAAGAAAAACAGGCGTTGACAGCTGCCTGCCATGCTTTTTTATGCATTTTCACTCGGTCCAAGTAGGTTGGTAGAAAAGATCTATCCACTTAACTTTTTTTTACATGATTGGATAGGACAAGATTGGTTTTAAAACTCTGAAGATAGTAACGCGCACATTTTTAGTTGGCAGTTCAGCTACTTTTGATAGTATTAGTATAAGTTTACACGCTACGTATCCGAAACAAAGTTATGTTCAGTAACTTTTGTTCTTTATGATGTTAAGTTATTTTTAGACGTGGACGTTGCCGTGATTGCACTAGAAAACAAAAACAAGTATTTTATATTGTTCAGTGACTTTTGTAAAACTGAATGTTAAGATGTTTTCGGATATTATAACGATCGGCAATTTTTGACAAAATGGTGTTCAGTGACCTTTGACGAGTAGTGTTCAGTTAATTTTGAACTTTAATGATGTTCATTCAATACTGGCGCTCTATCTTGTTGAGCGATTTATGGGTGATATAATGCACAGTGATTTTGAAAATCTGAATGTGGTCATCGACTTTTGATGCTGACTGTACCTACCAAAAAATCTGAAGAATTGTGGTGCTCATGAAAGCAAAGGAAATAGAGTGAAAGCGATGGGTGTGTTGCTGGATCTCTATTGATTGCATTTTTTAAAAGAATAAGTACTCAAAATGTTTTTTAACACTTGATGTGGTCGGTAATTCTAAGCTGGGCCGTCACGGTACATATACTGCAAGGGTCGGCCCTCGATAAAGCATGAGTTGACCTTGGACTGAAAGTTCTAGCAAAATTATCAGATTTAGATAATTTTTATTCTTATCCTTTTTATTGCGGATGGGAAATTATCAAATAACTTTCCCCGCTCTGGGTGGAGCGGGAGGGAGTGTCTTCTACTGGCAAAAACCCACCCATATTCCTTCTATTGCCTTTTATGTTCCGATACCGTTCTCTTTCGAACAACTCGCAACCCCGGCAGGCGGTGGCCTTGACAAGCCTGTCTGCTTTGCTGACATCTCTTTAGGGAGGTAACCGCTTCCCATTTCCTCTCGCTTCGGACCATGGACTGAACCAGGGCCGGGGTAGATGGCACCCTTAACCCAATAAGGTCTAAAGTTGTCAATAAAGTTCAAGATATAAGCCCAACTGTTGGAAATCTCTTTTAACTGTCTTCCGTTTCCACCGCCAGAGCTTCGATGAAAATCATAATCCAACAAGGTCAACAGTTCTCATCGACGTACATGAAATGAGCTTAAACACAATACAGCTGCTGTAAGCTATTGAGAACATCTAGAAAATACTTTCCGTCTCCATCATCAGACCTTCTATGACCGTAATTCTCCAGCTAGCTGATAAGATCTCGTCAAGATGCATGAAATGAGCCCAAACACGATATAGCTGCTGTATACTGTTAAGTAGATATTTTTGGTTGTAACCAAAAATATCTACTTAACCAAGGGTATCAAAGCATTTTATGGTGGTCATTATATTTAACCCCAAAAAATATTTTAACAAATTTAGTTAACAACCATGATTTGAAGTTGATCTTTTCGTTAAACCATTTTACCTGTTTCATTATTTAATAATCTAATTTTCCAAGTGGTTTTGGCAAAAATAACTACTGTTAGTACACCAAAAAGCAAAAAAAAAACGATAACGCGGCAGATCCCAAAGGAGATGGCGGTATGAGCTGGAGTTTTTCTCAAAGGATTGGCCTACAGTCGCACTCGACCGCGGGAAGTTTCGGAAGGGAAGAGATGCCTTCGCCCTGCAGTGGGACAATATAGGCTCATAATAGTATCCAATTAATTAGTGGTTTTTACTTTATTATTACATTTTAAAATAATTTCACTAAAACATTTTGATTTTCCTTTAACAAAAATCTTTTTAAATAATGTTTTTTATCATACTCTGGAAAAGTAGTATCAAACCTGTATCGTTTCAGACCATACAACACAAATAAACTAGCTTGACTTTTATAAATCTATCTAATCTATGGAAGAGCGGAGTCTCCTAACACAAGCATTGTTTGCTTAAAAGGAGGCTCCAAACACTAAACCCCTTTGTAAACTGAAACATCAAAACTTATTATCCTTGCTTCCTTAACTATCTTTACTAATATTATAAAAGCGAAAGTGAGTTTGTTTGTTTGTTACGTCTTCACGCCTAAATGGCTAAAACGATTTTGATGAATTTTGGTACAGAGATAGTTGGGACCCTGGAGACGGACACAGGCTTTTTTTTAAAAAAAGAGTGAGAATTGAGGGAGAAAGAGGAAAGAAAAAGGAAAACTTAGCTTTGCTATTACAATAAATAAGGCGCTGGGGCAAAAACTACGAGTAGCAGGTACCTGCAAATCAGAAAAGGGGACGCAAGCGAAGCCGCGGACAAAAGCTAGTTTATTATAAATACTTGGTGTAGTCTATAGGTTTAAGCAAATGGTAGGTATTTGTCTCAAAAATAGATTTGTACTCAGTTTGCTCTGGGCTCAGCGGGGCCCTAGTACGCTCCTCTGCTTTGCTGACATCTCTCGTCGACACGGCATATAACAGTGTAGCAATGTGTCCATAAATTGGATGGCAATAATCTGAACGTCGAAGCATAAATAAAATATGATGTAGTGATAATACTTAGTATTTGTTGTTGTTACATGTGGCCTTGCTCAGTAGTGAGACAAACCAGGCTGAAATGAGTGTGTTGTTGGTTACAGGTCCGCCCGGGCCGCCCGGCAAGCGCGGCAAGAAGGGCAAGAAAGGAGACCCCGGCGAACCCGGCCCCCCGGTACGTACCACCGCCGCCGCCGCCGCCGCCGCCGCCGGTGTCCCAGCGCTTTGCTGCTGGGCGCTCGGCTGTGGCTACTGAGCAGGCTCCACTCAGCTCTACAGCTACTTATATAATTTTCGACTCCACTTGAGAATACAGGCCGCAATACAGATAAATTTCTTATTTTGCTGCACTGTGCTCAGGAAGCTTGACTACTTCTAACCACCAATCAAACACTATATTATTTCGCTTCAGTTTTCTTTATTTTATTTGTTTCATTTGCAGGGGTTAACGGGAGCTCCAGGGAAAAATGGATTCCCGGTAGATATTTTTTATTTTATTATTTATTCTTGAGTTTTGTTTATTTTTTGTAAATATGCTCCGTTATTGGGCAGTACTTTGTTACGTTGTATTCGTTCTCAGCCGGCGCCACTCACGAGTGTCAGCAG
Source organism: Ochropleura plecta (assembly GCA_905475445.1). NCBI lineage: Eukaryota > Metazoa > Arthropoda > Insecta > Lepidoptera > Noctuidae > Ochropleura > Ochropleura plecta. The sequence continues at coordinate 21,903,291 of FR997733.1, forward strand.
CGCTCAGCGCGCTCGTGAGTGGCGCCGGCTGAGCCGCGCCCGCACGCCCGCACTACACGCGTGTCACGTTTCAGGGTAGCAAGGGCGAGAAAGGCGAGCGAGGCTTCATGGTAAGACACCGTAGCGCACGCCTAGCGTGGTAGTCGTAACCCCCCCCCCCCCCTCACCGCCTCGCCGCCCCTAACTCGCTCCCCGCCTGCCGGCCTGTCTCCTGCTGATAGTGAATAGTGTGTGTTGGGACTAACAGTACAGATCCTGACGAATGGTGTGCTCCCTTAACCTAATTCAGAGTAGTCGTAGTGGACACAGTGAAGCGTTGCCTTGCGCCTTACTACCGGGCATGCAACCACCCCCCCCCCCCAACCCCCTCCGACCTCGGTGGACGAGCGGTAGGCAGCACGTCAGTGGTAACAACAGCAGCGTCCAAACTGACCACTTAGCCCAGTCCGTGCTGCGCTCAGCGCTAGAGCAGCTCAACTGCAATTAGTACCACATACGTGCAGTCGACTGCATTACTAACATGGTGTAGCTTAGTCTCACTGGTAGATGGTGCTTCTCACTAGACTGGCTTATGTACTGCCTGGGGCTGTTGACATCAATGTTCGGTTGGTATTGCTGGCCTGAAATGTGCGTACGAACTACGATTATTATTGACTCGACCATCAAATATTAGTATACACTGAATACATTCATAAACGTACGTACAATTCTGTGCGTAGACGCCATGTACAAACCAATAACGCTTCATTATATTCTGACAGTCGTGGTGGGTTATTACTAAAACCTCGGAAGTAAGTAAAGTGATTTCTTATCAATTCCAGGGACCCATCGGGTTGGATGGACCTAAGGGAGACCCGGTAAGTACGAATCTGAAGTATTTTATATCAATTACAAGTTGATTATCTCGAGTGTTGCTACATTTTGATTGATTGATATGCCCATTAAAAATACAAATCCATAACACTCAGTGATAATAATAATTGAAAATGAAAGTTGATCGTAGTGAATATGATTAGACGTGTTGTCGTGTGGTGGTACATGGTACGCGGTAGCGGTAGTGACCCGTGCGTGTGTTGCAGGGCCGGCCCGGCGACAAGGGGCACAAGGGCGAGCACGGCAGTCCCGGCTTCGACGTCTTCTCCGCCGTCAAAGTAAGTGTTTGGCACTACACGTGCCTCGCTCACAAGTACTTCAGTTACAACATAACTCTACGTTTAGTTATGAACCTAATCACCCAAACAAATGGTTATGAGAACAGTGCTCGATAAATGTTCTTACGTCGGCCTTATAACTGCAGTTTACCTGTGGAGCTGTGGTGCCTCTCGTATTTACAACATCAGTAGCAGCTTTGTTTGCCACCCAATAAGTCAGTGTGCGTTCGCGCAGCGGAATGTTGTTGCATTTAAACATTTTAATTATGCAGATATTTAGTGTATGACGTCGTATAATGTGTATCCATTGTGGAGAAATTCACCAAAATCTGATTCCGCTGGGCGAACGTTGTCCTGGCGCAACTTTTTTTAATCCATAGGGTTTAGAAGAAAAGAGATGTGTCCAAAAATTAGTGTGTATTTGTGTGTAATTGTGTATGTATGAATAAAATTAGTGCATGCATAAACTTCGGAGAAATTCAAGTTTCCGCTACGCGAACGTTTGGCCATTAGCTAGTTTTCATATAAAGCTACTAAAATCTACAGCTCTCTATGTAAGCACATAGAGAGCTGTAGATTTTTACATACGTTGTTTTGAATTTGTTTATATTTGTTTAAAAAACAGATTTAGAAAAAATCGTAGGGTTTAAAAATTAAAAATATAAGCGTAAAATACGCTTATTAGGTCTTAGTTCTTAAAGTATGCACTTTAGGGTCTAGATTTTCACGTTTAAACAAACCTTGTAAGTGTCTGCAACATGTTGCTAAGTGATAATGATACTCCGTTAGTAATTAAAGAGTTATAGGACAATTTACCATGAATAGATCACTGTTTACAAAGCAGTCATATATCACGACGTTCTAAAGGAATTGCATGGTAAAATGTATGCCAATAACTAGTGTATTCATTCAACTATTCACATGCAAAATTTCATGTCATTAAATTCAGTAATTAAAGAAAAACAATTATAATACTGATGAAGCATCGAAAACCTACATAACCCGACCAAGTTCAGATAGCTACAAAAAAGCGGCTTTCTAAACAGTGATCTATTCATGGTAAATTGTCCTATAACTCTTTAATTACTAACGGAATATCATTGATACTTGGCAACATGTTGCAGACACTTACAAGGTTTGTATAAACGTGAAAATCTAGACCCCAAAGTGCATACTTTAAGAACTAAGACCTAATAAGCGTATTTTACGTTTATATTTTTATCTTTTAAGCCTTACGATTTTTTCTAAATCTGTTTTTTAAACAAATATAAACAAATTCAAAACAACGTATGCAATAATCTACAGCTCTCTATGTAAGCGCTATTTATGAAAACTAGCTAATGGCCAAACGTTCGCGCAGCGGAAACTTGAATTTCTCCGAAGTTTATGCATGCACTAATTTTATTCATACATACACAAATACACACAAATTTTTGGACACATCTCTTTTCTTCTAATCCCTATGGATTAAAAAAAGTTCCGCCAGGACAACGTTCGCCCAGCGGAATCAGTTTTTGGTGAATTTCTCCACAATGACTGCGTGCACAATTTTTTTTACGATATACAATTATACGACGTCATACACTAAATATCTGCATAATTAAAATCTTTAAATTCAACAACATTCCGCTGCGCGAAGGCACACCATAAATCATGCAAATTGATATATGATGCCAAGGGCGGTGGAATGTTGCAAACGAGGTGTCCCTTAATAGTCCTAGATCCAAGTTCTACACGAAATAGATAAGTGTAAGTTTTTAGTTCAAAAATCGAAGTAACAAAATGTTGTTAAAGTTTTTATTTGAATGTTACCGGTTCGCTTGAAATGCAGCTGCCACACGGTGAGCCAAGCGCTCTATCGGAGTTTTGTGTATGAGCGAGTTTGTAATAAATAAAATGTTATGGTGGCATTGCAGGGCATGAAAAGATCCGTGGACAGTTTTAAGATAAGTCCATACACGAGCGCCGAGATCATAGCCGTCAAGGTACAGCCATGAGCCACTGTCAGCCACTGTGGGCTACTAGCGCCCATTAGCGGCCAGTAGTTAGAGCTTGTCATAAGTTGTGCTTTAACTGTCGTTGTAGGTAGTCCTTGTGTTGTTTGCATCCGATGTTAATATTATTATTTTATTTAATACTGCTTATCAAATGCTCGCTGTAAATGTGTTACATTTACTTCGCGGAGAAGCGCACTTGACAGCGGGCACTTGTTAGGCGCGGCGCACACGTGGTCTTTGCACACAGTGCGCGCAGAGCCCGCGTGCGCGCCGCTGACGCGCGTGTGTGCGCAGGGGCTGCAGGCTGCCGGACACAACATCTCCGCGCACACCGTCATACAACTCAAGGTCAGTGCACACACAAACACACACGTCCACACTAACTGCTTTAGAGCGGCTTGCTGTCGTGCAGCGAGCCAAGTGATGTCCAGCACAGAGTCGCAGTCGCAGTCGCAGTCGCAGTCGCAGCAGCTCGCGACCGTTTGTACCGACTCATTTTTCATAAGAACATCAACTAACCGTCAACGCATGCTTTCAATTTATTGCATGAGTAGTCATGAGCTTAGTTATGCAGTAGGTATCAAAAAGTAAACTCATTCTTTTCATATAGTAAGCCGAATGTAAGTTGCTTAAAAAATGGGTAACGAAGAAAGGTAATGCTGCAGCCCACTAAATTATCTATAGATTAAACACAATAAAATTATCAGTGGGTGGCACTACATGAAAAACAACATGATATAACATTACTATATGATTTGTGAGTATCTTTGCTTATTAATTATCTTCGCATGATTGAGTGCAATCATGACAGCAACAATAGTTCCAACCCTTACTCTGCCACTGTTTTGTTTATACAATAACTCGCCAAGTGCGAGTCATAAGTAACTAAACACTCAACGCCAAATAATAGTTTGTGCAACAAGATAGCAAAGTTATTTTCCGTAACATCAAACAATACAATGGACATTTTTAACGCTCATTCAAATTAAACTCAATTTGTGCTTCATATTATCTTTAATGAAAAACAAAATTACGTCTACAGTTTGATGAAAATGTCCCATATCTCAAAAACTAAATATCAAACTTGTCCAAACCCATTTCCGATGAAGTATTTTCGTACGTACCTACTTCTAACCATATTTTTTCAAGAATTTTCCTCCTATTACTTTAGAAATCAGAGGGGCCAAATTTTTCGACTTTAGAAGCAAATAACTAGCATGAGCTATTGAAATAAGAAAAAAAAGGGTTTTAAAATCTTTGATTTAATTTTTAGGGTTCCGTACCTCAAAAGGAAAAACCGGAACACTTATTGGATCACTTTGTAGTCCGTCTGTCTGTCTGTCAAGACCCTCTCATCTCCAGAACGTGTGGAGGTATGGTAGGTGAAATTTAAACCAAATACTTAAGTTTGGGCAAAATCAAGCCTCTAACTAAATCAAAAGATATGGTTGTTTATGATATACAATACAGATAAGGTTGTACGGGCTCGGTGCGCGAGTCTGACTTGCTCCTGGCCGGTTTCTAAGACCTGCATTTCGTTATCAACCCTCAGTTACACACATGGAAAGCCACTCCTATTTTTTATAATTTTCGTAATTTGACATTAGGTACTTTCGTGTAGAATTTCAGATGGTTGATGCCAACAGTCCAACCAAAGTCTCAGTGTGAAATGTGACAACAACCGTGACATACGGATAGACAGACACACACGAGCAAAGCGAATCTTTAGGTGTTCCGTTTTAACCATGTGACTATAGAACACTAAAAATTCCTTTAGGTCGATTAAAATGCTTGTCGAATGATAGGTTTATTTAAAAAAAAAATACGAAGACGTTAGTCGGGTACGCTCTATATCTATATTATTCCTCACGCAAGCCAACCATCTTTTCCTTTACCTCCTCTCACTATATCCATCAACATTTATATCCATCACTCTTTTAGTTACATGCGTTTCGTTACATGTCCCTTTCAATGTTTCTGTAACAGGCGCAACTTTAAAATTCCCTGTTAAATACTCGTTCCTTAGTCCATTACGTTACGTTTGGGTTATGTAAAGACGGACATTATAATATAACCGTCGAATGAATACAACCCTGCGCATTACACGAGTACATTAACAAGATTATCTAATCGTGAAACGTGTTGCAGGGCGAGCCCGGCGAGCCTGGGCCGCCAGGCTCCCCGGGGCCGCAGGGCGCGGAGGGGCTCTCGGGCCACGAAGGCCGCGCGGGGCCCCCCGGCCCCTCGGGACCGCCGGGGCCCGTGGGGCCAGTGGGGCCCCCCGGCCTCGTCGGACCGCCTGGATCACTTGGACCCGCTGGACTCAAGGTACACGAGTCATTCTGATTCTTGCTTATTTGATAGATATATTTTTTCTTATTTGATAGTTTGTAAGATGCGGCTGTAAGAAAATCATATTGGCATGGTTCACCGCATCAAGTGTTATCTGCTTACACATTTAAATGTTATGTAAATATTTGATTTCAGGGCGATAAAGGCGACAAAGGCGAGCGCGGCTTCACGACGACGCTGAAGGGCGACGCCTTCCCCACCGGCATCATCGAAGGCCCGCCCGGCCCGCCTGGCCCTCCCGGTACCTCGCATTCGTTACTCGTAGCCTAGCATCGTAGCAGCGTAGCCGAGTAGCCACGTAGTCGCGTAGCAGCGCAGCCACGCATGCGCAATGTAGTAGGAGAGCGCCGCCGGTGCCGACGCAGCGCAGCTGGCGGGCTCTCCGCGACCTGCGCTAGCGCCGGACCCAAGTCCTTTAACCAAATAATAATTTCATCTAATTTCACTGTGCAATTGCTAATGCACACCACACTAAAATGAATAATACGAGTATGTATAATTAACATACAATAACAGTTTAGTGGAAAGCTTTTAAAATAATCCACGGAGATGCAATCTGCCAACGATCTTTCTGCAATAACAATACCCAACAAGCATTGCGACTTGTATTCGTCAATAATTTGTATAAATCAGCTTAACGACTTTAAGACAAGATCGACATTGCATGGCGTTTATTCCTCGATGATAAGACCGTTGACAGACGGCTCTGTGAGTAGTCACAAGATAGTCGTAGATGTAGAAGTTGTTTGTGGTGTTGTGGTGTGGCGTGTGGTGACGGTGACGTTGTCGAAGGGGCGGCGGGCGCGCGCGGGGAGCGCGGGGACGGCGGCGCGGCCGGCCCGCCCGGCCTGCCCGGCGACAAGGGCGCGCGCGGCAAGCGCGGCAAGCGGGTAAACACGCGCACGTGCACCCTGCACAGTGCATGCTCCGTGGCACGAGCGCACGAGCGCACGAATCGCATGCTTCTGCTTCTAGTAACACCTGCCTTTAATACACGCGTAGATGTTGTTGTTGTGGTACAAGTGATAACTAACGGGCACGCAGACGCACAGCGCGCGCTGGACCCGCTCACCCGCCAGCATGCCGCCTGCGCGTCGACTTGCCTTGAGGTAAGTTCAATAACATTTTGGAATTTGTAGTGTTTAGTGAAAGTAGAATCGTTCAAATGACAGTGATTAAATTTTGGACACATTATAACTTTGTCACACACTAGCTTTTGCCCTCGGCTTCGCTCGCGTCACGGGCGAACCCTACCCCTAAGGAATGTTTTAAATATAGCCCATGACACTCGGCGATAATGCACATTTCCGTTACTGAACAAAAATTCAAATTCGGTTCAGTAGTTCGGGAGATTCTTCATACAAACATACTCACAAACTTGTCCTCTTTGTAATGCTAGTGTAGATTAGTAGTTAATTCTGAAAATAGCAGATTATTTAGTGCAAGGTTATGTCGAAATGCCACTTACATACATATGCGTGAGAACTAACAGGCCGGTGTGCTGTGCAGGTCGCAGCGGGGAGACGGGGCCGCGCGGCCCCCCCGGCGCCGGCGGTGCGGCCGGCCTGCCCGGCGTGCAGGGCCCGCCCGGCAAGCCCGTGAGTACCACTGCAGCACTGCTCGTTCGAGCCGAGGCCTGCATACGTAACACACCGTGCGTTATGTTCCAGGGCGAGATGGGCCCGAAAGGCTCGAAGGGCGAGTACGGCGACATGGGCTCGCCCGGCATGCTGGGCGCGCCCGGCTTGCCCGGCCCGCCCGGCTACCCCGGCCTCAAGGGGGACAAGGGAGACAAGGGAGACTCGGTGAGCGACTACGTTTCACTCTAACGTCGTTCAGCTACTGAACTGAGTGCAGTGTACACTGATGACTACTACGAACTAAAAACTTTAAACGCTAAACAATTGAATATTTTTTCACAACTACATAGGTGCGTGACATTTGCAATTTATATTTTTCAATAGATACTCTTCCTCGAAAACATACGATTAGGTTCAACATGGAATAAAACGGAGTATTTTTTAGTAAAAAAAAAACATGTTTATCAATAGAATGTCATAAATAAACATAATTATTTATAAAAGGCCCACGAAGCACAGTGTTTTGTCTCACGCGCGGCGGGTTGGTGTTAGTGATGTGGCACTGCCGCTGCCGCCTGCCGCCTGCCCGAGCCGCCTTCGTGCGTTTGAACTGCGATGAGTAACGTGTCGATCTGTGTCTGTTCCCGGTGCCGTGCGCGCTTCGCCGCCCTCTCCAGAAGTACAGGAAGCTGAGGAGGCGGCAGGTAACTATCCACCCAAACACATCATCGCACACTTACTATATCCTGCTTGTTGCTTTATAAAAAGAAAACATAAAATATATTTTGTTTGACATTTATATGTTTACATACTACATGATTACTTTAATTTTTTGTTTGAAAACTGCGATAAGCATTAGCGCGTGATGCGTACCTCACAGCGTGAACTGTTAATCTTTATGCCCACTGTTGAACTTGCAGGGAGACGGCACCGGCTACGAGCTGTACGGACATGAAGTGGTAAGTCCTGTCTGCCATTTGACACTGACTCGTCTTCTTGACAACTAGACGACTATGTTACTTCTATCTACAACTAACAACTCCGAACGATGTACCGCTCTACTGGATCGCTGCAAAATCCAGTCAATGGATGAACACACTTATTTCCAGCCCTATTGCAGGGCTATGTTTGCCAATTTTATTGCTATTTATTTAGTGATGTAAACTTCTTTTACCGTTATACTGGAATAACACATTAACTTGTTGCACTGCCATCGAATCACAATTGCTATCAACTGTGAGCACTGAAGTTGAATTGGAAGTTAATAGACGCTGTTATATTGTATTGTACTGTATGTGACGGTTACTGAGCGGTGCGGTGTCTGCACAGATGATGGGCCCGCCGGGCGCGCCGGGCCCCGCCGGCCCGCCGGGCGTGGCGGGCCCGCCCGGCATCAAGGGCGACAAGGGCGAGCCGGGCACGCGCGGCAAGGCGGTACGTACCTCTACACACTCACTTCGATTACAAATTCTCACCTGCTATCTATTTCAACATCTAGAAACGACATATAGTATATGCACATACAAACATAATAAAATAAAATAAATATTTTTCAAGTGGGCCTGATAAAGCTTGATTTTTTATTTTTTTTTATATGTACTTTACATGACTTTTAACGTTTATAGGGGATATTTATCATGCGCACGCCATGATCACGGATAAACATTCGCCGTGTCTTTTCCGATTACATTTCTTTCAGAGCCTAAAAAAAACGAACAATCTGAGGTGGTAAAATCCAACGTGAGATCTGAATCTGGCGCCTGTACGAATGGCGCGTGGGCGTGCGGGTTGTACCGGGGTTGCGGATTTTTCGAAAGAGATACCGCGGCCTCGGAAGACAACGGTCAAAAAGCAACATGGTTGGGTTTTAGTCAGTAAAAGTACAACAAAAGTCACATTAGCGGGCTGTCTGCACGGGCAGCTATAGATTGCAGGATAGTGTTGGGACTGCCACGCAGCCTGTGGAGTAGCGAGACAGATTTTCTACGCCACAACGCATCAAAACTGACAGTGCGTGCGTCAGCAAACTTTGCTGAGGCACTATATGTAGAAGCGTGGCAGTCGCAGCAATACCCTGAACGCATTATTATATTGGATATGCAGTGCATTATAAGCCTTTTGGTTACATGTGAACCACAGGGCTCCCGAGTATAGCGAGGTGCAGTATGCCTTGAATAGAACCATTTAAATTGCGGCTGTACATCGAGATAACCTGCGGGCCAGCATATTCGCTCTAACTGATAATGTTATGCGCTGTAGATCAAGATCAGCATTCAGATCATCATTATATATTTATATACCTATATCTAAACCATTCAGCATCAGCTGCAAGTCGTGCAGCGAATCAGCCATTATGACGATGTCATATACACGTCTATCAGTGGTGCAATGTACGCCGTTGAAGTTGAATTGTTGATGGCACGTCCATCCCAGCCTTCCCAGCTCAGCGTCAAGACCACATCTTCCAGTGCGTTCGTAAACAATTTTGGGGAAATTACGTCCCCTTCCCTCAAATCCCGCTCACTCAGCCAGGTCTTGATAGAGTGAAATTTAATGATTTTCTGTTTTAGGGTGAAAAGGGTGAGAAAGGTGACGCTGGACCCATGGGGTTACCTGTGAGTACACGATGCATAATGGTCACACTAAAATATTTTCTGTTTTTAACCAATTATACTACATCGAATAATTGTACGCCGCAGGGTCCGGTGGGACTGCCGGGGGAGTCGGGCCGGACTGGCGACTCGGGACCTAGGGTAAGTCATCACACCTACTGTGTTGCGCTCATACGAGCATTTTACTAACGCTGCACTAACAATCTTGCATCGGTTCATTTACTGTGCACTCTAACACTTCGTTATACAAGCTTTGCAAAACAGTTGTTAAAAGCAATAAAAAAGCATGCCAAGTAGTGTCTAAAAGTGGTTTTTGAGGTAATGCATGCACTGAGGTGATCCGGACCCGTGTCCGTGTTTGAGCGTGCATACTAACCCGGGGCGTGGTGTGGGTGCAGGAGAACCGCTGGCCGCCGGACTTCGCCTTCACGTAGTGACAGGCGCTCCCCGCCCCGCGCGCCGCGCCTGCCGCGCGCCCCGCGCTCTCCGCGCCAACCGCGCGCGCTCGCCGAGCGGACGCGCGACATGGTCGCGCTGGTTTGTAAATTGTATCATATTGATTCTCCGCGTCGGAGCTAGTGACCACGTGACCGCGGTGAACCAGTGAACTGTTATTTGCGTCAACATATTCTTATTCGGGGACTTCTGTCGGTGAAGAGAAGTTTGTATTATATTGTGATGGTCCGATGGAATCGATCAGTTTACTGATGTGTGCTCTCGAAAGATCTTCCGCTTGTCTTTCTTGCTCGACCAAATCAACCTGTATAATTATTTCCTGTATATTTATTAAAAGTTATTTCAATTTTGTAAATGCCTCTCTACCTATCGCTAGTACTACTATTGTTAAGTTCATACCTTTGTTTCCGGTCGAGCTTAAACTTCCCTGTATATAATGTAAAACTTGTTGGCAAGATGGGTATATAATATAGACACAAGAAGACATAAATTAGTTATTACGTTCTTTACAAAACTGAATCCAGTTATATTACTTCGTAACTTATGATTTTTTATTAATATAGTATCTACTTACTACGCGCAGAGTAACTATTTTTTAAAACGTATAAATATACAAATAAATAATATAGATGAGATAGTGTGAGTATGGTGACACGCGAGAGCGAGAGCGAGTGCCAAGTGTACACTGTAAGTGTTGCCTGCGAGTGCCGCGCGCCCGCGCGTGTACATACGACGAGTGGCGCAGAGCGCGCGCACTCTTGTGATATGATCGTCGCCGTCGCGTCGGCGACTGGCGCTTGTAATTAACTATGTTATGTACAAAGATTCGTATCGACCATTATCATATCTTCCTATATTTTAATGTAATTGTTTACAAAAATATCGCCCAAATTCTTAGAATAGGCCTAACTGTAATTATTATCTATATACTATGTGAATATTTAAATCGTCACGTCTTGTCGTATGTTTAACATAATGTTATGATATAATATAACTAGTGAGCGCAGCATAGACGAGCGACGCGACCGATGCGACCGAGCGTCGCTGCGTCGGCGTCGGTCGCTCGTGTGTGCGCGCTCGCGCGGCGCCGCGCCTGCTCGCCGCGCGCCCGCGCCGGTGTTACCGTCCCACTTAACACGTAATCTTACCTATGTTAATGTTGACTCGTGCGTATTTTACTATTCTTCTTACTACTTCAATCGCTTAACTTATTATAGGTGTAGTCCGTACATTCTCATCGATCTATAACTATTCTCACGTAGCTAGTAAATATGTGAAGCTCGGGACGCGGTGTCGCGCCCGCGCCTGCTGCCAGTGTCATGTATTGGAGGCACACTGCGTCCCGCGCTGGGACACTGTGACACCAATGTACAAAATACATTAACTATATCAGTTTCGTATTTATTTGCGTTTACTTGCAACGTTTATTATATCAGAATCAGTTGTCATTCCTGCCGCCGCCGCCGTGTGGTGCATTATGTAAGAGATGATCGGCCACTGTGAAGGGGCGCTTGTATATATAGCAGTAAGTATGTTGTGCGCCCTGCGACTAGTTCTAAGACATCGGCTCTACTCGCTACTACTTACTATAAATACAATAACATTTGTCTTTGTATCGTCGTGTATCTCTTAAGCGTAATGTTAAGAGTTTAGTTTTTTTATGAAGATCGAAAGTTGTCATTTGTACCATATTATACATCACGAGAGCATAAACTATTGTTGTTTAAAAATTATTTTGAAGAAAATAAATATTTGCATGCCGTGCATATTCGTGTTTCTTTTCTTCTTCGCTAGTTTCCTGTTTCTTTTGCTGGCAATGTTGACTGGTAATGTGTTGTCCACCCCGCCGCGCTGGCTCATCCCGGTACTGTTGAGCGGCCCCTAGCCACCCAGGATCAGGCCGGGCGCGGCCGCCGCATGTTCGGTGCGCTGCCTGGGGCCTAAGTCTGCTATTACAATAGTGTCAGAATGGTCGATCACTGATCGCATAATGGTTGATTTTGACATTTACTACATACTAAACTTGTCAAAATCAACCATTATGCGATCAGTGATCGACCATTCTGACACCATTGTAATAGCAGACTAAGGCCCCTGGTGGCGCTATGCGGTGATTATTACAACACACTATAGCTAGATTCCTTTTTGACACTCATTGCCAAATAATTATTTCACTGCATTCTATAAGTTTTTTCAACTGTGCTCTCATGGCATTACCTTCGTGCATCCCATATCTTAAGCATTTTGATTGAGGATAGCGCGTGTATGAACTTCTGCAAAACATAAAACTAAAAGAGTTGTTTTGAAGCGCAGTAATGTAAGCACTGTGCGCTGCGCCGCCGTGAGCCCGCCGGCACGCAACCTTCACACGACATCTCTAGTAGACGAGTTCACGGAAGTCAAAAGACGCTTATTTGCAAAGCAGTTGCAGATAAGCATTGCATTTTTTTTGCTGCGCGTTGCCTTACCATTACAAGACTTCCTAGCAATCAAACTCAACGTAACTGCAACTTGGTTGGCTATCCAATAAAGAGTATTAGCCTTCGTTAGTTTGTAAGTCATAATCTGCAATCACAACATGATGAGAATGAGCAGTGTGCAGTGGTGAGCTAAGGTGTGGGCCGGCGGCGGCGGCGCCGCTTTACCGCGCCGTGAGCGTAGTCGTACCAAGTGCTGACGTCTTGTTATTCCGCAGGGCCCGCCCGGACTCGACGGCATGAAGGTTAGTTCACTGACACTTCTCAACTTCACTCACTTATGCCTAATTATAAAACACGTTCGATGTCAAATGATAATACCATCATTTATCTTATGTTGACGTTAATATCTTAGTGCCCCAGTTACAAGATAAGCCGCGCGGTCAGTATTATTCAAGATAATTTAAGAATTTTAATTGCGTTTAAAGCAATTCTATTTTGGTTAATGCGTCAGCTACATCCTTTAACTGTCAAATGTGTGAGGCACGTAGAAACGGACGCATGAAGTAATAGCGACTGTCACACTAGTAGTGGCGTGCCGCCGCGCCGGGCTGGGTGCCGCACTAACTGTTGTGTGATGTACAGGGCGCGCAGGGCGAGCCTGGCTCCAAGGGCGAGCGCGGTGACCCCGGACTGCCAGTACGTACATACCTTTTAACATTACCGGCATTGTGCCTGAAAACAAGTTGCCCGATCTAAGCTACATCGTAATCACTGATACTCGTTCACTACTATTTCAGGGAACCGACGGCATCCCTGGCCAAGAGGTTAGTTATCTTTAAATTTGTGACGACATTCAATTGTTATTTGATAAATGTGACGATAATTGTTTGTTTCCGCTCGCTAGGGACCCAAGGGTGACAAGGGCTACAAGGGAGAACCCGTAAGTGGCGCACGCCCTCGCTCCGAGCGCGCCGGCCTGCCGCACGCGGCCGGCGCGCGCTAACCTCGCATCCCGCATGCTCTACTAACTCGGTAGTTACGCGGTGCAGGTGCTACTACTGTGCTCATTAACAAACTAGGGACCATCGGCATTGATGTGGCTTCACGTGTCACGTCACGGCGGCGGTGACACGCTTGCACGGCGGCTCGTGGCCGAGAGCTGTTAATACAGAGTGCGCTAACTCCGCAGGGTCCGCTGGGCAAGCGCGGCCGCAAGGGGGACAAGGGCGACAAGGGCGAGCAGGGCGTGCCCGGGCTGGACGCGCCGTGCCCGCTCGGGCCCGACGGCTTGCCGCTGCCCGGCTGCGGCTGGAGACCCACCAAGGTGCGTGCGCCCCCCTACGCGCCCTACGCGCCCTACGCGGCTCGCGCGCGCCGCCGGCACTCGCGCGGCCGCCCCGCCGCCGGCGACCCACGATGACAGTATGGTTGTTGTTACCTTGTCGCTAGTTGTTGCTCCTCCTAACAGCCGGCGGCGCCTAACGATCCTGCTAATATTATTAACTAGTCAGAGTGGCGACTAACGCTTGTTTGGTGGCGGTACTGTACGGAGTGCGCATGCATGCGTGTGTGTGTGCGCAGGAGGTGCCGGCGCCGGCGCAGCAGGAGGCGGGTGGCGCGGCGCCGGACGAGTCGGAGGAGGAGGAGGGCGCTGACGGGCCCGACGACTACGAGGGCCGTGAGGACGAGCTCGACGCGCCGCGCGACTACGACGACTATACCGACAACGCGCACCACTCGCACCACCACGACTGACCAGCCCCACCCCCGCACCTGTATCCACACTTGCATCCCTCTCCCCCCCTCCCACCAACCCCCCACCCCACTCGCTGAGAGAACGATCATGCTGCAGACCACATAGTTCCGTAAGTGTGATCGGTACACGACGCAAGTCAGTAAATCACTTGGCAAATAAAAAGTGGTACTAGACCAACTCGCACAGCTGAGTGGAATTCCGCGGCAGCATTTCATTTGGTCTAGGCTCTTACTACCCATTTTATTAGTCTTTGAAAGTGATATCAAATTAACTTGTCGAAGTGGTAGGATATGCTCGTCCCGTCCCCCTCTCCCCTCCTCCCTCCCGCCCCACTACTCGGCTGCACTAACTACTTACTAATCGACCGGTGGCGGATTAAATTGGTGTCCTCGTGTGAGTTAAATTTTAATATTTTACTAACCTTTTGCTTCAGATGTCAATGTTTACATCTTTCGCCCTCGAATAACGGCTTCTATTATTAATCCCAGCATTGGGAGTGGTGTTTGATTTTTTTACCCCAACATAGGAGGGAAAAGTCAAGGCAGATAAGACAAGGAACTGACATTTTGACGAAACGAAAGTCACACGGCATGAAAAGACATGTTGATCACCTTTTCCTATTTTATTCCTTTAACATATTATACTTAAAAGTATTTACCTACGCAAAATTGTTTTAACAACAAAATAATCAAAGTTTTTTTGGGGTAAGGATTCGGATTTCACCCTGTTGTCCCTGTTGTCCCTGTTATTGAAAGAAACACTATTTAATATTATTATCGAGTGTTAGCGGTGGCATAGCGCGGGTTTTTTCTGCCTAGGGCGAAATGTGCCAGTAGTCATTAAAGAATTGTTTAAACTCAATTAAATCACCTTTAAATTTATTATAACAATGTTAAGGTATTTTTCACGGCTCGACTGCGGTGAAAACTTAATGGAAACTTAAGTATTTAACAAGTGTTAAAAATAAAATGGCAGAAAATTAGTTCCGCCATTTTATCTTTAAAATAAAAAACCAGCCAAGAGCGAGTCAGTCTTGCGCACCAAGGGTTCCGTACAAACTTGCCACATAAACAGCCATATATTTTGACTTCGTTGACTTAAGCCCCGTTCCAATAAACAAAAGGGTTGAATTTTACACAGCACAAAACTACCACTGGGTTAAGTAATAAGTATGTGGTTTTAATTTTAATTTGATACCTTCACGCGTTCAGATAAAGGAACAAAGTGATCCATTTTTCCGAGATAACGCCAGGTGACTATGTATGTATGTAAATAAAGAAATAGACATTGTTTTTGGATAGTAAGGTTTATTCTACTCTTTATAAATTGAATTCTTTGGACGCAAATAAAATCTTTAAAACTGCTTCCATAGTGAAAGGAAATAAAAAAAAATAAACAATGTTACCGAAATCGGAGGATACAGTTTGGTGTTTCAGCTACATAACTATCATCGCCATCCAAAATATAATTAATCCATTGGATAGCTAAAAGGTCAAATAATCCAAAAGGGGGGAGCGCCGCCATTTTGAAGTAATTTAGGTGCGTTTCAAGATTCCTAAATGGATACGCACCGCGGATAACTTTTGACTCGAAGATTCTAAGTACGTTATTTGTTTAAGTTTCAATTGCTATTTAGTTATCGTCAAATCCTATCGATTGTAAGTAGGTATGTAAAACATTGGTGTAGAAAAATAATTTTAACAAAAAATTGATTTGACGAATAGTATAAAAAACCTTTTAATCATATTTCGTTAATTTCAAGTCGGCGCCAAACAAACAAGAAAATTAATAACGGGAAATGTTGACAACTTGATTGATCTTCGATCATTGTTTGTTGGCGCTGCCTCAATTTCCTATTAAGAACCTCCTTCGATAAAAATCGGCCTATACTTACTCGTCAAAAAGCCAAATCTAAGTACGAGGAGGAGTAAGGCGAGAAAAAAGCCCCATCATTTTGCAATCGCAAATCGCTGCTATGTAATCATGGAACGTTTGACTTTGGTCATGTGACGCCTACGACGCGGGACGGTCTCGATTACAGTAGCTTAGATGATGCTCTGATCTTATACTATAGGTAAACATGGCTGGGAATCGTGCTCGACTGCTTGGTTCAAGTCCCATTGTGTATGTATTATGTACTGTGTCGCGATCGCGAGTGGGCACGGAATGACGAGAGCGTTTGTCGCAGGAGGCCGTGCTGCAGTGGGTGCGCCGCCGCCTCGACGTTGACAACGACCTGCCACCGTTGTGACGTCGCCACTACGAAGCCGCCGCGCTGTGCGGCATTTGAACTGATAGTGTCTAGTGATAGCCCGTACGCTGCCACGCGCCGCCGCTGCCACGTGACATCGGCGTCGTTGTGCTTACATTAATAACTACTACAATAGTGTTAATGTTTTCGTTGCCAGCTATTTGTATAATGTTCTGTTTATCGATGTAATATCATCACATCCTTTTAATATGCTATCATATTCATTATTGCCTTGTGTCCATGATTATCCATAAATATTGCTGTATGGTTCTTTTGGCGCGTGGTTTTAAGCGGAACTAGCGCCAAACTACAGTGTTTTATCAGTATCATTTCACAAATGTTGACCAACAATGACATTAACCCATCCCGCCGCCAAATGGACCTTACTGCGCCATAGTTTATTGAAAATTTAACGTGTACCGTATAGTTTGAGATCCCGCCTAAGACCGACCTTCAACCATATTCCGTAAAAAAAGCTTATAGCTATAGCGCCTACAAAAATTTAAGTCAAATCTAACTTTTGTAAAACCTTTCACATATAAAAAAAAGTCGTCACCATTTTCCCCCCCTTGTCCCATTCCATTTGGGGTCGGCGCAACACGTTTTCTTCTTCCATTCATGAAGGAGAAAGGAGTAGCTATTCGTAATTATGTTTGCTATACTTAATATTAATTTTGACTACAAAATATTTTTCGATTAGCAGTTGAGTGAAGGTTGGCCTTCAGCGGAATCTCAAACGAGTAGTGTAAATAATATGTTAAATATAGTTATTTTTGATACATTAAGCGATTACGTTATGAAATTACGATCGACGTCGTCGTCAGAAGTAAATCTGTCCACAGCTTCTTTGGTGTGAGTCTTATGAGACAGTATTTTTGTTTGCTGTTTCTTGTACACTTGAAGTGTTCGAATGATTAAGGATTTAGTCGTAATTCTAAAATAACTAAATGTAAGTAAGACACGACAGGGTCGCGCGTAGTGAGTGTACCGCGCATCGGGCCGCGGCCGCAGCCCATCGCGGGCCGCAGCCCATCGCGGGCCGCAGCCCATCGCGGGCCGCTCCTGCCATGTGTGATGTGCTGTACATAGTAAACGAACGATGTTACACATATAAGTATTAGTTGATAAGGTGACGTGATCATTTCAATAAGGGCTATTTATTCCTTCGTTAAGATTTATGTTAGCTAGCAATAAGTTTCTAGGTTCAGTCCAACTAGTAGATATGTACAAGCAGTACAAACTATATTGTATAGGTGTATAAAGTTCTGTACCTAGATAACGTTAGATTTTTTATACGAAGACTTAAAAACTTGTTTAGGCTATTTAGTATAATATAATGTAGGGATAGGAGATAAAGTGTTGCCACCACTTTTGGCTCACACTCACGTGGACAATTACATTTCAATGAAGTTATTCGATGGATCCCTCAGACATTATATGGAAAAGTTATTTTGATGGCGAAGTGCTCAGAGACAAACGTGACCTTTGACGATGACGTCACGCGTCATTGGCTGACCTGTGGCTGTACAGTGAACATGCGTCGCTGCTGGCGAAACATGTAGAGTTCAAAACTGGATCGATGTTAGCCAGATTTAAGTTACCTCTTCATTTTTTTATTTCTTATTTGATAAGAATAAGTATATTTTAACCGACTGCGGCTAAGCCCGAACGGAGGGTTATGTTTTTGACCTGTATGTATGTCAGTTGTTCCTTCGTAACTCTTAAACGGGTGCATAGATTTGGTTTAATTATATGTCGTTAAATTCGTCTTGATGGCACCAGTGTCACTGGGTACATAAATAAAACAAAGAAAAAGACAGATTTTGGGCGCCATATTGTGGAGCTTGATTTTTTTTTCCTTCCGATACCATCGAGTGGGGGTATACCAAAATGCAGGATTTTAATTATAGCTTACAAAAATATATAAAAAACTAGCTTTTGCCCGCGGCTTCGCTCGCGTTAAATTCGGTATAACACAGTACTTGCTACCTGCAGTTTTTGCTCTTGCGCCTTATTGATTTGTAATAGCAACGCTAAGTTTCCCTTTTCTTCCCTCGTTCTCCCTCATATCCCATTTTTTTAAAATTAGCCTATGTCCGTCTCCTGGTTCCCAACTATCTCTGTACCAACATTCATCAAAATCGGTTAAGCCATTAAAGCGTGAAGAGGTAACAAACTCACTTTCGCTTTTATAATATTAGTAATGATTACACGTTTTTATGGAATTCGAAGTGAAAAATATATAAACAACCCGGCCACCGCCGAGTCGGACTCGCGCACGGTTTCGTACAAACTTGCGACATACCCATTCATTTTGACTGCCTAGATTTAAAGGGTTGCTTTTTTTCCAAGGGGACAAACTTGAGCATATGGTTTTAACTTTAACTTCAACTTGTTTCATCTTTTTGAAGTGGAAAAAAAACTGCGAAATCTTTCACATTAACACATGCTACAAACAAAAAAAGGAAGTCAAAAAAAGAAACCGGTGGGACTGTGGGACCCATTTCAATTAGATTAGTGCTTGTTTTTTGCTTATTGATTTTCAGGAAAGAGCTGGACAAAATTGGAACACGTACTATTTATCAATAAAATTCGCTTAGCGAACACGAAACTAATTTAGAAGTAAAAAAAATATTAGCACGATGAAGTCGAGTGAGACCGCACGAGCTGCACGTCCCCCGCGCCATTGCCTGCTTCTTACTTCAGCTTGAGCTGATCCAGTTACAGGCGATACCGACTTGCTTTCAATCAAAAAGTTTTTATGCAATGCGTTAGTTAGGTACTTCAGTTTAATCTTGCGATCTGAACTAGAATAATTAACATTTTGCATTTGGTTCAGTTTCAATGACAATGTATTTATTATAAGTATTTTATTATAAGCTTGTCCAGCAGAATACACGTAGTATTGGCTTGATAAGGGAGCTCCTCAACGAGCAATTAACGATGAAATAAACACGATTAAATCATGCTAGCTTGTTCTGTAAATCACAATTTCCTGGCTCATGCGCCCATGGTAAGCCATGATTGGGTTCAGAAAAAAGGGTCTCAATTTAAGCTGTTTATTAATAAACTAATAGATTGTATATGCAACGAGCGCAGAAACTGGCCGCGCCCGCTATGGCGTGCAGCCGCGCGTCGCTCGCTGTGGCGTGCAGCCGCGCATCGCTCGCTGTGGCGTGCAGCCGCGCGTCGCTCGGTCCTACCAACGTGAACTTAGCTTTACTTACGTCGTAGTATTACTGTTTTAGAAGAAGAGGTAATTCATGTCGCCTGTATATATCCATTTCGTTCATTCAGTTAAAGCAACGACAGACGTGAGGGCAGCGCGCAATGCCAGTGAGGCAAGCGGCTCCGTTGTTTTTTTGGTAATTGCGTTTTCTTTATTTCCTGTTTTTCTTCGACGTTAGCCGTGATTTTGTGAAAAATCGTTTTGTTTTATTCATGTCTGCAGTATTTTGAATATAAAACGCAGAAAGCAGAGCACCAATATTCAAATCAGAACTTTAAAGTGTAAATACATGGGGATAATGTGCCGCTGTGACCGTATAGATACCGGCATTAGTAGGTATACGTCAGCATGCATCCCAGTAGGTAATCGACACGGTTTGTGGTTATAACTCTATGTGGAATCGTTACCAAGTCTATGAGGGTGCCCAATGCCCAGAGCGCGCAAGCATCCACACTGCATTCGTGGGTTCATAGGTACCAGTAGCTATTACAGGGACGCGTTATCCACCGTCCAGATCTGCCATCAGTCACGATGGCAGAGATTTACATCGAAATTAAATACGTAGTATGGTTTTAAATGTTTGATGGACACGTCCCGGCGATCTGTGGCATCCGTTATTTAGAAGCAATTATATTATGCTTGCAGGTACCTATTATTATTAGTAAGTTAAGTGTACATAATGCACATAATATAAATACAACCACTGCTGCCTGCCGCTGTACACTGACACTGAAAACAGTGTCACTTAACTTCTGTCCTCTTTTGTATTATAATTATGTATGATTCAGGGACCGTTCGTAAAGATTGCGACTCAATGGCAGCCTCGTTTACAGTTCGGCACAAACAGAACAAAAAGTGGCGTTCTAGCTCGTCCAGTTTCAATATAAACAAGCAATTATTAATTATATATATTCTTTAAACACACCTGACAATTTTGTGGTTGTTATGGTGGTTGCTAACAAATTACATGACATGTTTCGTTTGGCATGTTAGAACAACGAGCTGCCTGTGTACGAAGTCGCAATGACGCGACAATGCATTCACGACAACCTGTTCGTTGCTGATAGATACTTATAAACATAAGTAGGTATACTAGTATAGTAAACCGAGGTTTATGGTAATGTAGATGCACGTTTTATAAAAAGTGTGTTACCTGCTATCACCTAGTTGTAAGTTATTATTTAAGATGTGACATGGTGTCGACTGAATCGAGAGTGTTGATTGATATTAGTAAGTAAACTGCTGCGGTAATACTTCATATTTATCAACCAATCAAAATGTACACTCCGAAATAATGCTGTAAAACACCTGAACTAATACGAGTAAAACATTGAATAAAACAAAATGAGATACTTTAAATGAGTGCCTTTCATTTCCGAGTTTACCTGGTGTCCCTGATGTACCTGTGTATGCAGTATGTGCAGCGATCACTCATGCTATAGGCCAGCGCGGCGCGGCGGCCATTCCAAGGACTGTAGAGTAGAACAGTCGATCCTGATTATTACTCCCTTAATGCAATGCCACCCAACATAATTATGTTCATAACTGCCACAGAGATTTACACACGTGGATATACCAAGACTAAAGACATTCAAATCCTTACTATCCTTACTTCCTTACTAATATTATCCTTACTTTACTTTACTTATATATATATATATATATATATTATATATATATATATATATATTATATATAATATTATAAAAGCGAAAGTGAGCTTGTTTGTTTGTTTATTTGTTTGTTTGTTTGTTACCTCTTCACGCTTTAATGGCTAAACCGATTTTGATGAATTTTGGTACAGAGATAGTTGGGAACGAGGAGACGGACATAGGCTAATTTTTATTTAAAAAAAGTGGGACATGAGGGAGAACGAGGGAAGAAAAGAGAAAACTTCGTGTTGCTATTACAAATCAATCAGGCGCAAGAGAAAAAACTGCAGGTCTGCTTGGTGTGTTATACCGAATTTAACGCGAGCGAAGCCGCGGGCGAAAGCTAGTATTTATATAATAAACCATGACTTACTCGTCAATAAGCTCAAAATGTATGGCATTTCGGACCCCCTCTTAAGTTGGTTCCAATCATATTTGTCTGGACGGACTCTCAGGGTAGTGGTAAATGGCTGCTCTTCTGATTCATACATTGCAACGTCGGGAATACCTCAGGGATCTCATTTGGGTCCGCATATTATGTTCACTCTTTTCATAAATGATATCTACAAATGCTTCCCGAATTCGAATATGTTCCTATTCGCTGATGACCTCAAAGCCATAAAGTCTATATTTAATCCTAAAGACTCGATACTATTCCAAAGCGACTTGGATCAGCTGGCTAATTGGTGTAAGCACAACAAAATGTCTTTGAATGTAAAAAAGTGCCATAATATCAAATTCACAAAAAAACAGAATGTAATGCAGTCAGTTTACAGATTGAATGGTGAGCGGCTCGAGGAAGTCGAAACTATACGTGACCTAGGCGTCCAGTTTGACAAAAAGCTAAGTTTTGTCGAACACATTGATAAAGCCATATTAAAATCATCAAAGATGCTTGGCTTTGTTATGAGGCAATGCAAAAACTTTAAAAAACTCAACATTAAAAAAATTATGTACAACTCGCTAGTAAGAAGCCATCTCGAGTATTGCAGTGTAGTCTGGTCACCTAACTATAAAGTTCACATCAAGCGCATTGAACGGTTACAAAAGCGGTTCGTATGGCATCTTACATACACCAATTATATGGGCAATAAAGCTCAAGTCGTATCAACAGCGACTTAAGTATTTTAAGATGGAGTCGTTGGAGAAACGTAGGAACATGCTGGATTTGGTTTTCTACTAACGGGCTCTCTAGATTGTCCCGATTTGCTCAGTAGGGTCTCATTCCATGTGCCACGTAGTCTGCTAAGAAGTTCGAATAGGAGACTTTTTAACCGACGAAAAAAAGGAGGTTCTCAATTCGACATGTATATTTGTTTTTTTTTTTTTTTTTTTTTATGTATGACCACGCATAACTTTTTACTGAGACGTCCGATTTGAAAAATTCTTTTTGACGTGATAACGTCTTTAAAATCGTTTTAGTCGGGTGACATGTTCAGAGATTCGACTTTCGAAGGCGATAGCTGTCACACGTGTCAGAGAGAATTTTTTCCTAAAACAGTTGAATCATTTTATTTTATTTATTTCTTTGCAGATCTTAATTTTTCAGAATCTTAGTGTAAAAAATGGATCATCCTCTCCCCCCTCCAGCTCCTCCTGACCCTCCTGACCCTCCTGACGCCGTTTCATCATCCTCCAAGACGTTCGGTAAGCGACGTCTTATTGTTGACTCTGAAACCATTGAGGTGGTTTCAAAAAAAACCATAATTAATAGAGACATGGCCGTTGCTTCGATACAAGCTATTTATGTCCACCCTTCTTTGGAAGCCGGGATTGGGTCGTACGACCTATCGGACAAAGGTCCTTTCCTTGTCCATGTTTCCAGATCCGAACCAGATCCTTCTGCCGGGACGTCGATTCGTCCTATTAAGTTTGGCCAATTTTTACATCAAAATCATATAGGTAAAATTAATAGAGATGGTGTTAAAAAAGTGGGCAGGAATAAAATCTCTGTCGAATTCTCCTCTGGAGATGCGGCTAATAAGTTTATGTCTAACCCGATTTTAGAGACATATAAATATACTTCTTCTATTCCGTCGTATAACATTACAAAAATGGGTATCGTCCGTCAAGTGCCGGTCGAAATGTCCATGGATGAGTTTGTCGAGGCTTTAATTCTACCAGATGGGTGTGGAATCGTATTGAAGGCGCGTAGATTAAACCGAAAAAACAAAGAGGAGGGCAAGACCTCCTGGATCCCTACTCAGTCGATAGTGGTAACATTCAAAGGGCAAATTCTCCCTCAACGAGTCTTTTTATATCATACTTCACTTCCAGTGGAGGTGTATCAATACCCCACCATTCAATGCCAAAATTGTTGCCGTTTTGGTCACATTAAGGCTCAGTGTCGGTCCAAACCAAGATGTTTTAAGTGCTCACAACCTCACACCGGTGATACTTGTGACGTGGTAGAGTCCAATTCCACCTGTATTCATTGTTTGGGCCGTCACTTTGCCTTCTACGGTGGCTGTCCCGAACAAGGGAGACAAAAAACAATAAAAATATTAATGTCTCAGGATAATCTTTCATACGATGAAGCATCTCGGTCTCTTCCAAATGTAAAAAAATCATATTCTGAAGTCGCTCAAAATTTCCCGTCGCCTTCTTTCTCTGCTTCCCAATCGGGTATCCTTACTCCTCCTTCCTCTTACAGGAAAACTGTGTTTTCCTCACCCAAGCCTAGAGCTCCTCTAGGTAAATCTTATGATAGAGCTGCACATAGAGCTATTATTGCAGAGGATCCGTCGTCCTTGCCCAATGGTTTCTCTCTTCTTTCTCAAATTGCTTCCTCCCCAGTGTCTCCTCAAGAGGATAGTCTCTTAGAATTACTATTATCATTAGTTATTAGTCTTGTATCCCGTGATAATTCCCCTCTACCGTCCCACGTTGCCCAGAAACTTTCTCAAATTCTCTCACATAATAATGGATCATCCAGTCTCCGCTCTTCAGTGGAACAGCCAAAGCGTTCGGCCGAAGAAGCCTGAACTTTTGTTTTTAATAAATAAATTTCACCCCTCAGTCATTGCCATTTCGGAGTCTTGGTTAGTGCCTGGTTCACACTTTCGGGTTCCAGGATACTCTTGTCTTCGGAATGACAGGGCTGATGGGTATGCAGGTAGTGCTCTTCTTGTTAGGCGCTCCCTTCCCTTCTCTCTTATTTCTCTACCCCCTTCTTCTCCTGACATTAATATTGTTGCTGTTAGGGCTTTTAATATAACTTTTCTCTCTGCATACATTTCCCATCCCCATTCTAGGTTAATTCCAGACCTTCTATGTATATTTTCCTCAGTTCCCCCTCCAATCATTTTTATGGGGGATTTAAATGCTCATCATCGCTCATGGGGTTCGAGCCATGATGACAACTTTGGTCTTGCCCTTCTTGAAATTTTTGATGAAGTTGATCTATGCGTCATTAATAACGGTTCTCCCACTAGGAGGGTTCGTCCTTCTCAAAACCCAAACTCGGCTGTGGATATTACAGTATGCTCTGCCTCTCTTGCTTCCATTCTTTCCTGGAATATCTTGCCTCATTCTTATGGTAGTGACCACTTTCCTATCCTTGTCTCTATCTCTGATAGAGTTGTTCCAATGCGTAATTTTAATCCCTCTCTTAAGTACAGATTAAAGGATGCAAGCTGGTCGTCATATTCTGATTCTCTTGAAAATAAGTTAGCTTCTCTTCCCCCTCCCGATAGAAATAATCTTGTTGATTGTTATTCCAAATTTGTAGATTCTATTATCTCTAGTGCTGATGACAATTTTCCCCAAAAGAAACCCTATAAGTTTAAAGTCTCTACTCCTTGGTGGGATTCAGAATGTACTTCCGCTGTCAAGGAAAGAAAAATAGCAGAGGATATTTATTCAAATTCAATGACTCCTCAAAATTTTTTAGTTTACCAAAGAAAAGCTGCCATTACCATAAGACTTCTTTCAAAAAAGAAAAAAAAAGGTTGGCTCAGCTATTGTCAAAGTTTATCTCCTTGTTCCCCTTCTTCCTTAGTATGGAAGCAAATTAAAAGGTTCAGAGGCTCCTGTAATATTGTCGATATTTCAGCCAACGACCCTTCTTCCTGGATTGAATCTTTCTCGGATAAACTTTCTCCCCCTTCAGTTCCAAGTTTAAACTCTTTTCCCTCTTTACCGGGTTTTCTTCCTTCCGAAAATAATTTTGATGACAAATTTTCGTTTTCTGAACTTCGAATGGCACTTGACGGTCTCGTGGATTCCTCTCCTGGTATAGATGGGATTCCTTACTCATTTTTAAAAAACGCCTCAACAACTACAAAGCAATACTATTTAGATCTTGTGAATAACTTCTTTGAGTCTGGTTTGGTTCCTCAACCTTGGAAAATACAAACTATTATTCCTGTTATTAAACCTGGTAAAAATCCGTCAGACCCAAACAGCTACAGGCCTATTGCTTTGTCGTCTGTTTTGTGTAAGGTTGCCGAACATATGATTAAACACAGACTTGAGTGGTTTGTTGAAAACAGGAACTTGTTGCCCGCATCCCAGTTTGGATTCCGAAAAGGTATGAGCACTATGGATAGTCTTAGTATCTTAACTTCTGATATTCGTATCTCTCTGCTACGTAAACAACTATTAATCGGAGCCTTTTTGGACATTTCCGCTGCATATGATAACGTTTTACTTCCGGTGCTCAGGGATAAACTTTTGCATCAATTAAATATACCTAGGAGATTGGTTCGTTTCATTTGTAATCTGTTGATGGAGAGAACCATCTCTATAAAAACTCAAGACTCCTCTCTTCCCCCTAGGACTATCTGGAAAGGCTTACCACAAGGATCAGTCTTAAGTCCTCTTCTATTTAGCCTTTATACTTTTGATTTACATTTCTCTGTTGATTCTTTTTGTCAAATATTACAGTATGCTGATGATTTGGCATTGTACTTTTCCGGAAAATCTCTGGTCGAGGCTAGTGATCGTTTAAATTCCGCTCTTGAATATCTATCTATTTGGCTCCTTCAACACGGTTTGTCATTATCAGCCTCTAAGAGCTCCGTAGTCGTGTTTACAAGAAAAAGGCTTGTTCCACCTGTTGACATTAAAGTTAACGGAGAAAATATTTCCCAGGTGAACAATGTTAAATTCTTAGGAATTTGGTTAGATTCCAAATTATCAGGAATTGTTCATACAGATTACGTTGCTCAAAAATGCGAAAGAAACGTTAATGTTCTTCGCTCTCTTTCTGGTGTTTGGTGGGGTGCCCACCCATATACACAAAAACTGATTTACAATGCTATAGTTCGTAGTCACTTTGATTATGGTATGTTCTTATTAGACCCTTGTAATAAATCTGGCCTGCAAAAACTTGATAAAATTCAATCAAAGTGTTTACGTATTATTCTTGGGGCGATGAAGTCGTCCCCTATTAATGCTATGCAAGTTGAGTGTGTTGAACCTCCCCTTTCGATTCGTAGACAATTTCTTGCAAATAGATTTATTTTTAAACTGGTGCAAAATTCTGGTCATCCCTTGCTTGGTAAGCTGGACCAATTATCTTCCATCTTTGACTCTTGTCGGCGTTCTAATATAGAACTTCCTTGTCTTCTTCGTGCCTACCTTCAATTCTCTCGTCTTTCTAGCCCACTTTTTCAAAACCCTATTTTATATCTATTCTTGTAAACTTGATGGCAAGTTATTTAAAAAAAACAAAAACAGCAACACAAATTTAATAAAACAAATAAGTAATTAGCAATGTACCAGAAATCACACGAAAATTAAATAAAAGAATAAATGTCGATCGCTGTGACGTGTTGATGGTCTGACGGCTGACGGCGAAAAAAGGCCGCGCTGTGGGTAGCGCGCGCTTATATACCCGTTGGATTTTTCTTTCTTCTTATTCACAACACGGCCTCTCCTGACAGGAGGCCGTCCCGGGCTCCTTCACGATGTCCTCAGCTTCGATGGTCGGTCTCCAGCATAGGCACGGAGAAGGGCATGTCTGCGGGAGGCCCCTCAGGCTCGACGCGAAGCCGCACCGGCTTAGGCCCGACGTGAAGCCGCACCGGCTCAGGCTCGACGTGAAGCCGCACCGGCTCAGGCCCGACGTGAAGCCGCACCGGCTCAGGCTCGACGTGAAGCCGCACCGACTCATGCCCGACGTGAAGCCGCACCGGCTCAGGCTCGACGTGAAGCCGCACCGACTCATGCCCGACGTGAAGCCGCACCGGCTCAGGCTCGACGTGAAGCCGCACCGGCTCAGGCTCGACGTAAAGCCGCACCGGCTCAGCCTGCGTCCCAGAGGTGCAAGGCTCTATTTGGGAGACAGACTGCTCGGCTGGCGAAATTAGCTCGGCAGTAGCAAGTGTAGACTCCACATCTTCAAGGTCTGCATCTGTTAGGACGAAAAGATGTGCTCTATGCACAATGCCTCGCATTGTACATACGCACATTATTAATCACACACTAAACCATCGAGACCCAGGTACGACGTGAACCTTGCCTCGACGCATTAGCGGTCAAGTCATATATCAAGGGCACAACTTGATATTCAGCTAAGAAAAGCCAGGCTGTATGGCAGTCTTAGCAGAGCCAGAGGCTAGCCGTAAGGCGTACTCGGAACTCAAATCAGTTAGGAAAGAGGCACTACGTGAAGCTTATCCCAACACAACAGATGTATTGTGATCAGTCAGGAAAGAGGCACTACGTGAAGCGTATCCCAGGTGACCACAATACAACACAGACATAAATATGATCAGTCAGGAAAGAGGCACTACGTGAAGCTTATCCCAGGTGATCAATAACACAATACACACACATCTGATCAGTCAGGAAAGAGGCACTACGTGAAGCTTATCCCAGGTGATCAGGACACAATACAGACACATATATGATCAGTCAGGAAAGAGGCACTACGTGAAGCTTATCCCAGGTGACCATAATACAACACACACACATATATGAAGCTTCATATATAAGAGAGGCATGCAGCACTCACCATCAAAGTAAGCAGCACATACTTCAGGAGTCCACTCTCCACGCCATGGGATCATGTATTCCGCAGCCACCTGCGTGTACTTCCCATACGAACCAGCTAATAGTTGGAGCTCGTAGCGCCCTTGCGGCAGCGTCTACACGATGCGGTAGGGACCACGCATACAGGAGTCCAACTTTCCTGTCGATTGAGCCTGTTTTCGCACAAAAACCAAACTGTTTAGTTCAAAACCACGGGAAGGCTTCCTCCCTTGATTTACGTAAGCATCTTGCTGGTCTCGATTTTGCCTAAGTCGTTCCGATGCTCACTGTCTCCTCATTTCACGTAAGCTCTCTCTATTAGGACTGGAGCCCTCAAGCGCAACATCACGTACTAAGCTTCTTATAAGTGGAGTTGCTGCTTCAATGCCCGCCAATAGATTGAGGGCGGAGCACTGCGTAGTTCTGTGCTTGGTGATGTTCAGTACCAGCTGAATTTTCCACATGACAGTTGGCCATGCGTTTTGTCGATAGTTAGTTTCGACACGTATCATATTTAAAACCCTTCGACAATAACGCTCCACCACATTTGATTGATGCATCTCAGTGTTATGAAGTGTGTATCAAATCCCATACTTTGGGGTGCAAAGTCGAGAAATTCAGCGCCTTGGAACATGCGACCTCTGTCGGCTACTATTAACTTAGGGGTTTCAAATAGGGATATAACATTGTAAAAATGTTGCTTTAACTCATTTGTGTCTTGCCGGGGCTCGGTCGTACCTGACCTTGGCTTATTCTACGTCCTAAATATTACTATTTCAGTCGTTAGAAAGGAACATTTTTTTTTCAAATTAATTATTACTCAGTCTAATCGTCATACACCCCGTATTGACAGTCGGTGTCGCGGTACCGGATATGAAGTATGCAGAAAACTCATTTATCATAGTAAGCAATCGTTGTAATTGAGCTCTTACGAGAGGCGTGTTAATTGGTATTGACTTATCGTACTAAACAGTCATCACGTCTTGCACTATGTCTACCTTTCTAGTGATTGAAAATTGCGCGTGCGAATGTAACGTACACCCTCCCTATTGAGCACGTCAGTTCTCACAATAATGGGCGTATTCATAAACTCGGGCGTCACAACAAATAAATCGACTTTAAGTGTTAAGCCATCGAACTCAATAGGTAAGGTGACATAGGAAGTGCTACGATTTCGTGACTTCCCAATCCCTTTATTATACGAAATGCTGGCTTACGCGAGCAACTGAAATGTTTCAGCAGTGACGATGATAGAAGCGATATGGTTGAAACACTATCGATTAACACATCCACCGGAATACCCTGAATAACGGCTACACTACAACATCGTTATTGCGGGTAGTTATATTTTCTAGACAAAAATTAACGTTATTTTTGTTGCGAGACTGATTTTTGTTTTGCAAAACACTTATCTACTCTGTGGCCAGGTTTTTTTGCAAAAAGAACAAGGTTCAGACTCTAACGGCACCGACAATGATTTGGAATTAGAATTATTTGAACCACTTGCATCTAAACTATCACTTGAATCGAACTTAGCTTTCTTATTGCAAGTAGCCTGCTTGTGTCCGGCTGCGCCACACGAAAAACACTTGCCCTCCTCAAGTCTACGTTTTCTATTTACAGTCTCGTGATTACTTTTAACAAAATGATTTTGTGAGGTAGGACGTGAACTTTGTGCCTTAGAAGTAGACGGTTTTACATAAATCGACAAAAATTCGACTATGTTGTTAGGTGTTAACTTAGCATTGGTAGCCGATGCTCTAATGTGAGGGTCCACAATACCACGGACAATAATTGCGGAAATAAGTTCGTCACTGAGTCCGCGCACTATACGTAATCGTAGTAATGAGCGACGGGCATAATCCGCGTACGTAGAATAATTATCCGAATTCGTATTCATTACATCAAATAAAATATTGGCTATGTCTGGTGTTTTCGGACACAAAGGCGTAAATTCCTTTTTAAAATTACTCCACGTTCGCTCACTTGTTACCCATTCGCGTAACCACATACGAGCATCCCCTTTTAAACAATTACCTATTCGCGAAAGACATTCATGGTCACTCCAATTATTTAAAAGTTTTGCGCGATCGACTTCGTCACACCAATCACTAATGTTATTTAGACTAGGATCGAAACTAGAAATAAAAAAATGTTGGTCAGATCTCACCCGATGGTTGATGGATCGAATTGCGTCCACTATGCGGTCCGTTGCAGTGATGTCGCTAACTGTACCGGTGTGTTGCAACAAAAACTCAGCTGTATGACCGGCACGGAGCTCGCTAGGTGACGCGGGAGGCAGGGGCGGCGTACGTGACCGCGGCGGCGGTGCCTGCGCAGGTCGCCTTAGCAACGGCGAAGCGACGCGCTCAGCTTGGCGCCGGACAGGCGGCGGCGGCGGCGTCGCGTCACGCTCGGATAGCGATGACTCACACGGAGGCGCCCTTTGTTTGCGCAAGCGTTTCGCCTTTGCAAACGAGGCTTGATCTTCTAACACCTTCAAACGTGTTCGCATGACCATCAGTCCCCGCTGTAGGTCACCTTCCGGGGTCTGCGGGCGATCCCGGCTGCTGCGATGCGGTCTGCTGTGTCGCCGGCTTGACTTACGGCTATGGCGACGACTTCGACAGCGATCAGACATTTTATTTAAGCAAACCAAAGCAACAAAAGTAGAAATTGGATTGATTCCCACTTCTGATCTTG
This sequence comes from Ochropleura plecta, assembly GCA_905475445.1. Classification (NCBI taxonomy): domain Eukaryota; kingdom Metazoa; phylum Arthropoda; class Insecta; order Lepidoptera; family Noctuidae; genus Ochropleura; species Ochropleura plecta. Next base: position 21,934,428 of record FR997733.1, read on the forward strand.
TAAACTTGATGGCAAGTTATTTAAAAAAAACAAAAACAGCAACACAAATTTAATAAAACAAATAAGTAATTAGCAATGTACCAGAAATCACACGAAAATTAAATAAAAGAATAAATGTCGATCGCTGTGACGTGTTGATGGTCTGACGGCTGACGGCGAAAAAAGGCCGCGCTGTGGGTAGCGCGCGCTTATATACCCGTTGGATTTTTCTTTCTTCTTATTCACAACACTATATACAGTTCCTTATAATGCGTTGGTGTTCCAACCTGTTGTCATCTTGGACTTTGGAATTAACAAAAACACCTTGGAAGCAAATAAGATTTTTGCTCAAAAAGTTTCGTCTCATTATAATAATTGGACTACTATATTTACTGACGCCTCCAAAGTCTCTGATGATAGCCCTGTTGGAGCTGCAGTTTGGATTCCTCATACAAAAATTATTTTAAATTACAAGTGTCCTTCAGTTACATCAGTTTTTACAGGTGAATCAATTGCCATTTTAGAAGCCATTTCATTTGTTTTGTCTCATAAGTTGAATAACTCCATTATTTTCTCTGACTCAAAGAGTTGCCTTCAAGCCATTTTATGTAACCCTTTCAGATCTAAGTCAAGATTTCCTATAATTTTAAAAATTAGAGATTTGCTATTTCAATGTCATGAACTTCATATTAATGTTGTTTTAGCTTGGATTCCCGGTCATATCGGTATTCTTGGTAATGAATCAGCTGATTCATGCGCCAAAAATGCTGTTCTCTCAGGTTCTCTCGACCACTCTGAAATTTATTCACATGACATTTGTACGATATTACCTCAATCTATGCTTAAGTCTTGGTCCAATCAATGGCAAATCTCTAAGTCCATAAAAGGTAAATTTTATGGAGATATTCAACCTGAGATACCCCACAAACCTTGGTTTTTCAAATATCAATTGGGAAAAAAAATAACTACTTCGACTATCTGTCGTTTACGGTTCAATCATTGTTGTACTCCTGTTTTCTTGGCCAAACTTAGGATTAGGGATAGCTCTCTTTGTGAATGCGGTTTGGATGAAGGAAACGTGGACCATTTATTTTTCTCCTGTCCCAAATTGCGGTTCTCTTTTCATGAAATCATTCCTCCTCATATCCCTCGTCCAACTTCTGTTAAATGTCTTCTTTCTTTTGTGTTTTCTCGTTTTGTTTTCAAACTATGTAAATTCATCGAAATTAATAAAATTAAGTTGTAACTTTTTTGATCGTTTTTTTTTTTTTTACAGTCTCTTTTCTTTTCTGTCATTCTGTCATACATTAGATATGAAATGATAATCTAAATCTGCAAAGAAATACTTTTATTGTTTTTATATTTTTTAATTACTGTGATTACTTGCTAAATGTTCTCCAGCGTTTGATAGTATATTTCCAGTACACGTGTTATTGGCAAAATTGTGGTATCTCTTGTCCACAAAAGCCATTAATGAAGAGTTGAAGTTGACATGTTCAGAAACTTGTAAACCTCACGAGCGACATTTCATAAAGATGGTAGCGCCATCTGTTACTTGGCTCGAAAAAAAAACTTTGAATTAGTACTTAATTTCATTTTAGATGTCACTACTGGTGATAACTTATATCACCAATAAGACGTTATCACGTAAACATCTCGATCGTAAACCTACTTTACAAACAACCAATTTTTTTCATTGGAGAGAGTATATTTCAAAGTTGGTCCCATTTCAAATTGAAAAAAAAAATCCTCCCCTAAGGGTGGAAAAATAGGGGTTGATTGATTTTTTTCATACTTAATTTGCAACTGTGAACCGATTTTATTTAAATTTGAAACACATATGTAGTTCTGATGATAATACGGCGTCAAAATGACCTGATGATGGATGATGGAGACAGGAAATACTTGCATTTTGCAAGAGGTCCTCAACAGTTTAAAGCAGCGATATATCGTGTTTCAACTCATTTCATGCACGTTGACGACAACTTTAGACCTAGCTTGAGAATAGAGCTGTCATTGAAGGTCTGACGATGGAGACGGAAGGCTTTTGAAAGAGGTTCTTATCAATTTACAGCCGCAATATTGTGTTTGGGCTCGTTTTATTAACCTTGATGAGGACTTTGAGCCAATCTGGATAATTACTGTCACTGAAGATCTGACGATGGAGACGGAAGGTATTTGCAAGACGTTCTCAACAGTTTACACCAGCTATATCGTGTTTGGGCTCATTTAATGCACCTTGACGTGATCTTTAGACCTAGCTGGAGAATTACGGTCATGGAAGGTCTGATGATGGAGATGGGTAGTATTTACTAGACATTCTCAATAGTTTACAGCAGCTGTGTTGTGTTTAGGCTCATTTCATGTACGTCGATGAGAACTGTTGATGCCTTGCTGGAGTATGATTGTCATCAAAGCTATGGCAGTGGAAATGTAAGTCAGTTACAAGAGGTCCCCTACAGTATAACGCCACTTGGGCTTATTTCTTGAACTTTATTAAAAACTGTAGACCTTACTGGGTTATGCGTGTCATCGACGGACGGATGCCCTTTTTTTAAAAAAACATAATAAGTATGTTTTAGCCATTACTGCAAGAATTAAATATCTGTATATGTGCAGTGCATAGTGGGTTAACCTTTCAGTAGCTGCATTTCAGTCAGCGCGCTCATCATGTGGATTAACACCTTATTTGGTTCAAAATTTTATAATGATGCTAATAAAATGTAGTCCCAGGTCAATTCTTGCTTTATCGAGGGTCGTCCCTTGAAGTTTTTGTAAATTGACGGCCCAGCTTAGAATTACGGGCAACATCATGCGTTCAAAAACATTTCAAGTACGTGTTCTTTTGAAAATTGCAACCAATCGAGGTCTAGCAACACAGCCATTGCTATCACTCTATTTCCTTTGCTTTCATTGTTAACACAATTCTTCAGATTTTTGGTAGGTACTAGAATATCTGGAGGTCTATTCCCAAAGACTCGAGAGTATTTCGAATTCATGGTAGTCATCTTAGTACTTGCCAACCTGTTTGACGTTAGGGAACATTCTTATCGAAGCTCCATCTCCGAATCCATCATCGAACGCGTCTGTTCGCCTATCAAGGATTTTTATTAAATATCAAAAGCAACTAATGTGGGTTCAAAATAATAGCTACCAAATATTTAGTAGTGTCGAAGTATATATATATATATAAATCGACGAAAAAGGAAATTAGATACCAAAAACAATATTTTGTTTTAAAAAGCCGAAAAATTTGGAATTTGACAGTCAAAAATTTTATACAAATTAGATTAAGTAAAACAACAACAAATTTGTTGTAAGAGAAAACCAAAAAGAGTAAAATAAAAACTTTTTAACAAAAAATTGAACCGACGAAAAGTGAAAAATAAAAAACCTTTAATCTAGCTAAGCTCCAAAGTTAAAGTATGAGATTAATTTTGAGGCGGCGCCAACAAACAATGATCGACGATCAATCAAGTTGTCAACGTTTACCATGTTACGTTATGAAAATCAATAAATAGTTTGTTTGGCGCCGACTTGAAATTAATCTCATACTTTAACTTTGGAGCTTAGCTAGATTAAAGGTTTTTTATTTTTCACTTTTCGTCGGTTCAATTTTTTGTTAAAAAGTTTTTATCTGCCTAGATGTCATACCAACTTGAGGCATTACTGTCCACTTTCTAGAATGTATAATACATACAAAGAGCACGAAGAGGTCATTGACCTCTTTAACTCATCTCAGTTCCAGCTGTTAAAAAAACCGTGCTTGCTAGTTAATTGCCATCCCTGTTTTAATTGTTTTATTATTAAATATTTGCCCATTCTTATATTATAAGCAACAAAATAATTTCTCATTTAATTTAAGTACCTAATTCTATTCTAACTTAATTTTATTATTAAAATTTTATTCCAATGTAATTTAAAATGTGTTCTTTATTGTAATTAAGTTTAGTAATTTATTTTAATTTAATTTAATTTATTGTAACTTGACTCTGCGTTAAAACATCGCAATCCCCATAGCGCATCGGCCGCTCGATACGAACGCTCGCGAATAAGTAAAATTCGTCGTCGTCGACATACTCTCGTCACTCCTGACGATGCTATAACCCTGCTTCAGGAGAGCAGCAGGGTTATAGCACTCTACGAAAATTCAAACGCAAAGCGTCGTCATTCCTATCCAATAGAAGTAAGTATATCGAGAAGCTGCACTGGAGAATTCACCTGTGAGGACGCTTAAGCTACGTGGTCGCATTCAGTCGCGACAGAGAGGACAAAGAAGATTCATTATTATTATTATTAATTGTAATTAACTGTTAAGTAGGTACTTAACAGTTAATTACGTTTCTTTCTTCATATTTCCTCTCGCAGGCCTGCTGGTAGAAATTTCTTTAGAAATAAGCTGTGCCTTTGTACTCTTTGTTTTTTATGATGATTTCCTGTATTTTTTCTTGTGTGTACATAAATTATTAAATAAATAAATAATTAATTTTATAATTTCACTAAAAGTAATAATATTTTCCCCGCATGACTATAGCTACGCGCATATTGCATATCGTGCCAATCGTTTGGTACCTAGGGTACGAGGTACGACCGACCGTCATTCCAACGTACGCTGTGCATGTTGCTAAATATTGTGCCAAACAGAAACTATGATATTGGTTATAGGTAAGTTAAGTCGATTTGAAAAAGACTAAGTGAAACAGAACTTGTTGTTCTTGTAAACGATTAAAAATGGGTAAAACCCACAGATCGGAAAACCCTCGCGCATGGCGCTTACGCATGCCGCGCGGACGGCGCCTTTGACCTGTGGCAACAGCTGATACCGAGCTAGTGCGCTGATACGACGGCTGCTGATAGTTATAATTCCATGTGTACACAAAATTCAAGCCTAATATCGGTCAGTGGCTAATGTGTAATGGTAATCAAATATCGTCCGTACAGAGCTTGCTTTCAAAACATAGGTTGGGATACTAGAAGAACACTAGAGGTCAGCAAAACATTTTATATTTCACTTCACATAAGTACTCTTAATTCTAAGGTTTTCTGCAAAATTCGATATAGATTTTAACCTAAAAAGGTTAAAATCTATATCGATCTGTAAAATCTGTATCGGGTTTCGTACCTAAAAGAAAACAGCACTCGACCGCAGCACCATTCCCAATAAAATATTCGGTTCAGATTCATTTTGTATTTAGGTTAGGTATAGATGGATTGAATTGTGTTCCAAAACTTTTTTGGATCATTTCGGTTTTTATTTTTTGAGTTGGCTGATGTAAGTATAATGTTTTGAACTTACGTTACAAAAGTTTTTGTTTGTTTACTAATTAGTAATGGTTATGCTAGTGTTGCACCGCTCAGCCAACATGCAGTCAATATTATAGAGTCAAACTCGGCGTCGAGACTTTGGAAAGCTATATCAAAATTAAAATTATTATTAAAATTATGTTGTTGGCTTCATAAGTTTAGTGGCAGATTTTTTAAACTATGAGTATCAATTTCCAACATTCTTCTTTTATAGATTATATCCTTACTAATATTATAAAAGCGAAAGTGAGTTTGTTTGTTTGTTACCTCTTCACGCTTTCATGGCTTAACCGATTTTGATGAATTTTGGTACAGAGATAGTTGGGAACCAGGAGACGGACATAAGCTATTTTTTTTTAAAGTGGGATGTGAGGGAGAAAGAGGGAAACAAAGGGAAAACTTAGCTATTACAAATCAAAAAGGCGCAAGGGGAACTGTGTTACCCCGAATTTAACGCGAGCGAAGCCGCGGGCAAAGGCTAGTTCGTTTATATAGGTATTTGATTACTGTGCCGCGTATATAACGCCATGACACTCGCTCAACACCCACGTTCCGGTCTCCGACCTGACGTGTCAATCTAAGCTGTAAAATCCATTGTAAAACTCGTATGGTGAATTGAACATACACTTTGTTCTCTGGTGTATGACTTTTAATCAAGAGAGTGTGTCTCAAAGGTACGACCCATACCCCAGCTTTAAGCTTTTCGTAAACTAGTGTAATTTTTAATAAAAGTGTTACAATATAAACGAACATCGCACTTTAGCATTGCTACAACGCGACGTTTATTAATATTGACTGCTGGTAACACAGAATTACAATGCCCAGGCGCACGTTCTGACGGCTGACGTACCTATAGTCTGTGGTTCTGACGCACTGTCACCCGTAACCCGTCGTAACATAAACAATACATAGGTACACATTGATAAGTAAAGCTTTGAGTTTTGTGTGGGGTTTTCCTCAATTTTTTCCTCGAACCCATTCCAAAAAATTAAATATAGCGCAGATTATGGTGAAGTGAATAAACGAATAGTAACGTTAACGTTTGAATTTGTGGTCATTTTAAGAAAAGAGATAACATGAATACATCTTGAAGACAACAATCCGCTGAGGGACAGAAAAGAAACGTTTCAAGATTTATATACTCATCCAAGAACTGGTTATCACCTGTAGCATGAACTCATAAGCAGCGTGTAGCACCTGGCAAACATGGCGCACTGGCTGCTGGTGCTGGGTACATTGCTGGCGGCAGGGGCGGGGCAGTTACAGGCGCCGCGCTGCCCGCAGCATACTCCGCAGCGCTGCGTCTCCCGCGGCTACGGCCACAACGTCAACGAGTACACCTATGCTGTGGACGGTAAGCCTGCCACTTACACTAACTTCAATGTCTTAAATGCCTCGCTGAGCTGAATGGGGCTGATCCATACGTCATGTTCGTGAACGGGCGCTGTCAGTTGGGACTGGTCATTTTTAAGCTGCCACGGTTCATTTTTAATTTATTTAGATTTTTATATTGAATTTTGTTTTTACTCTGGATGCTCTTACTGTGCACGTCTTTCTACATCGTTCTCACATATTTGTATTATCTCAACACGAATGATGTAAATACGATTTTGTAAAAATATTCTAATTGATTTATGTACATTTATGTAGGTATGTACATAAATCGATAAATAAATTAGAATATTTTACACACTATTGTACACACTGAATACAGGAAAATAAAACACAGGAACAGAAAATAGGGAATGCTTATTTCTACAGAAATCTCTTCCAGCATACCTATAACATACATAAAAACATAAGCAAATAATGACTAAATACAATGTAAGAATATACTAACATACATACAAGTACAAAGACAAATATATAACATAAATACAATATAAAATTTAATAATAAATACCTATGCAACTATGGTGAAATAGAAAGATAATGTTCTTTCACTCTTCGCTTAAAAACTGAAACAGAGAATTTAAAAGAGTGTCCATGGAGTTTCTTGCCCATTCTTCTCCATAGAGATCCACGCTTTGGAATGGAATACAGTACTTTCACAAGTTATTATGTCTTGTGACCGGGACTGTAGCTTTAAAATTTTTTTTTGACATTCAAAAGTGCCTGTAATGGTCTAATTGAAATAGATGATTTTGATTTTTAATTTTTTTACTATTTCTTCTTATCTCCGACTGTTAGCAGCTGCTAGGACCCATTTACTTCAGTGAGGAGGACATCGCTGCTGCCAAGCTGATGTTGTACCGGGTGCTCAACAAGAGTGACCAGATGGTGTCCCGCCGGCGTGACGGGACAAAGAGAAGCATACAAGACATTATCACGCTGCTAAAGGAGACCGACCCTGACGACGTGCCGACGTTTGTGGCGAAGGACTTGCACAAGCTCCCTCCCGTCACATTCGACCATGTCGATGTTACGAGCCTATTGAAGGACATTGTTCTTCTCAAGGCAAGTTTGGTGGATGTGCAGACCAAGTTGGATGCTTCCCAAAAAGCCGTGGCTGATTTGCGCGACGAAGTTAACGACTTGCGTCAAAAGGCAGCGGTATCTGGGTCATCGTTGGGTGCAAAAAACGTAAACACGCGTCGCGGAGCTGGCCTCGATGTATCGGCGGCAAGTTTCGCGTCAGCAGTTTTGTCGCAGTCGTCACCAAGGAATGCTGAGCCTGCAGTGTGCACTCCTTGTGCGCCCCGCTGCCCCGCTCCCGCCCCTGTGGCTCCTTCCCGTGTTGCCACACGACCGCTGCCCGTTTTCGCAGTGTCGGCAGAATCACGTCGAGTTGGTGTGAATTCTGCTAGCGTAGGTGCGAGCATTACTGCTCGCGTTGAGAAGCCCATGCCTGAAGAGGCACCGATTCGGGCTGATGATGGTTTTGTGACGGTGTTGAGGAGGAAGCGTCGTCAACGTACCACCAAGAACCGCTGCGGCACGGCTCCATCGGAGCCAAACGTCACAATAAGAGCCGCTAAGCCGAACACTCCGGTGTACATCTCCCGCTTACACTACACCACTACGGCGGAGGGCATCGTTGAGTACGTACGCCAAAAGCTCAAGTACGTAGCGAGAGTGCAGTTGTTGGAGTCGCGTCGCAACGTCAACTTTAAGGCGTTTGTGCTGCGAGTACCAACTTGTTATCTGCACCTCGTCTTGGAAGAGGACTTCTGGCCGCAAGGAGTGGTGTTCCGGCGCTTCCACGGACAAGTGCCACATGAACGCGCAGTGACATAGTGCAGTGAAGTGCTACTAACATAGTTGTTAAGGATTTATTTACTAACACAAATTGTATTAGCTATATATATGTTTGTTTGTAAGGTATTTATCTATGGGCCTAAGATGCCTGAAAATAAATGATTTATTATTATTTATTATTTATTTATGTCTATCGCGAATGTTAAATTACACTCTGACCGAGCCTGTGCCGTTAAGACTCAGAAACCGCAAAGTGCAATTCTGGTCTGGCCATATTTATTACACCCATACGTAATTAAAAATAGCTTATATATAATATGCAGCTTCAGAAACAAAAATTAAAGTTAAACTTAAGCCTTATATGACTGTAACAGATGGACTAAATAAGTTTTTCAAATACAAGACATCATTGCACGTACGCACTCCACTTCTTTTAATCTTAAAATAATGTACAGTGAAATACAGTAAAAGCTCTTTATGGGTATATGTTCCATACATATGCTGCGAATACAGAAATGGAACGGAATGGTTATTTATATGGGACTAGCTGAACCGGCGAACTTCGTACCGCCTTAGCATAGCTTTGATGCACTACTTTATTCTGTATAGCTGACAGTTGTCCTATCTTAGGTATGAGTACTATTCAATTTGAACTGGAATCTATAATATCCGCCATAAAAAATGAATCCCCATTTCACATCTTATATTTTATATTTCTTCTTTCTTTTTTTGCCTTAGTTTGTACGTCTGCTTGGTGGCATTTTTAAAAATGAAAATCCAACTGAAAATAAAAAAAATACTTCCTTTTTTCTGTATAACCAAATTTTAATATTGTGTAGTCATCAAAAGTTATCAAAAATCGAAATTAAGCTGTGAACTTACCGTGATTAACAAACACTTATTAGCAAACAAAGGCCTGGGACTTATTAGGGTTGATCTGTAAGCTGTACTACTTAGCACACTCGTAGATACGCTTTCCAGGTCATGATTCATGGCATTTCTTTTTGAAAAAAAAATTAAACCCTCGCATATTTTCAATAATAATAAAAATACATGTACTGCTGGGATAACATAATAGTGGCTAAAAAGCATTGGTATCTTATGTAAGCATGTGAGGTCTGACAAATACCATAACAATCATATTATTATCCGACAAATACATCATAAAAACAAATAACCATACACAACATATAGGTTGTTTAAGGTTATTTGTTCACTCAAATAAACGACTTATTATTATATCATCATTACACATAAACAAGTTTGGAAAATAATTCACTTAAAATAATATTTGTCCTTAAAACTTTTATGTGATAAGCATAACATATTATTTGACAGACCTCACATGCTTACATAAGATACCAATGCTTTTTAGCCACTATTATGTTATCCCAGCAGTAGGTACATGTATTTTGATTATTATTGAAAATATGAGAGAGTTTAATAACTTTTGATAAAAAGTTTGTAGTCAGATCCATTTTTTTTTTGCTATACCTATATAGCAAAAAATTGGTTGTTTGTAAAGTAGGTTTACGATCGAGATGTTTACGTGATAACGTCTAGATGAGACGGGAGATCGGTCAGGATCGATCGATCGATCGCGCTCGTGAGGTTTACGTGCGATCGATCGCGCTCGTGAGGTTTTGGTGTGACACAAGTTTCTGAACATGTCACCCGACTAAAACGATTTTAAAGACGTTATCACGTCAAAAATAAATTGGTTCTGACTACAAACTTTAGCTCCGAATATAGAGCAGTCGTAACCTCTGCTATCATCCCAAGATTGCAATAATTTAATATTATTTAAGTTGAGTATTGCAGATAAAATTACAAACTGCAGGCCGACCGACGTCGCGGGTGAAGTAGGTATTTATAACTATAATTTAACTTTGTTTCAATTTCAATAGGTTTGGATCTGCTGCTTGAATTCACGGATGGCGGCTATTTCGCATTAAAGTGCCCAGAAAGCCTGACGCTCGACAATCCAGCCCTACCTCGCTTCGAGTCGCAGCTGCGCGTCAACAAAATGCAGCTGGAGAACTGCCCAGTGCCGCCCGGCTCCTACGCCGCCGTGCTAGAGGCGCTCAACGTGCACGTGCTCGACAAGCTCAAGCTTTTGAACGTCGCCAACGCGAACGTGACGAGCGATCAGCTCGCTGGCTTGACCACCGTGCGCACACTCGAGCTCGTCGGCGTCCAGCTGGCGCCGGGTTCGCTGGCCGCGCCGCCGGCTCTGCGTCGCCTGTTCCTCGACAGAGTCATATTACCGGCCGACGAGCTGCAGCACCTTCCGCGCGATCTGCAGATGCTGGACCTCACGCGCATGAACACCGACGTGTCGGCCGAGCTGCTGGACGCGCTGCCCCAGCTCGTGAACGTGTCGGTGCGCGACGGGCACAACGTGAGCGTGGCGCTGGGTCGCCACGTGCAGGTGCTGGCGCTGGAGCTGCCCGCGGCGCGCGTGCCGGCCGCGCTGCCGCCCGCGCTGCGCAGCCTGGCCGTGTTCGGCTGGGCCGAGCCGCGGCCGGCGCCGTGGGCGGCGTGCGCGCTGGACTCGCTCAGCGTGCGCGACGTGGCGGCCGAGGAGCTGCCGGCGGGCTGGGTGAGTGCGTGCGCTGTGCTGCGCGTGCTGCGCGTGCAGTACGGGTCGCGCCTGCGCCGGCTGCAGGCGGGCTTGTTGCGCGGCGCGGCGGCGCTGACGGAGCTGCGCGTCACGTGGTGCGCGCTGACGGAGCTGCCGAAGGGGCTGTTAGACGACGCAGTGAATCTGTCCGTGCTCGACTTGACAGGAAACTTGTTACAGGTTCTGCCGAGGTAAGTTTTCGTCAAAGTTTTAATATATTATAATCACCCCTTCATCATCATCACTTTCACTACATATTTTAAGTTGAAGTCTCCTGAGTCTGTTTGTGCGCATTAATCTCAAGAATTACTGAACAGATTTTCATACGGTTTTCACCAAAAGTGGGATTAGCTGAACCGTGGCTTAATAACTTACAGATAATATAAGAACACACATGTTATTTTGTATTATGACGGAAATTGTTGATTCTGCGATATTCCGCAATTTTTGTTTTTAATGATTTTCAATAACCAAACCTCATGGAAATCGCTGAAAAAAAAAAGCTTTTTTTTACCGACGAGGAGTACGAAGTTAAGGCGCTCTTCGATGGTCTGCCGTTTTTTTTTTAAGCTATTGCATAGCTTCTATCGCGGGCCTTGAGCGCGGGGACCGAATCCAGAAATTCCGTAACGAAAAAAAACGTGACGCTCCCCACTCCGACGGGCACGGAGGTGTGGCTTGAAGGCCGTGCATTGTCTAACGTCGTTTACACAATACGGTCAGTTATTTCAATCCCGATTCTAATGTTCTAATAGCGTGTTTGGTAGAGAAATAAATAGTCAATCGACAATCGACATTAGGACCCCGGATCAAACCCAAGGTCTTGTTTTTCTTTTTGCGACTTCTTTTCTTTGGAAGTACTTTTTAAATATTATATTTAGTTTTTTATTATTTTTATTTATTGTCTAAGTTGATAAAAAAAGGCTATGCAATAGCTTTACCACGGCAGTCCCCGAATGCCACTCTTTTTTTTTTCGGGTGGGAAATCATCCAATGACTTCCCCCGCTCTGGGCGGAGCGGGGGGGCATGTCAGACTTGTACTGACTAAAACCCATCCATGCATGTTCCTTCTATTGCCCTTTACGTTCCGGGGCCGCAGTATCTCTTTCGAACAACCCGCAACCCCGGCAGGCGGAGGCCCTGGCAAGCCCCTCTGCTTTGCTGACTCTCTTTGAAGCGCGCGTGAAACACGAACGCGCCGTCGACACGGCCTGTCGTCAATAGACGGACGGACGGTGAGCTACCCATTGCTCACCGTCCACAGGCCCGCATCTACGGTGGCCGGGAGTCGTCTCGCGGCGCCCGGCGCCCGGGGCGTCTCCCGCGGCGGCTGGGTTGGGCAGATGTTCTCTCCCTCAAACGCCCGGCCACCTCCTTTGCTAGCATTACTGCTTCGCAGAAGGTGGTGACCGCTTCCCATTCCCTCTCGCTCCGGACCATGGCCTGAACCAGGGCCGGACGCGAGAGATCGCCGCCGCCGATCGCCCCCACGAGGGCACGGCGAGATATAAGAGAATTATTCCTCTTCAAGCGTTGGGATCGGCAATGACCAACTAGTAAAATACCTAGTTTTACCATACACTGGTGTTTATTTACATAATAAGCCGCCCTACGTATTATTTTCTTTTTATATTAAAAACGCTCAAAACAAACATTTATTACGGCAGACCGTTGTATAAACTGCTCAGTGCAGGCAGAGAGACTCGCTCTTGACGAATGTTTTTATAATTTGTTATGTTTGCAGTGGGCTGTTCGGTAATACTAAGGGCCTGCAGACGCTGGTGCTGGCGCGAAACAAGCTGACGGTGAGCGTCTACTCGTCGCTGAAGGGGGTGCGGTCGCTGGCCGCGCTCGACCTCAGCTATAACGCGCTGGGCGACTCGTGCGGCGGCGCGGCCGATACCGTGCGAGGTGAGCTCTCTCTGGTCGCAGCTGTAGGGTTGCCGTCGCTGGCCGCGCTCGACCTCAGCTATAACGCGCTGGGCGACTCGTGCGGCGGCGCGGCCGATACCGTGCGAGGTGAGCTCTCTCTGGTCGCAGCTGTAGGGTTGCCGTCGCTGGCCGCGCTCGACCTCAGCTATAACGCGCTGGGCGACTCGTGCGGCGGCGCGGCCGATACCGTGCGAGGTGAGCTCTCTCTGGTCGCAGCTGTAGGGTTGCCGTCGCTGGCCGCGCTCGACCTCAGCTATAACGCGCTGGGCGACTCGTGCGGCGGCGCGGCCGATACCGTGCGAGGTGAGCTCTCTCTGGTCGCAGCTGTAGGGTTGCCGTCGCTGGCCGCGCTCGACCTCAGCTATAACGCGCTGGGCGACTCGTGCGGCGGCGCGGCCGATACCGTGCGAGGTGAGCTCTCTCTGGTCGCAGCTGTAGGGTTGCCGTCGCTGGCCGCGCTCGACCTCAGCTATAACGCGCTGGGCGACTCGCGCGGCCGATACCGTGCGAGGTGAGCTCGTGAATCCCTTAACATGAGTCTTTAACTAATGGGATTGGTCAATTACCGTTTTATGTTAAAGTAAATAAATAATATTAAGCTAAAAATGTTTTATACTTCTATTTTAGACAAAATTGTACGCTAGCTACGCTCGCTCACTAGACCCTACCCTCCCCTACGTGTCAGTAGTGAACCTAATATTGGTACACTATGTACTTTAAACTACGAGTATTAGGTGCGACTGTGTGACAAACGGTGGGCTGCATAATGTATTGAATATTGTGCATGAAAATATGCGGGGGCTGTGCGGCAAAAATTTGCACTTAAGTTTGTGAGAACTACGATGTTCTGATTTTCTTTAGATAGATACTAATTGTTGTCTTGTTTATTTACAGGAGTGTCACCATTGGAAAATTTAAACAAAATGGTCTCTCTTAACCTGAAGAAAACGAAGACTAGTCTGATTTGTCGCGACTGGCGCGACTCCATGCCTCTGTTGGAAAAGCTCGACCTGTCTGCGAACGACTTCACCTCCCTCACGGTAAGGAATCATCTCCGCCCCGACCCCGCCCTCGCGGGCTCGCGACCCCGCCCGCGCCGGCTCGCGACCCCGCCCGCACTGACACGGCCGCGTGTTCACAGTACGCAGACCTGCAGTTCCCGGGCACCGAGCCCCTGAAGGTGCTCCTGACGAGCAACAACGTGACGCAGCTGCTGTACACGCGGGACGACTACGAGCGAGCGCTGGCGGACAAGGCGTCGCGCGCCGACGTCGAGCTCAGCGGCGCGCTCGCCTGCGACTGCGACGCCTACTGGGCAGCGCTCGCCCTGCGCGCGCGCACCGACCACGTGCGGGTGAACGCGCGCTGCCGCTCGGGCGCGCTGCGCGACGCGCCGCTGGACGCGCTGCAGTGCGCCGCGCCCGCGCTGTGCGCCGCCACGCGCTGCGCCTGCGCGCTGGCGCGGGCGGCGCCCTCCCCGCGGGCGGCGCACTCGGCGCAGTCGGCGCGGCCCGCGCGCGCGCTGCTCGTGCGGTGCGAGCGCGCGCGCGTGGCGCGGCTGCGTGACGTCACGGCGCCGGTGCGGGCGGCGCTGCGGGTCGCGGGCCTGTCGCCCGACGACTACGACTGGCGCCTGCACCTCGCGCACAACAACATCTCCGAGCTCGACGCCGGCGACATTCCCCGCTATCTATCGGTGAGTTCGCTTTACGAGTAGCGTTTGGTACCCAATTCACCCAAAGACAATAAAAAACCGTAAATATTGTAATATCATATTATATTGTAAAGAAGCAACGCGGGTCATCCATAGGGCGGCTCATCATTTATGGCAGTCCAGGAGCGAAATTCTCCTGGAAGCTATCAAGCCAACATATAATCTACTAACTAACTGTACCTAAACTAACATAATTTATATTTATTCATAAACACAAACATTTAAATACACGCAAATTAATTTGCCGCGCGCAAAGCAATCATTCATTAGA
This sequence comes from Ochropleura plecta, assembly GCA_905475445.1. Taxonomy (NCBI): domain Eukaryota; kingdom Metazoa; phylum Arthropoda; class Insecta; order Lepidoptera; family Noctuidae; genus Ochropleura; species Ochropleura plecta. The sequence continues at coordinate 21,949,450 of FR997733.1, forward strand.
TTCGAACAAAATTCAATCGTGTCAACACTACCGAAACTTGAGATAGAACGAAAGATAGAACTTACGTGTCCCGTGGAATCGATACCCATAGATGGCGTGCGGAACGTTAAATACTGATACGTGAAAGTTAAATAGATAATTGTTTTGATGAGAGTTGTGTTAGGTAGTTGACGTGTATGAGGGGCTGAGGCACTCTTCAATAAGACGGCGATGAGGGGAAATTAAATGGATTCTATTCAGGTTTTCACAAGATTACAGTTATTAATTAAAAATTAGCACGTTGCACGAGTGCCTTCCGAGGTGTTGTGTCGCGGGGCGGCGCTGCACTGTTGGCGGAGCATTCGTAAGTTACGAGGCGCGCGTGGAGAGTTGACCGTTGTAGTCACTAGATGGCGTTACTTGTCCTCAACAGTAATCTATTTTTTAAATCTATAATAATTTACAGTAATAGTGTTACTAAAGCCCACGAATGGCTTAAGCATACTTAAATAATATGGAACAAGTCGTAGAAATCGAATACTTTAACCACGATAGCAGACGTACAGAAAAAGTCGGATTAAAAAAGAAAACAACTAACGCTTCCATCCTCCAAGCAAGTGATAGATTATTATTATTACTCCTTAGATGAATATTTAAATGATAAACATAAAAATAATAACAGACTGCAAGACTTACAGCTATATAAAAAGTTAGCATAATAATGATGGAATGGAAGACTTACAGCTATATAAAAATTTAGCATAAAAAAAAGAAATCTTAGAAACAGAAAGCCAATTACAAGTCAACACGTATAGAAATGGAATAGAAATTATATGAACACACGTCAGTACAATGTGTTAATTTAAAGTTTAGTACATTACTGCCGCGGTCTATAATGACTACTTTGCTGGTCGCGCTGATGATGGCCGACAGCGCAGCGTAGCGCAGCTCCAGGCCGACACAGCGCGGTCAGCGTGCAGCACTTGATGGACGAGCTGAGATAAAGGCCGAGACCGTAGGTCGAGGCCTTTACAGCGAGGACAGCAAGGGCTGCAATGATGGCCAAGCTGAAAGGCCTAGAGCGTAGCTAGGCTAGCTCGAGGCAATCATAGCGTGACCAGCGAAGCAGTCATTGTGGGCCAAGGTTTGTATAGTGCTTTACTCAAAAATGCAAGTACCTAATCTAAATAAAACCAGCAAGTAATTTAAATAAAAAATATATTAATTAACTAGAATTTTAATTTCGCTGAACCGCGCTTTTGTTACTTCTTTTTTTTTTTTTTGGTTTGTTTGGTTGGTTTGGTTTTGGTTTTTTTTTATCAATGGTAGTTGGAATTATACAGCCTAATATGGAATAAAATCTTTTTTTTTACCTACAAACGTACAAACAGCTGTGTTTTAAATAAAATCTTTTTGGAATTGATTTTTTAAAACGTTGAAACGTCAAAATAGCGGTCGGCAAAACATTGCCGGCCTGTTATAGCGGCCAGCAAAACTTTGCCGGCCGCTCCTTGAAACAGAACGGCAAGGTCGACTTTGCTCAAACAAGGTTGTCAAAATAATGACAACATTACATGCATTTTTGAGTAAAATATGTTTACTCAAAAATGCATGTAATGTTGTCATTATTTTGACAACCTTGTTTGAGCAAAGTCGACCTTGCCGTTCTGTTTCAAGGAGCGGCCGGCAAAGTTTTGCTGGCCGCTCTAACAGGCCGGCAATGTTTTGCCGACCGCTATTTTGACGTTTCAACGTTTTAAAAAATCAATTCCAAAAAGATTTTATTTAAAACACAGGTGTTTGTACGTCTAAAGGTAAAAAAAAAAAGATTTAAATGAAGTAATAAATGAAGAAATAATCCAGCAGTCAAACACCGCATTAGAATTATCGCAAACTATCACTTATAATACCACAAGTGCTTCAAAATTGCCAGATAATTTTGAAGCTCGTGTGGTATTCGGGGGATTATTTTTCCGTCCCAAATGTCGGCCAATAGAAAGGCTGTCAGTTTGACGTGTGGTTAATTTGACTGGTTTTGTTTTGTTTTTTATATAGCAACGACCAGAGAAAATTTTCAAAAAATTATCAGTATAATACCATGTAGGTTGTACCACGTGACGTCGAATGGTGCAATTCTATTGGTCGATATTTGGGTCGGAAAAATAATCAGTAATATCAAACCGGGAAAGTCGGTGTTGAATTTTAGTAACTGTACTTTTCATAATTGTCATTTTAATTAAAATTCTAGTTAATTAATATATTTTTTATTTAAATTACTTGCTGGTTTTATTAACCGACGAAAAAAAGGAGGTTCTCAATTCGACATGTATATTTTTTTTTTATTATTTTTTTTTTTTTTTTATGTATGACCACGCATAACTTTTTACTGGGACGTCCGATTTGAAATTTTTTTTTTCATTGGACAGGGTATATTTCAAAGTTGGTCCCATTTTAATGAGAAAAAAAAAACCCGCCCCTAAGGGTGGGGAAATAGGGGGTGATTGATTTTTTTCACACTGAATTTTCAATTGTGAACAGATTCTGTTTAAATTTGGCACATTTATGTAGTTTTGATGACATTTCGACGTTTTAAAGACCTGATGATGGATGATGGAGACGGAAAACACTTGCAACTTGGAAGAGGTACTCAACAGTTTAAAGCAGCGATATATCGTGTTTCAACTCATTTCATTCACGTTGACGAGAACTTTAGACCTTACTGGAGGCTGGCGCTGTCATTGAAGGTCTGACGATGGAGACGGAATGCAATTGCAAGAGGTCCGCATGGATTAACAGCAGCTATTCTGTGTTTGGGCTCCTTTTATTCACCTTAAAAAGATCTTTGAGCCAAGCTGGATAATGACTGTCATGGATAATCTGACGATGGAGACGGAAGGTATTTGCAAGGCGTTCTTAACAGTTTACAGCATCTATATCGTGTTTGGGCTCATTTCATGCATCTTGACGAGATCTTATCAGCTAGCTGGAGACTTACGGTCATAGAAGGTCTGATGATGGAGACGGAAAGTATTTCCTAGATGTTCTCAATAGCTTACAGCAGCTGTCTTATGTTTAAGCTCATTTCATGTACGTCGATGAGAACTGTTGACCTTGTTGGATTATGATTTTCATCGAAGCTCTGGCGGTGGAAACAGAAGACAGTTACAAGAGATTCCCAACAGTTGGGCTTATATCTTGAACTTTATTGACAACTTTAGACCTTATTGGGTTAAAGGTGCCATCTACCTCGGCCCTGGTTCAGTCCATGGTCCGAAGCGAGAGGAAATGGAAAGCGGTTACCTCCCTAAAGAGATTTCAGCAAAGCAGAGAGGCTTGTCAAGTCCACCGCCTGCCGGGGTTGCAAGTTGTTCGAAAGAGCACGGTATCGGAACATAAAAGGCAATAGAAGGAATATGGGTGGGTTTTTGTCAGTACAAGTATGACACTCCCCTCCGCTCCACCCAGAGCGGGGAAAGTTATTTGATAATTTCCCATCTGCAAAAAAAAGGGTTTCATCGGCGGACGGATGCCCTTATTTGAAAAAAAACATAATAAGTGTGTTTTAGAGATTACGGCAAGAATTAAATTTCTGTATAATGTGCAGGGCATAGTGAGTTAACCTTTCAGTCTCTGCATTTCAGTCAGCGCGAAAATCATGCGGGTAGATGAACACCTTATTTGGTTCTAAATCTGATAATTTTGCTAAAACTTTCAGTCCTAGGTCAATTCATGCTTTATCGAGGGCCGACCCTTGCAGTTTATGTTCCGTGACAGCCCAGCTTAGAATTACCGGCCACATCATGTGTTAAAAATCATTTTTAGTACTTATTCTTTTAAAAATTGCAATCAATAGAGATCCAGCAACACACCCATCGCTTTCACTCTATTTCCTTTGCTTTCATGGGCACCACAATTCTTCAGATTTTTTGGTATGTACAACAATATCTGGAGGTATCCCAAGGACGCGATGGTGTTTCGAATTCATGGTAGTCATCTTAGTACTTGTCAACCTGTTTGACGGTAAGGAACATTCTTATCGAAGCACCATCCTTACGCTTACGCCAATCTTCGCTTACCAAGGATTTTTAAATAGCAATAGCAAGTAATGTAGGTTTCTAATAATAGCACCCAAATATTGAGCTCGATGTAGATTTCAACAAAAAATCGACAAAAATAGGAAACTAGAAAGCAAAAAAACAATATTTGATTTAAAAAAGCCGAGAAATTTGGAATTTTAATAACAACCAAACTTTAAATACAAATTAGACTAAGTTAAGCAACAACAAATTTGCTGTTAAAGAAAACAAAAAATAGAAAAATAAAAACTTTTTAACAAAAAATTAAACCGACGAAAAGTGAAAAATAAAAACCTTTTAGTCTAGCTAAGCTCCAAAGTTAAAGTATGAAATTAATTTTGAGGCGGCGCCAAATAAGCAAGAAAACTAATAACGTAAAACGGGAAATATTGACAGCTTTATTGAACGTCGATCATTGTATGTTGGCGCCGCCTCAAAATTAATTTACCGCAGGTAAAATACCGTATGACATGATACTATGAAAATAACTAAAGTAGACTAGCCTCGCGGTATCTACATCAGTAAACTGACGGATTTTTCTAACAGCATATGCTGCTGAACTAAGGCGTCCTGCAAGAGATGTTATATGCGGACCCCATTGTAGCTTTGAATCGAGTGTTATTCCCAAGAAAACAGTTTTTTCGACGAATTCTAGTTTCTCTTGATTCAATACTATGTCACACTCACTGTTTTTGACATTTGGTAGAGCAAATCTTATACACTTCGTTTTTTTCCCATTTAATACTAAATTATTAGCGGTAAACCAATTATGTACCTGCATTAGGGCATTATTTACGTCGTCAAGATTTGTGGCACGTCTGTTTATCTTAAATATTAAAGAGGTATCGTCAGCAAACAACACCATTTGCGGTTGGTTTTTAAATAAATGGGGTAGATCATTAATATATACTAAAAAGAGGAAGGGACCTAATATCGATCCTTGTGGTACACCCATTTTTACATTTAAACCCATTGAATTGACACCATTTATTTGTACTTGCTGCTGTCTATCATTTAAATATGATTTTACTAAACTAAGCGCAAGTTTTCCTAGGCCGTAATGTTCAAGTTTTAAGAGAAGGGTTTCGTGGTTCACGCAATCAAATGCTTTTGAGAGGTCACAAAAGATCCCTATGGCATCCTGTGCTTCTTCCCACGCAGTAAATATTATGTGTTTTAATAGGGTGACACCGGCGTCAGTCGTACAACGTCCTTTGGTGAAACCATACTGCTTCTCATGTAAGATTTTATTGGTGGTAAAGTGGTTGAGCATTTGGTTAAGCATTACCTTTTCAAACACCTTGCTGAAAACCGGCAAAACGGATACGGGTCTATAATTATTGGTGTCTTTACTGTCCCCAGATTTGAAAAGTGGTATTACCTTGCTGTATTTCATAAGGTCCGGGAAGACTCCTTGGTCCACACACAAATTAAATATAAAGGCTAAGTACGGTGCTATAGTCTCAATGATAGCTTGACAAACTTTAATAGACAATCCCCAAAGGTCTTCGGTTAATTTGATTTTTATTTGTTTAAAAGCTTTAATGACTACAGTGGGGTTAATATGCTTAAACTGAAACTCAACCGGGCATGGTAAAACGTTTGCTCTTAATAAGTCAACAGAAAGCAAGGGTGAGGGATTTAACGTTTCTGTAGTTTTAATTGGGATACTAGTAAAGAAATCCACAAATTCTTGAGCAACTTCGTTTTAGTGGTTAGAAGACCACGTGAAGATTCTAGTGTTATATCATTATTATATTTTTTATTTCTATTAGTTTCACTATTGATTATTTTCCAAACCGTCTTAATTTTATTATCAGCGGATTTAATCTTGTTGCTTATGAATAAGGCTTTAGCTACCTTGCAGGTGTTTTTAAACATTTTTGAGTAAGTAGCAACATAGCGATTGAATGTTTCCGAGTTGATGTAAGGCTTAAGGCCGTAAAGCTCAAACAGTCGTTCCCTACTTTTTCTTATACCCTTAGTTGCCCAATCACTAAATATAAACTTTGGGCTAATAGATTTAGTTTTTATTTTTAGCGTATCATTGAACTCTGTGTAGACAACCGAAAAGAATTCCTCATAAAAATGATTTACATTATTAATATCATATCCCGGAATGCCTAGATTACTTATTAAATTATTATTAAATTTATTTAAATTGCTGGGTGTTATTTGTCTGGACTGTATCTGAATTTTTTGTGATGATGTGTAGTTCTCGAAAACAACGGTTTGACCACTGTGATCAGAGGGAAGGTAATTTACAATGGATTTATCTAAGAAGTCGCAGCAACAGAAAACATTATCAATACATGTAGCGGTATTTGTAGTAATTCGGGTTGGCTCCGAAAACACATTCAACAAATTAAATGATTTAAAAAGATTTAAGAATCTACTGCTATTTGAATTTTCATCTAAAATATTAATGTTAAAGTCACCACAGGTGACTAGCGACTTATTACCCGTTGCAAGTTTTGCCAAAGCATCTTCCATTACTGACTCAAATATCGAGTAGTTTTGATAATTTGGGGGCCTGTAAACGCACACTATGACATGCTTATCTAGCTCAACACAAGACAATTCAATATTATGTTCAACCGATAGATCAACTATATCAATACGACTTCTAAATTTAATACTATTTTTGACTAAGATTAGTGAACCCCCACGCATTTTAGATTTACCCTCCAATCAGGGCCCGGCCCGCCACTGGGCACCGTGCATACAAGGCGTCGGCGTCCGTAAGATCCGACTAGTGTGATGACTTTTCCTTCGATAACGTGCGACGGGTCGAATAGAATGTCGTGATTTTGGCTTTTAATGTCATATGTATTATTTATTAATTTGGGGGCACGCAGGTGTTGGATCTGAGCAACAACTCGCTGTCGGCGCTGTCCGAGTCCGCCACGCTCGCGCTGCTGGCCGACGAGCATCGCCTCGTGCAGCTCGCGGACAACCCGCTCGACTGCACCTGTCGCGCCGCCCGCACCGTGCGCGCGCTGCAGGCCGCGCGCCGCCTGCTGCCGCACTACGCGCGCCTGCACTGCGCCGCCGGCGGGCTGCTGGCGGCCGCCCCCGGCGCGTCCTGTGCCGCGCGCGGCCCGGGCGCGGGGCTGGCGGCCGCGGGCGCCGCGCTGGCCGTGCTGCTGGGCGCGGCGGCGCTGGCGGCGCTGCTGTGCCACCCCGCGCTGCGCCTGCGCCTGAAGGCGGCGCTGCACCGGCGCGGCTGGCTGCCGGCCGCGCCCGAGGCGGACGCGCGCCGCTACGACGCCTTCGTGTCGTTCTCGCACGGCGACGAGCGCTTCGTGCGCGAGCTGGCGGCGCGGCTGGAGGCGCCGCCCGCGCCGCTGCGCCTGTGCCTGCACTACCGCGACTGGGCGCCGGGCGGCTGGATCCCGGCGCAGATCGCGGCGTCCGTGCGCGCGTCGCGCCGCACCGTGGCCGTGGTGTCGGCGCACTTCCTGAGCTCGGCGTGGGCGCTGGCCGAGTTCCGCGAGGCGCACGCGCTGGCGCTGCGCGACGCGCGCCCGCGCCTGGTGGTGGTGCTGCTGGACGACCCCGCCGCGCTGCCGCTGGACGATCGCCTGCGCCGCTACCTGGAGACCAACACGTACGTGCGCTGGGGCGACCCGTTCTTCTGGGAGAAGCTGCGCCTGGCGCTGCCTCGCGGGCGCGGCCCCGCGCCGCCCGGCCCGGCGAGCCCGCCCGTGCCCGCGGAGCCTGCGCCCGCGCCTGTGTGCGGGGAGCCGCTGACGGACTGCGAGGAGGCGGCGGCGACGCTGAGCAGCGCGTCGAGCTCGTCGTCGGAGTCGTCGACGACGTGCTCGAGCTCGTCGACGGTCAGCGCGATGGAAGTGGACCGACTGATGGCGTCGTGCGGCGCGCAGTACGGCGGCATGGGCGCGCGTGCGTCCGTGTTTCCCGTTCCCGTGTAACGCCATTGTTGTGCCCATGTAATGCCGGCGACTGTTGTGTCGGTGCCCGCGTAGTGCCCGCGTAGCGCCCGCGTAGTGCCCGCGTAGTGCCGGTGTGTATGACACGAGCCATTAGTTTGTCTGCATAGGGGTCGTCCTTATATCACGTGAAGTAAAACAACCAGGCAAGTGCGAGCAGAAGTCGCGCACCGAAGGTTCCGTACAAACTTGCGACATAAATGACCATTAAATATCTTTTGACTAGACTTAGCAGGTTTGAATCACTTTCTGAATCAAACCCGTGATCCAGCTGCCTAACGAGTGCCTTCTCCAGATGTTGGTTGAGCCTGTTGGCTAACTAAGTGAGCTTCTATTCAGGGCCGATTTATCAATTCTCAGTTAAGTCGTCGGATAGCTATTTGACCAGTAAAATTATCTAGCTGTTTATCAGGCGAATAAATATTTTCAATTTTTCAATCGTGTATTAACTGGAGAATAGTTATCTGTGGTTTAAGCTCTCAACTTCACACTATTGATGTGTAAGCGAGACGCACAGATATAGTATTTAATGTGTTAAACAAGAACAGCAACAAAACGTGTAAATGAGATAGGACGTTTATTGCATAACAACACTTGCTTGACACGTGCTTAACACAATGCAGCAAAAACTTTTGAATCGTTGAAGGATTTGTTATTGTAGATTTTTATTATAGCAAAGATACCTAATAAATTGTAAAAGACAAAAATTTGTAACCCATCTGTTTCGTGTTCTATTTTATCCTCCATTAATGAAAGCAAGTAAGCTACGGTACTTGTTTTCAAGCGAAATTTTCTTTAAAATTCATTATCTTTCCATGTATTATTCATATGATCAGGACGCTTTCGTAAATCTCGTTTTTTGGAACGAAGTTCCTTATCGCGAAAGGGGGCTAGATGGAAAAAAATTAAGACCAAAAGTTGTAACGACACTTTTTGTTATAGTTGTAAGCCGCACGGCTTACAACTATAACAAGGCTTGCGCGTGTTTCTCTGTCTCTCTCTCTCTTTGTCTCTGTCTCTCTATTTCTCTCCCTCTTTTCCTCTCTCTCTCTCTCTCATAGATAGCAAGCCAGTTATTTTCGTTTCGTCTTTCTATTTCACATTGAACAGTGTGGTGTCGCGACGATTATTTTTGTTGAATGTACACAGGTTTTTGTACATAATAAATAATAACTTCGTTCCATCCGGGTGTCCCTTGACACCTCTCAAGTTTTTTTTTATAAATAATTTAAGATTTCATGTTTTTCGATTGCTTCGTCATTAATTGTGTCAAACTACTCCACTCGTCCATAATAATTACAAATTACATTACTTACCTACTTATATAGTAATACCAAAACGCACAAAACGGTCAAATACAACCTAAAACTTCATACTTAACGGAGAAATAAAACCCAAACTGGCCCTTAAAGTAGCAGGTAAATACATTCCTCCGTTAGGGACATTATTCGAGGGTTAACTACTATCTGACCATTGAAAAATTGAAAATCTTGCTATCCTTCGAATAAAGGCTATCTAGTTGTTTATCTGAGGAATGAAAAATTGTCCCTTAAACTGTTTAAGCGACTGCAACATATTCATAAAATCAGTACCTTGCCCCACCCTACGAATTTCTCTTTGTATTATGTGTGCTTTTACAAACATTTAAACTCATTTAAATAAACACCCAGACCCGAAACAACACCCGTAGGCTATACAGATATTTAATCGAACCGCCAAGCGCTTGGCCACTGTGCCAATCGTCAACCGTGTCGTCAATTGATACTAATTCATTACTTAAGAAAACTATGATAGTATTTTAAATGTTACGTAGGTAAAAGGTTTTTGCTAACACGTGTTTTTCATCTTTTCTTTCAATTAGATAAGTTATCTCATTCAAGTTTAGTTTGTCTTTTCCTATATTATGTTTCTGATGTTGAAGTGTAGTGTAGCTGTAGCTTACAATGTTATAGTTGTACCTACGCAGAAATATTACTTCTATTTATATACTCTTATAAATATGAATGCATTTATATGTCACAGTCAAACTGTTAATCGGCCAAAACTATATTTAGCTATCTATTGTTTTAACCTTTTGAAAAGCTTCGTAAGGTTATCATTCTAGGTAATCTATGAAAGAGGCGGCTATTTTTTCTAAAAACCAAATCAAGTCAATTTTTATATTAAAAAAAATTAAGAAGCTGAAACAAACTAAAACTATTTTTAACCGACTTTTAAAAAAGGAGGAGGTTCTCAATTCGGATGTTTGTATGTTTTTTTTTTTTTTTTTTTTTTAGGTTTGTTCGCGCTTAACTCCGTCGCTTGCCAACCGATTTCAAAAATTCTTTTTTTGTTGGAAAGGTTATACTTCCCAAATGGTCCCATGAAAATTTTATCGAAATCGGACAAGCGGTTATTGAAAAATCAACAAAAAAAAATTTAAAGCCTATGCTTTCCAAATTGCTCCCATATAGTATGTGCCATCTAGCAAGTCAAAAGCGGACATTGCTCCTACTTTCATCCCGATATCTCAATATGAGCGATAGTATCGCTCCATCCGTACAAACCTGTCGCAAAACTATTATCGCTCGAGTCTCATAATACATCCACAATGAGCCTCACGCTTTACGACGTCATCGCGTCAGGCGTGCAGTACATGCGGTCGCGGTCCGGGGGCCGCCATTTTGTTTGAAAATTCCGTTTTAGAGTTTGCTTGCGTTCGGTTGTGTTTCGGAGTGTTATAATTTCTTTGTTCTTGTTGTTTTCGTTGTTGTGTTTGTTACTGTTTTGTTTTTGTCGAATGCACATTACTTTCTAGAAATGCACACCGACAGTTCTACCACTAACATATCACTACATCCATTCATGTTGATAAAATCCTTCATATTAAAGCATTTTTTACGTCACACGTAATTCCTTTTCTAGCAATAAAAAATAATAAATTTAAATTAGAACAACACAAGATTCACAACCCCTGAATGTCTAGCCGACCGGTACTACGATACTCTAGCGATATAAGCAAGTATCGCTTGTCGGTCGTTTTAGGTAACAAGTAAGTGTCGTTATCGCTTGGTGATGAAAAACTTGGTAGGTAGGTGTCAATGTCCGCTATTGACATCTTAACTGGCAGCTACTATAGTCACCAAGTCGGGATCTGATGATGGAATCTTGGCGAAATCGAGGGAAGTTTTTTTAACCGACTTCTAAAAAAATACTATAACTAAAAATGCTGAAATAAAAAACTTTTTTGCAAAAAATAAAACCGACTTCCAAAAAACTAAAAAGTGGAAAATAACTTTATTTCCGGAAGTCGGTGGCTTTTGTTGGTTTCGTTGACTTTTTTGCCACCGACTTCCGGAAATAAAGTTATTTTCCACTTTTTAGTTTTTTGGAAGTCGGTTTTATTTTTTGCAAAAAAGTTTTTTATATTTTTTCGATATTAATGAACACGTACACTACACGTGATATTCGGAGAGGGGAGGGTGAAGACGGCCTAGCCTGTAACTTAAAGGGAAGGGTGGCATACATAGGGCTGCAAAATAGTGGTCTAAAATACCTCGCGCGGTGAAAGGATGAGGATTAGTAGAATCTTCAATTAAGATCTGAATGTTGTTTGAAGCTAGTCGATAAAACAGTCTGGTTGGTTAGAGATTGTTATATGTTTCAGTGTCATACTCATTTTTATTTATTTAAGTAATTAGTTAATATAATAGTTATTAGTATCTACTCAGTTTCAAACAGAGCTTATTTTTTATATTTTATACAAATTTAGTTTAAGAAATCTTGTACAATTATACAAAAAATAAAGAACAGAAATAAATTTAAGTGTAGATTATTTATATGATATATAACTTATCATAAGTTATTTAGTGAAATAGCGATTGCAACTTTTATACTTATTTCGTAATAGTATAAGTTTCAGGTTAGTATGTTTGTATCTACATAAAATATTTTTGTGGAGTGATTCAATGGACATATCCGTGGTCGCGATCGAGATTGTATGGCAGTAGTAGGCACTCCCTAGTCGCACTGAGAATGACAGTTATTACAAGACCGCTCTAGTTATTGTAAATAATAATATTATGTGAAACTACAAACTAATCAAATTGGTAAAGTGTATGTGTTGACCAATGTGTTCAAAATGTTGAAATCTCAGTTAGGTAGGGGTAATATGTGTATATGATTATTCCAGTAAAATATTTTAAGCGAAATTGTGAATGTTATTATTTTTATAAAGATTTAATAAACAATATTTTATAAACTGTTAATTTTATTGCCAAAGGTGGAAAATACGGTCTGCTTGTGACGATTTTGTCGCTAAATGGTATTTTTTTCAGTTCATTTTGTTTTATTTGTCATTTGAACAATAGTAAACCGTAGGATAATATCTAACGCAGCACGGCGACATTACACTTTATTGAACTTGATCTGATTGCCTCAAAATCCACCCAATTCGAAAATGTAATGTAAAAATAACATCCGTCGTATATACACAATAATTTATACACAGAGATGTGAGTGAGTACTAGTTACAAACTGACCACTAGATGACGTGATTTGATAATATGGGCTGTTTCGTGAAATTACTCTCCAATTAAATATAAGGTTAGGTGTAAAACAGAACTACAGAACGCCAACTGCTACTATAAGTATGATCAGTCTACGATACACGAAGTCAAAGTTATAAGCCTATCCATAGTTATATTTTTTCCGTACACTACCTATTTGATCAAAAGTGGTCCACATAGCCCATCCATCGTTTCTTTGGTCATCTTCTAATTGTATAGGTACCTACATTCCTACACTAAACTTTCCTGACGTCATTTTCCTCATTCCTCCGCATCACAATGACATGACCTCACTCAAAACTAACATTATTCAAATTATTTGTTACTATGGATATTTTTCTGTAAAACAATTACTCGTTCGCAAAGCTTTCATTTCAAATAGAAACGTGACGTGCTCTTTCACATAGCAATACTAATGCTGCCTACAGTCCAACTGCAGGCATAGTTACTGTGAACTCAACTTATACCACATGGGAACTCTTTCCAACTCTAGTTATATATTGCATGGCCTGGGTACAATAGGTATACATAGTTACTCCAATAAACTTTGACATTGAGGTTAGGTACTGATTAAATTATCAACCAAGTTTAAATAAATTACTAAAAGTATTTTTGTTAATTTTATTTGATTTTATAATGTGTTGTGACTTGTGTGTAATTTCAAGTCGGCGCCAAACAAGCAAGAAAACTAATAACGTAAAACGGGAAAGATTGACAGTTTTATTGATCGTCGATCATTGTATGTTGGCGCCGCCTCAAAATTAATTTCATACTTTAACTTTGGAGCTTACCTAGACTTAAAGGTTTTTATTTTTCACTTTTCGTCGGTTGATTTTTTTGTTAAAAAGTTTTTATTTATCTCTTTTTGGTTTTCTTTAACAGCAAATTTGTTGTTGCTTAGCTTAGTCTAATTTGTATTTAATGTTTGGTTGTTATTAAAATTCCAAATTTCTCGGTTTTTTTTAAATAAAATATTGTTTTTTTGCTTTCTAGTTTCCCTTTTTGTCGATTTTTTGTTGACATCTACTTCGTGCTCAATATATGGGTGCTATTATTATGAACCTACATTACTTGCTATTGATATTTAAAAATCCTTGATAGGCGAAGAGAGGCGTATGATGGATTGGAGGATGGTGCTTCGATAAGAATATTCCCTACCGTCAAACAGGTTGACAAGTACCTAGGTACTAAGATGACAACCATAAATTCGACACACCATCGCGTCCTTGGGATACCACCAGATATTGTTGTACCTACCAAAAAATCTGAAGAATTGCGATGGCTGTGTTGCTGGATCTCTATTGATTGCATTTTTAAAAGAATAAGTACCTACCTACTCAAAATGTTTTTGAACGCATGATTATTTTTTTTTTTTTTTTTTTTAATCTTTATTTATTAATTAAGGAAGATTTGATCAAACATGATCATGCCATCTCCATCGATGCACACAAAAATATAACAAAATAAAAGAAAACTTAAGCTACCTCCTTATTAAAGCAAAACTAACTAATTTAAATAACATTTTGGCCTCCTCGGACAATGGATAGGCTAGAATGCGATTACATAAACCAGTCTCAAACAAATTATAACTATAAACAGAACAAAAGGCGTTTCTTTCGGCTTCGTTCGTGACACATTCCACTATGACATGATACACGTCTTCAACTATCCCGCATTCTGTACAGTTCATTGATGGTGTTTTCCCCATAAGACATGCAAAACTGTTTAAAGGTATATGTCCGGAACGAAGTCTCATGGCTGTTACGAGGGTTTTTCTAGGAAGGTCCGATTTCACAAACCATGGTGAACGTGCTAATCCAGGCTGTATTGTTCGGTACCAAATTCCTTTAGTGAGTGAGCGACTGTCAAAGTATTCATTCCACAAATCAACACACTTCTCTTTTAAGGTGCCTACCACATCTGAGTAGTACGGTAAACAAGCAACATCGATACCGTCCGATAACGCTTCATTCGCTAGGCGATCTGCCATTTCATTTCCTAACAAACCGATATGGGACGGTATCCATTGTAAAACAATTTCAAACTTATTCGCTGCCAATGCAATGAGTGATTTCAAGATGCTATAAGCTACCGGCGTGCCTCGACTATTCGAGGAGCATCGAGCTAGGTGTTGAATAGCGCTTTTGGAATCTGTTAAAATTATATATTTACCCGATTGAAAAGACGCGATATAAGATAAGGCCTCTGAAATTGCTAACAGTTCTATGTGCATTATGGAGATGTTGCTATCAATACGAAATTTTACTGAACTGCCAGTTTGTGGGTCAAAAAAAGCTAGGCCACCCTTCTTGTTTACTTTTGAACCGTCTGTATAAATAGTGTAGAATTGAGAAAAATTATACTTTATGTAACTATTGCATAGCTCCAATAAACAAGATGTACCATATTTATTCTTTGGTTTGTTTACGACATCAATATTAGATTTAATTGTGTCCGCTAGATTAACACTGCTCACCCAGGTACTTAATGTAAACATCTCTAATTGGCTGCTAACATGAATGGGCTTATCTTTTAAATCAGCATGCACTAATAATAATACAGGTTTATTTCTACATCTCCAATAAGATGTATTCATCAATACAACTAACTTGTCTAAAATTCCTATCAACTGAGGATTGGAAAAAGATTTTGCTTTTAACCACATCTTACCCGCAAGATAACGCCGACGCACAAATAAAGGAGGTAGATGAAGCTCGCACTCCATGACGTGTATCGGTGTTGTTTTTATAAATCCACCTATTGTACGCATAGACTGGTTTTGTAACTTATCCAACTTACTTAGATGTGTTTTACAACAGTTACTATACAGAAAACTGCCGTAGTCCAACCGGCTCCGAATACAAGATATCCCAAGTAGCAAATTGTAGTCCTGTAGTTATTCTAGGAGCATGCATTTTTTTGCACTATAGAAATACTATTGACGTTTATAGAACCGCATTTGGGCGCAGTTTATAGGACTATTACGTCCTGTGACCGTTGTGTTACAGTCCGGTAATGTGCAATCGGATTTTATAATTATCTTATTAGGTGCTTTTACAGGATATTATTGTCCTATAAAGATCAGGTAAACGCATTGAGTAAGCGCGATTAGTCCTCTAACGATGTAGTGCGTGCTGCTACTGGTGTGATTGATCCTACATTGATCAGGGTGATGTTATTAGTGGAGCATTAGTTTTTAATTCTTTAAGAGTGACGCGCTGGGTGTCTTGATAAAAAAAAAAAAGTAATCCACATTATAATATATTATCTCTTAGCATAACATATATGTAAATTTTGTCTTGCTTTTATGTATAAAGAATGCCTAATCAACTTGCGAAATTAATTTTATTGATAAAGTATTCGAAGATAATGAACATGTCTTCATGCCCCTTTCAAAGTAATCGTATTAAGTAATTGTTTATTAAGTAATAATTAACATACTTAAAAAACCGCCATGGGATCGGATCATGTGCCACAACATTGCATTTATCAAAACCTTTACAAAACTATTTAGTGAAAGTTAAGACTACTACATGACCTACCTACTTCGCCACCATATTTTAGTTTTGGGGTTCCTTTAGATAAATACATCAGAAATACTCTGTGTGTAATTTTATATAATCTTAATTAGTACTAATATTACTTATAAGAATTGTGTCAGAATTACGTTACAACACTTTAAACTTTCTCCATAAAATTGATTTCGACATAGATGAAGAGTTGGCAGTGTAGGGATGCAAAACGATAAATCAATAGGTATTTGAACACTTTTGCAAATTCTTTCTTCACCTTTAAGTTATTTTTCGCCAAATTCTTTATTTTTGCGTTTTGATCTGAAAATTACGAGTATGGGATTTTTTTTCAAAGTCAGGGCGGTTGTCATTCCCAAATTCACTATCACTACTTCCATTATCTTCAAGGTTATTAGAACTTTCAGTAAAAATAACTTCGCAGTCTTCTTGAACCATTTAATTTTTTTTATATTGTACGGAACCATCACGAACTTCACGAGACTCTCTTGTATTTAAGAAGAATATCGACCCGCACTTCGATCTTGATTTCATTTCAAGTAACTTTTTTGAAACTCTTCTTCGATAACTGCCACTACGCTTAAATCGTTTCCATTTGTTTAGATCCATTTTTATTTTTTTGCTTTTTCTAAATAATAACAATATGGCCGGTTACTCCAGTATATAAAAGCAAATGTAGGATTCATGTTAGCGGAATATTACCTATAAACATCGGCGGCATGCTAGTTTCGTGCTAACAATCAATTAGAAGTCGCGTCTCAGACAAATCAATCCTTTAATATACTTGACCTATAACACCTATATGTAAGACGTTTATAGAAGTGCATGTCTTGTGCCTGTTAGTATAAACAATCTTATCAAATGCGTTTAAAGGATCAAAATGAAATACTTGCTAATTAGTTTTATATCATGCTCTTATATAACTGCAAGATCGGGTAGGAATCGTGAGTAGTTATAATGTAAACGTCTATAAAACTAAGAAATAGGACCGAAAGCACTTGAAGCACAAATTGTCTTTTGATATGCTTTTGTGAGATTAGTGATCTTAGTCAAAGCGTCTATTAGATGCGTATTAGACGTTTAGTCTTATAAGTCGATTGCTATAGGACCATTTTGCTACTTGGGATGTATAGTCGTCTTAAATTGGCAGGGTGAATACCCCAACCTGGACCTGATAACATTTTAAAAACGTTGAGTATTTTGGAGGTTTTTTCTCTCAGAACATTTATTTGTTTACCCCATCTTAGTTTCCTGTCCAACCAAAGTCCTAAATATTTAACGTTATCAACTGTCGCTAAAGGAAATTCTTTAATTATCAGGTTAATGGGTTCTTGCACAAATTTATTATTAAAAACACACACTTTAGTTTTAACTGGCGAGATTTCTAGGCCAGAGAGAGAAAGAACGTCAGCTACTTTATTCAAAGCTGATTGTATCTGCATCCTGCCATCTTCGATTTTAAAACATGACACGTAAACAACAAAATCATCTGCGTACTGACTGATATGTGCCTCATTTATTGCTTTGCAAACTTTATGTGTTAAAATATTAAATAAAAGGGGAGACAGAGGGTCGCCCTGAGCCAATCCAAAGAAAGTTTTTCTACTTATAGCCAAATCATTATTTACATTAATTGTTAAATTTCGTTCCTTAAGAAAATTCCAAATGTATGTACAAATTCTCGAACCTAATCCCATCTCGTCCATAGTGGCCAGTAATCGCTCCAAGTTAACATTATTGTATGCATTTTCTATGTCAATAAAACATGCAATTGTAGATTGTTTCTGAGAAAATCCTAGTTGTATATTGGACACTAAACAAGATAAATTATCTAAGGTAGACCGACATTTTCTAAAACCAGTAGTATGTGGAGACAATAGATGATTTTTCTCAACAAACCATTCGATTCTTTTAATTAAAACATTATGAAATACTTTACATACACATGACATCATAGATATGGGCCGGATAGCAGAGCTTGAACCGGGATCACAACCCGGTTTTGGAATGGGTATAATTCTTATATTCCGCCACTGATGCGGAACAACACCTGTTAAAAGAAACCTATTAAAAAAATTCACTAAAATATTTTTTGCATTATCCGGTAAATTAAGCAACATTGAATATGAAATCTGGTCACTGCCGGGTGCCGTGTCTTTGTATCGAATACAGCTGTTTACCTCACTTAAGGAAATAACCTCATCAAGTTTATGATTGACGGAACAGAAAACCGGATCCTTTGAGCGCACGTAATCTGGGGCTAAATTTTGTAAAAGTTCATATGATTTCTCTTTAGCTACAAAATGTTTATTAACCCTGTACCCCTTAAACCATTTTATTTTCCTCCAAAAATCATTTTGGGATAGTGTGCCATCCATCGATGAGCAAAAATCATGCCATGACTTACTTATCGCCCGTCGCAAACAACATTGAACTTCTGCAATCTTATTTTGTAATGTATTCAAATTGCGTGGAGTGGGGTTGCGTCTAAATGTTGATAGTGCTAGACGTCTTTCCGCTACCAGTTTAGACAACGCAGTGTTCCAGTATGGTTTCGGAATGAAGTTAGTTTCAGGATCGGTGTTTATCTTAATAGCTGGAATGTGAATCTCTGCTGAAATGTTTATAAAATCAATAAAAGTATCATACGATTTCTGCAAATCTTTAGTAAAATTAAAATCGGCGCAAAGCAATTCTAAAAGATCCTTATATTGAGCCCAATCAGCTTTTTTATAATTTCTCCGTAGGATTCTTTTAGGCACACCGTCTATAGATGTAGAAAGTTTTATGACAATATGATCGCTGCCTAACGTTTCGCTAAGAGGGTGCCAAGATAATCTGTAAGCAATATCTGCGGACACTATGGATATGTCTGGAGAAGATTGTTGCAAGTTATTGTTTACCAACTTTATACGAGTAGAACTACCATCGTTTAAACTTACAAGGGACGTGTCTGTGAGTGCGTCATAGATTTGAAAACCTCTACGGTCTAACTTATTTGACCAATTTGTATGGTGGGCATTAAAATCCCCCAGAATTAATAACTTACCAGAAAAGTACGAAAAAATGCGTTCCCAATCCTGCTGACATGTGTGTACTGAAGGCGCACAATAAACAGAAATAATGTGTTCTAAATGACTACAATTGAAAATTTTAACAGCTACCGTTTCTATTCCCGGATGAATGCATCACGGGGCTGGACTCAATTGAGTTGTGTACTATCACTGCGACACCGCCATAGCCGTCATCCCTATCTTTGCGGTATACTGTGTAACCCTTAATATTAAGCTGACTGCCGGGTTCCAGCCACGTCTCACTGAGTACAGCAATGTGGATTCTATTTTGACATAAAAGTTGTTCTAAAGTAATTAATTTGGGTCTAATACTTTGACAGTTCCACTGTACTAAATTTAACTTTATAATCTTGTTTTTAGCCATTTATGAAATAGTCCATAATAATCTTAATTAAAGGCCAATCTGAAACATAATCTACTACTATTAAAATTAACCACTCTAAACCGACTTTTAACATTCCATGAACTTTGGACTCTAGTGATTGGCCTCGCAAAAATAATATTTCTTTTAATCTACTCAATAACTCTTCTACATGCACTGACTTCTCTTTCTTTTCTTCTGTAGGTCCTTTAGCATTATGCACTAACGGACTAGATGGCTCCACCAGAATGATGTTGTCCAGGTCGTCAGCACACCTATCTTGCTTTCTCGAAAATCTTGGTTTTGAGATTATTTTTTTCTTGTTATGTACCGACACCTTCTTTTGTAGTACCTCCGCCATAGTAGGTGTGTGAGTTGGAGTATCTTTGACGGAATATGTAGAATCCTCCGGCGCTTTAGTGAAGGTAAAGGCAGGTAACGAGGGCTGTAATTGGGACTTGGTAACTTCGGGTATCGTAGGTGACGGAGATACGTAGATCGCCCGTGCCTTCCGATAAGTACAGTTAAAATCAAACATTAGCTCCCGCAGTTTCTTTTCCTTAAGAAAAATTGGACACGAAGTTTTAGCCAATGCCATGTGGTTTCCACCACAATTGGCACATTTAAAAGATGTTGTTTCACAGCTAGCATGACTTCCGGTACATTTCGGGCAAACAACTTTGTTAGATGGACATTTTTTGTGTAAGTGGCCATACTTCCAGCATCTGGAGCACTGCGAAACAGGGAAGAGATACGGGGTAACCATGATACGCAAACCATCTACATACACATGCGGCGGTATAAAAGAACCTCTGAAACATATACGCACTGATTCACTCGGTTGCCAGCCTTCCCCATCCCGATCACGCCGATTAAGACGATTTACCGCAATAATTGTCGCTGGACTCTCACAGGAAATACATTTCATGATATCCTCCTCTGATAACTCCAGGTCTACATCCCTAATTACGCCGTAAGATGAGCTCCTCTCCATAGCCCTTTGAACTTTCCAATCTTTTGATTCGAAATCCTGGCAATTTTCTATTTTCACTGCACTTGACTCGTTGCTTACATCAATACGGATTTTAAAAGGATTAATGTATTTCACCCGATCTATATCAATAATGCCATTTGCCTTAAACAACTTAGCAAGCGCAAATTGTTTAGGCAATTTGTCCTTGCTTGACACATACATCTCAATCTTTTCATTCTGTGATTTTATTTTTTTCTCCTTTCTATTTACTTGTTTCCATTCTCCCTCTTCTTCCTCCAGAGTTCTTTTCCCGACTCTCTCATGAACTTCGACTTCGACTTCCATCTCCTCTTGTACTATAATCTCTTCATGATGTTGTTCTCCTCCTGAATCTGATGTCTCCGGTTCACTTAACCCTAACTCACTAACGTCCATGTTAGAATATGATCCGAATTGTTGTTATCAGTAAGTCGGTGGTTTGCAGGTACATAATGGTACCGCCGAGCACTAGGGCTGCTTCAAAGTCAACGCGTACGACGCGAGCGATGTAAACAATTAGAAAGTATAATAATACTCGATAATGTGTGCACACGTTCACTTCGATCGCTTACCGAAACGAGACTGAGAACGCATGATGTTGCCGGTAATTCTAAGCTGGGCCGTCACGGTACATAAACTGCAAGGGCCGGCCTTCGATAAAGCATGAATTGACCTGGGACTGAAAGTTTTAGCAACATTATCAGATTTAGAACCAAATAAGGTGTTAATCTACCCGCATGATGAGCGCGCTGCCTGAAATGCAGAGACTGAAAGGCTAACTCACTATGCCCTGCACATATACAGAAATTTAATTGTTGCCGTAATCTCTAAAACACTTATTATGTTGTTTCAAATAAGGGCAGCCGTCCGTGGATGGAACCCTTTTATTGCGGATGGGAAATCATCAAATAACTTTCGGGCAGTGTCAGACTTGTACTGACAAAAACCCACCCATTTTTCTTCTATTGCCCTTTATGTTCCGGGGTTGCGAGTTGTTCGAAAGAGATACCGTGCTCTTTCGAACAACTCGCAACCCCGGCAGGCGGTGACCCTGGCAAGAATCTCTGTTTTGCTGATCTCTTTAAGGTGGTAACCGCTTCCCATTCCCTCTCGCTTCGGACCATGGACTACTTACTTAAACGATTTAAACTAGAAAGGTGAAATAATATTTTATAATTTGCAAGCACAAAGCACTCAACAACAAAAATCCACTAAATTCAACGAACAGTTTAAAAGCAGTTCGACACACGTACTAATAAACTATTATTTCACCTTTTGATTTTATAGTAAACTAGCTTTTGCCCGCGGCTTCGCTCGCGTTAAATTCGGTATAACACAGTAGGTACCTGCTACCTGTAGTTTTTGCCCTTGCTCCTTATTGATTTGTAATAGCAACGCTAAGTTTTCCCTTTTCTTGCCTCGTTCTCCCTCATAATCCACTTTTTTTTTTATAAAAAAAGCCAATGTCCGTCTTCTGGCTCCCAACTATATCTGTACTAAAATTCATCAAAATCGGTTAAGCCATTAAAGCGTGAATAGGTAACAAACAAACAAACTCACTTTCGCTTTTATAATATTAGTAAGGACTACCTGTTGCCTGCGGCTGCGCCCACGTGGATGTTGATTTTTGTATGATTTTCGTAGCAAATGTCTTATTTATCTCTATGCCAAAATTCATCCAAATCAGTTCAGCTTAGCCGTGACAGTTTAATAGACGCACGCCTTAAAGATATGTCAGCAAAGCAGAGGGGTCACTACAAGTCTGACACTCCTATTAAACCAGCATTTTTTGATGATTTCCCAAACGCAGAAAAAATATATTGAGAACGTCTAGTAAATACTTTCCTTCTCCATTATCAGACCTTCCATGACCATAATTCTCCAGCTAGGTCTTAAGATTTCGTCTAGGTACCTACATAAAATGTGCCCAAACAGGATATAACTGCTGTTAACTGTTAAGAACCTCTTGCAAACACCTTCCGCCTCCATCGTCAGATCTTCCGTAACAGTCATTATCAAACTTGGCTTAAAGTTCTCATCAAGATGAATAAAAGGAGCCCAAACACAGTAAAGCTGCTGTAAATTCATGAGGACCTTTAGCAATTGCATTCCGTCTCCATCGTCAGAATTTCGATGACAGTTGTATATGGTTCAGAGGCAGACGGTTAGTTAGTTGAGTTGTTGGATGTGAGTTGACGAAAAACCACAGACTTCACGATATTTTCGTTTCATTCGTACAAGTTACTGAAGGTTCCGTTGGATGCTAATCCGCGTTTATAGTTATAGCGCTACGGCAGCTATTGGTCAACTAAATAATTATGAATTATAGAAGTAACTAAAACGCGTAGCGAAAAGTAGGTCGCAGCGTTAGCACTTCGCCTGTACGTGAACCGTACAAGTTATACTCCAGCTAGGTCTAAAGTTCTTATCAACGTGCACGAAGGCAACCCAAACACAATATAATAAATCAGCCACTCAGATGGCTAATGAGCATGAAATCTCCAAGCGGGCGATTGGCTCGATGGGCACTCACCCTCCAAGAGTATAATCTCAAAATTAAATATCCTACACCAGGTAAGGCAAACGTTCTAGCTGACACGCTGTCGCGTCCCGCGTGCACTGAAGGTTCCGAGTGTGACTTGTGTTACGCCGTCGCTGACATGCCATCACACTGTCCCAGAGATGTTCGAGAAAGCCAGATGTTAGACCCTGAGGTGCGTAAAATCGTCGAAGCACTGGAGTTCGACGATCCGAAACACTCACAACTTACAGACTACAATAGCCGAAAAACTTTCCAAATACACCGAGTTAAAAGACGAAATAACCCGACTCTGGCGTCTACAAAAAGTAACCATTGTCCCCATAGTAATTTCTACAACAGGAGTTATCCCCAAAAAGCTCCATCAGTCCCTTAGTTCCCTGAACTTACCAGCCACCACCTACCACCTACTGCAGAAAGCAGTGATCCTTAACACATGCAGGCTGGTAAGAAAGTTCCTGCAGTGTGAGATAGACAACATCACATAGTCTGCACACAACCGTGTGGAATCTATTTCCATACCCGCACCAACTGATGAACACTTGGCTTAGGCCCGTGCCATCAGAACTTCCCGGCTATCCGGAGAAACAAAAATGTAAAAACTAAATAATAATAATAATTAAGCCTTTTGACGTGATAACGTCTTATAATTCGATGGAGCCGGCTGCACGCACGAAAAAACATGACTCAT
Organism: Ochropleura plecta; assembly: GCA_905475445.1. NCBI lineage: Eukaryota > Metazoa > Arthropoda > Insecta > Lepidoptera > Noctuidae > Ochropleura > Ochropleura plecta. Next base: position 21,973,212 of record FR997733.1, read on the forward strand.
GCGCCGTTACCTCGCTCTGAGGCGTTCCATGTACTAAGAAAAAAAAGAAAGAAAAATTTTACTCAAAAACAACGCCTAATCAAGCCTTCGGCATCCGGTGGGATATGGGAGTATTAGGGTGGGGGAAACACCCGGGAACGACCTTAAGGTCAACGGCCTTGACCCCAAGGTCAATGACCTTGACCTCAAGGTCAAAGATCAATTTATAAAAAATACCGGAAATGCCGGGAACCCTTAAGATCGATGACCTTGACCCAAGGTCAATGACCTTGACCTCAAGGTCAAATTTATAAAAAACACTGGAAAGGCCGGGGACCCTTAAGATCGATAACCTTGACCCCAAGGTCAATGACCTTGACCCCAAGATCAAATTTATAAAAAATACCGGAAATGCCGGGAACCCTTAAGATCGATGACCTCGACCCAAGGTCAATGACCTTGACCTCAAGGACAAATTTAAAATAAACACTGGAAATGCCAGGAACTCTTAAGATCGATGACCTTGACCCCAAGGTCAATGACATTGACCCCAAGGTCAATGACATTGACCTCAAGGTCAAATTCGAAAACACCGGAATGGGGTCAAGGTCATCGATCTTAAGGGAACTTAAGATCGGAAACGCCGGGAACCCTTAAGATCGATGACCTTGACCCCAAGATCAATGACCTTGACCCCAAGATCAAATTTATAAAAACGCCGGAAAAGCTGGGGACCCTTAAGGTCGATGACCTTGACCTCAGGGTAAAAGGTCAAATTTATTAAAACACAGGAATTGCCGAGAACGCTCTAGGTCAATTACCTTGGTGTCAAAGTCAAAGGTCAAATTCATAAAAACGCAAGAAAAACCTAACACGAAGGGGATGACGGAGGTTTCGTTCGCTCGCTTCGCTCGCTCACTTTAGTCCCCGTCATCCCCTTCGAACCTAACCTGTCCGTGTCGGGGTGCTCCAAAATTCCGAGCTGGCTTCGCTCGATCTTGAATTAATTATTCGTTAGGGAATTAATCAAGCTGACAGAGTCCGGGTAAGGTCGACGGACGCCCCTTCGGAGCCTCCTATTTCTGTCTCCAAGGTTCAACAGTAACCTAACACGAAGGGGATGACGGGGGCTTCGTTCGCTCGCTCTAGAATTAATTATTCGTTAGGGAATTAATTTAGCTGACAGAGCCCGGGTAAGGTCGACGGAGGCCCCTCCGGGGCCTCCTCTCTCTCTGACTCCAAGGATCAACAGTAACCTAACACGAACCTAAACTGTCCGTGTCGGGGTGCACCGAAAATTTTTAAGTCCAGGACGCCTTAAAAAGGAAGGTTACATTTTACCTTCTGTCTCAGCGGTCATTGACCTCACAAAAAAAATCCCCGCGTAACAGTAGTTCCTTTTGATGTCCCCCATACGATAAAATCATAAAAAGAAAGTATTATTAACTTTGAAAATTTCATCAAAATTTTTTAAGTGTTTTTTCCTGTGCCCCGTTTCGTACACTCCAATGTTTCCAAATTAAAATTTTCTTTTGAAAAATGCTACCATTCCATCAGTATTTTCTTAAGACGTTGTCACGTTCAACTATTTATTTCACTTTTTAACCCAAACACAATATAAAGGTTGTAAATTGATCGTCAGACCTTCAATGGCAGCGCCATTCTCCAACTTGCTCTAAAATTCAACGTCAACGGGCATGAAATGAGTTGAAACATGATATATCGCTGCTGAGGACCTCTTGCAAGTTGAAATTGATTTCCGTCTCCATCATTCATCATCAGATCTGGATAACGACGTATTGTCTACTTGTATGTGCCAAATTTAAACAAAATCGGTTCACTATGAACAAGATCAATAACCCCCTATTTTTCCACACTTAGGGGCGGTTTTCGTTTTTGACGTTAGACGGGGATACGTTAGGGCGCCTGTACCAAACGGTCCGAAGAAAACTTCGGACATAGGCGCCACCGCTAATGGAAGGTCTCGAGCCACAATTTCTGGAGCCAATGGTCTCGGCTCTCTTCCTGAGAGAGTCGAGTACGAGCCACCGCCGATGGTGCTGCCCACAGCTGCAAAGGCTAAGAGAGTGAAACCTATAAAAGTTTGGACTGCCACTGAGAGGGCTCTTCTCGACGAGTAAGGGTTAGGTTTGGGGGATACGCCTGGTGCCATAATTGCACCCACTGTCTGGAGGATACGGCGCGGCATACGCTTGCCGAATGTGAAGTGTGGGACGAGCCGCGCCGTGCCATCGCAACAGAAGTCAGAGGACACCTGTCGCTACCGACCGTCGTTCGATCGATGGTTGGCAGCGTAGAGTCCTGGGAGGCAATGATGTCTTTCTGCGACACCGTCATGTCGCAGAAGGAAGCTGCGGAGATGGAGGGAGAGCTAGCGAGCTCCCGCCCATCCCGCAGCAGACGCACCGGGCGTCGGCGGCGAGGTTAGGTTAGGTTAGGTTAGGTTAGGTTAGGTTGGGGGTACCCCCACAGTGTTGACTTCCACGTAGTGACCCCTGGGCAACGTCGCGCCTGACCACCGTAACGGAGTGGCAGGCCGGCGGCTAACGAACACTGTGAATCGGAGCATCTCCACTGTCTTTTGCTGCGATATTGCTGAGAGTGACCATGTCACAACCCTCGAGGGACGCCTCCGGGCGCTTTCTCCCCAAAGGCTCTTCTCAGGGCCAACCCAAAGGCCCTTCTCAGGGCCAACCCAAAGGCCCTTCTCAGGGCCAATCCAAAGGCCCTTCTCAGGGCCAACCCATGTCTCGCGATGCTTCGGCATCGGAGACAAGTCGCGCGCCATCCGTGGCGAGCACTGTTAGAGGGAGCGACGTCGTGACGGATTTCTCCGACACCGAGTCGATTATGAGTGGGTCGAACTGCGGTTCAACCCACCAATCGAGGAAGAGGGCTTTCCTCAGACGCGGCCCCGGGGGCTCTCCGGACGCAGCGGAGAAGCCCGCGAAGCGGGCTGTCATACAAGCCGACTTGGAGGAGAGGATCGCCTCCAAAGAGCAGCGGGCGCGAACCACCAGAGCCAAGGCTGGCTACGGCGCCTCCAGTGTCCTCTACGCGGATCACTCCGTAGAGGAAATGGAGCGCATGGCTTTGGAGGACCAAGAGGAGATCTTGGAGGTGGCCTCCAAGTCCTCCAACTTGAAGGGCACCTTCCAGAAGGCCCTGAAATGCCGGGCAGCGAGCCTGCTCGGCATTGTCAAGGAGTTGGCGGAGCGCACAACTTCGGACGAGACTCGGCAACTGCAGGCGAAAGTCGATCGCCTGCAGAAAGAGGTGTCCGCGCTACACACGCGCGTTGCCGAGCTGGTTACTCGGCCTGAGGTGTCGTCCGACGCAGGTCCAGCGACGATGCCCTCACCCTCCAACCTTGAGGATATCATCCGCAAGGTTGTCATGGAGGAGAGGGCCTTCACCAGGGCCTGTTTGGCCGGCATTGAGGACCGGCTTCTGCCGGAAAAGCGGCTCCGTCCTCCGCTTGCAGCGGATAAGCCGCTTCCCGAAAGGGTGTCCAGTGCACCAGGACCCTCAACGGACCCAGTCCAGCAGGAGCAGCCCCAGGTGCCCAAGACCACCAAGGGCAAGGGCAAGGGCAAGAAGACCGCTTCTGCCCCGACTGCCCAGCCGGAACCAGAGAGGGAAGACCAAGACCCTCTCCTACCCTCCACCACCCCTTCCAACCAGCCTTGGATTAAGGTAGTGGGGAAGAAGGGGAAGAAGAAGACGGCCCCTAAGCCCCCTGCAGCCAAGCCTGCAGCTGCAGCTATTGTCGATAATAGGAGGAAGCTCCCTCCTATTCCAAAAACGGCAGCCGTGGTGGTCACGTTGACCCCAGAGGCAGCGGAGCGAGGGGAGACGTACGAGTCCGTGTTACGGCGGGCCCGTACAAATGTCGATCCGGCGCAACTTGGGGCCGGCAGAGTTACCTGCCGGAAGACCCAAACGGGGGCTCGTCTTTTCGAGTTCTCGGGGGCTCAGGGTGGCACCAAGGCGGACCTCTTTGCGGCAAAGCTCAAGGAGGCCGTCGCGGACACGGCTAAGGTCGCGAGGCCCGTCAAGTGTGTGGCTCTTGAGGTGACTGACCTCGACGACTCAGTTACCCAAGAGGAGGTGGTGGCCGTGGTTGCGGCGGCGGGGGGCTGCGACGTCGCAGCTGTCAAGGGCCGCGCCATTAGACAGGGTCGTCGGGGTATGGGCACCATGCGCCTAGAGTGCCCTATCGTGGTGGCCAAGGCAGTTCTGGCCAAGGGTCGCCTCCCGGTCGGATTTAGCTCGGGTGGGGTCCGGGTGCTGGAGGATGAGCCGATGCGCTGTTACAAGTGCTTCGGCATCGGCCACACCCGGCCTCTCTGTCCGTCCACTGCCGAGCGCGAGGAATTGTGCTTCCGCTGCGGAAAGGAGGGGCACAGGTCGGCCACCTGCGAGGCTACAGCCCCGCACTGTGCAGTCTGTGCTGCCAGTGGTCGTCCAGCTGACCACATCATGACGAGCAAGAAGTGCTGTCCACCGAAGATGAAGGGGAAAGTGCAGGCGCCTTCGCGTCCTGCTGCTGCCACCGCCACTGGAACCCCAGTTTCAGTGCCGGCCACCGAGGGAAGTGCCATGAACACGGACTGATGGCTGGGCTTCGAAAAAGAATTCTTCAGGCCAACACCAACCACTGCAGAGCGGCCCAGGACTTACTGGTCCAAACCGTTGCGGAGTGGTTGGTGGACGTGGCGGTTGTAGCCGAGCCGTATTCTGTCCCTGGCAGCTGGCTAGGAGACGACAACGGTTCGGTTGCATTGGTGTCGCGGTCTTCCACGGACTCCCCTTCCCTCTCGTTCTTAGAGAGGGGACCGGGATACGTGGCCGCCGCGTGGGGGGACATAGCCCTTATAGGGGTGTATTTCTCCCCAAACCGCCCCATCACGGCCTTCGAGAACTTCCTCGAGGTCCTTGCCAGGGTGGCAGGTAGGGTGGCGCAGCGCAGGGTGTTGGTCGTGGGCGACTTTAACGCCAAGTCGGTATTATGGGGCAACCCGACCACCGACGCCCGAGGACGCGAGGTGGAGACCTGGTCCGTGGCGTCCGGTCTGTCCCTCCTCAACAGTGGCAGTGTTCACACCTGCGTGCGGCGGGAGGGGGGCTCCATTGTGGACCTCGCCTTTGCCTCCCCGTCTTTGGCTGCCTGTGTGGTGGACTGGCGGGTGGAGCTGGTGGAGACGCTGTCGGACCACCGATACGTGCGGTTCGACGTCGCCGGCCCGGACTCCCGGGGGGCTCGCGCGGGTCGGTCTCACTTCCCGCGATGGGCGCTCTCCCGCCTAGACCGGGAGGCCGCCACGGAGGCGGTGTTCGTCCAGGACTGGCTGTCGCCTCCTGTCGACGTCCAGGACGTGGACGCCACTGCAGCCCAGTTGAGGGACTCCCTGACCGAGGTGTGCAACTCGAGCATGCCTCGGTCTCACCGTCCGCCTCCTCGACGCGCCGTCTACTGGTGGTCAGAGGAGCTGGTGGGACTGCGGGCTGCCTGTGTGGTGGCCCGGCGCGCCTACACTAGGAGCAGACGGCGGCGCCATCGCGACCGCGACAACGAGGACCGCCTCTATGTAGCCTACACGGAGGCCAAAGCGACCCTGACGGTGCGAATGGGCGCAGCCCAGGACCGCGCGAGGGCGGAAATGGCGGAGGGTCTAGATGCTGACCCTTTCGGGAGGCCGTACAAGGCGGCACGTAACAAACTGCGCCCGTACGGTCCCCCAGTTGCCGAGACCCTCGAGCCGACGTTGCTGGATGGGGTGGTCCAGTCACTGTTTCCGCGCAGGGACAACTTCACTCCACCAGTGATGAGCGACCCGCGCGGTGCGGCTCCATCGGCCGATGAGGCGGTCCCTCCAGTCACGGAGGACGAGATGGAGAAGGCGGTCTTCTGCCTCCGGGGCAAAAACACCGCCCCAGGTCCGGACGGCGTCCCCGCAAAGGTGGTGGCCATCGCCACCTCCCAGATGGGAGACAGGTTTCGGGACCTCTTTAGTGCGTGTGTTGCGTGTGAGAGGTTCCCGAAGCCATGGAAGGAGGGTCGGTTGTGCCTTCTTCGGAAGGAAGGGCGGCCGGTGGACTCCCCATCGGCATACCGGCCCATCGTCTTACTGGATGAGGTCGGTAAAACGTTCGAGAGGATCCTCGCCGCCCGTGTCAACAGGCACTTGTGCACAATCGGCCCGGACCTGGCGGACGCTCAGTTCGGTTTTCGAGCTGAGCGTTCGACAGTGGACGCCCTGTCCCGGCTCAAGGGCCAGGTGAGGGAGGCGATGGACGCGGGGGATGGACTGTTGGCCGTGTCGTTCGACATATCCAACGCCTTCAACTCCGTTCCCCACTCCACCATCCTAGAGGCGCTCCGCTACCACGGAGTGCCTCCGTATTTGCGGGGGCTGTTGGCGGACTATTTGTCGGATCGCACAGTCCTCCTTGAAGACAAGTCGGGCCAGCTCCGACGATACGGCGTCGAGTCCGGTGTCCCACAGGGTTCTGTCCTGGGACCGCTCCTCTGGAACATCGGATTCGACTGGCTCCTGCGGGGACACCTCCCCCGTGGCACGTCTGTCATCTGCTATGCAGACGACACCCTTCTGACTGCCCGGGGGAGAAACTATTTAGAGGCGGCCAGCTTGGCCTCGGCGGGCGGTTCGCAGGTGGTGGACCGCATCTCCCGCCTAGGGCTGACGGTGGCGCTGCACAAGACCGAGGCCGTGTTCTTCCACGGGCCGCGGCAGCGTCAACCGCCCGATGCCCATATCCATGTAGAGGGTGTCCGCATTGAGGTGCAGGCCCAGATGAAATATCTGGGCCTAGTGCTCGACAGCAAGTGGCGCTTTCGAGCACACTTCAGCGGGCTGTCGACGCGCTTGCTGAAGACTGCGGGCGCCCTCTCGTGGCTCCTCCCGAACATCGGGAGGCCCGGCGACCAATGCCGGCGTCTATACGCCGGCATACTAAAGAGTATGGCCCTATACGGGGCCCCAATCTGGGCGGACTCACTGGGCGGACGGGAGAACGCCGCTGCCCTCCGCAGGCCACAAAGGGCCATTGCACAGCGGGTGGCGAGGGCGTACCGCACAGTGAGTTTCGCGGCATCGTGCGCTCTGGCGGGAACCCCACCTTGGGAGCTCGAGGCTTGGGTGCTCGCCAGAGTGTACGACTGGACGGCGGGTCAGAGGGCGCTCAACCGGCGCCCGGACCCTCAAGAAAAGGAGGAAGTGCGTGAGGAGGTTCGCGAGGCAATAACTCGGCACTGGGCCGAGGACCTAGCCTCAGCAACATTCGGTCGCCGGACACTGGACGCCATCGGGCCCGTCCTGAACGATTGGCTCGACCGGCGACATGGTTGCCTCTCCCTGCGTCTGGTGCAGGTGCTGTCCGGGCACGGCTGCTTCGGATCGTACCTGCATCGGATAGGGCGGGAGGAGACCCCACAGTGTCACCACTGCGAGGCCGCATTGGATACCGCAGACCACACCCTTGAGGTGTGCCCTTCGTGGGACGAACCCCGCCGCGCCATGGTGGCAGTGGTCGGGAACGACCTCTCACTCCCCAGTGTGATTTCAGCCATGCTGGGAAGTGAGGAGGCATGGGCAGAAGTAGCCTCCTTCTGTGAGGACGTCATGTCACAGAAGGAGGCGGCGGAGCGCACGCGGGAAGAAGACCCTCTCGCGGCGCCGCTCCGCAGACGAAGAAGGGGTGGAAGACGGCGAGCACAACGCCCGTCCTCAACCACCCCGGGGGGTGATCAGCGGGCGACAGGCGCGGGGGCGCCACCGCCTGCACCACATGATCCACCCCCTGTGCTCCGGCCATAATAAAAGCCCCTCCCTTTTGGGGGGGGACGTGTAGGGCCTGCCGTAAGGCGGGCATTCGCCAGAGGGGGACTGGACGACATAGACTCCCAGGCCCCCTCCACTCAGGCGAGGTCGGAGCGCCGCTGGGTATTTTTAGTGGGTATACCGGGAACGACTTTACCGGGGAGTCCCACATACCCCTCTCCCGTCCCCCGACGGAAGGGGATGCGTAATAGCATTTTTTCCCAGCGACAAAAAAAAAAAAAAAAAAAAAAAAAAAAAAAAAAAAAAAAAAAAAAAAAAAAAAAAGGTTAGGTTAGGTTCGTGCGGCGAGAGGCGAAGGAAGCCATCGTCCTCCACTGGACGGAGGACCTCGCTGCAGCCGCCTTCGGCCGCCGGACGTTGGACGCGATCGGTCCGGTTCTGCAGGGCTGGCTCGAGCGGGCCCACGGTTTCCTCTCGTTCCGTCTGGTGCAGGTGTTGTCCGGCCATGGTTGTTTCGGATCGCACCTGCACCGGATCGGGAGGGAGGAGACCCCGGTCTGCCACGACTGCGGCGCGGCGGAGGACACGGCCCAGCACACCCTCGAAGTGTGCCCGGCTTGGTCCGAACAACGCCGCGGTATGACCGCGGTAGTTGGACAGGACCTCTCGCTTCCCGGCGTTGTCAACGCCATGCTGGAGAGCGAGGAGGCCTGGGCAGCGGTTGCCTCCTTTTGCGAGGATGTCATCTCGCAAAAGGAGGAGGCGGAGCGCACGCGGGAGGACGACCCACTCGCTGCGCCGCTCCGCAGACGACGAAGGGGTCGGAGAAGGCGCCGTCCTCTCCCTCCTCTTCATGGTGACGATGGGCGGGCGATGGGCACGGGGGTGCCCTCGCCTGCATTGCACCCATCACCACCATCGTCGGTCACTCCCGGGCCCGGCCCCCTCCCCACTTTGGGGAGGGCGTAAGGGTCCCGGCATGGAGGGCAATCGTCGGCGGAGGACTGGACGTTAAGGCTGTGCCGGTTTCCCAGTCCCCCGCCTCTTGGACGAAGCGGGAGTGCCGCTGGGTTATTTTAGTGGGTATACCGGGTCAAACCGGGGAGTCCCACATAGCCCCCCCATCCCCCGATGGGAGGGTATGCGTAATGCATTTTTTCCCAGCGCAAAAAAAAAAAAAAAAAAAAAAAAAAAAAAAAAAAAAAAAAAAAAAAAAAAAAAAAAAAAGGTTAGGTTAGGTTAGGTTAGGTTAGGTTGGGTTTTCCCGGCGCCGTCAACGCCATGCTGGAGAGCGAGGAGGCCTGGGCAGCGGTTGCCTCCTTTTGCGAGGATGTCATCTCGCAAAAGGAGGAGGCGGAGCGCGCGCGGGAGGACGACCCTCTCGCTGCGCCGCTCCGCAGACGAAGAAGGGGTCGGAGAAGGCGCCGTCCTCTTCAAGGTGGCGATGGGCGGGCGATGGGCACGGGGGTGCCCTTGCCTGCATTGCACCCATCACCACCATCGTCGGTCACTCCCGGGCCCGGCCCCCTCCCCACCTAGGGGAGGGCGTTAGGGGTCCCGGCATGGAGGGCAATCGTCGGCGGAGGACTGGACGTTAAGGCTGTGCCGGTTTCCCAGTCCCCCGCCTCTTGGACGAAGCGGGAGTGCCGCTGGGTTATTTTAGTGGGTATACCGGGTCAAACCGGGGAGTCCCACATAGCCCCCTCATCCCCCGATGGGAGGGTATGCGTAATGCATTTTTTCCCAGCGCAAAAAAAAAAAAAAAAAAAAAAAAAAAAAAAAAAAAAAAAAAAAAAAAAAAAAAAAAGGTTAGGTTGGGTTAGGTTAGGTTAGGTTAGGTTAGGTTAGGTTAGGTTAGGTTAGGTTAGGTTAGGTTAGGTTAGGTTAGGTTAGGTTAGGTTAGGTTAGGTTAGGTTAGGTTAGGTTAGGTTAGGTTAGGTTAGGTTAGGTTAGGTTAGGTTAGGTTAGGTTAGGTTAGGTTAGGTTAGGTTAGGTTAGGTTAGGTTAGGTTAGGTTAGGTTAGGTTAGGTTAGGTTAGGTTAGGTTAGGTTAGGTTAGGTTAGGTTAGGTTAGGTTAGGTTAGGTTAGGTTAGGTTAGGTTAGGTTAGGTTAGGTTAGGTTAGGTTAGGTTAGGTTAGGTTAGGTTAGGTTAGGTTAGGTTAGGTTAGGTTAGGTTAGGTTAGGTTAGGTTAGGTTAGGTTAGGTTAGGTTAGGTTAGGTTAGGTTAGGTTAGGTTAGGTTAGGTTAGGTTAGGTTAGGTTAGGTTAGGTTAGGTTAGGTTAGGTTAGGTTAGGTTAGGTTAGGTTAGGTTAGGTTAGGTTAGGTTAGGTTAGGTTAGGTTAGGTTAGGTTAGGTTAGGTTAGGTTAGGTTAGGTTAGGTTAGGTTTTTTTTTTTTTTTTTTTTTTTTTTTTTTTTTTTTTTTTTTTTTTTTTTTGCTCGTGTCCCTCTGACATGGTCAGAGACCTTAACAGCGCTTTTCGCTGTGACTGCTGTTTTAAATGAAAATGAATAAATAAATAAATAGATAACGAGTTTTATTTTTAATGCATTTGTTTAATTTTTTACTTATATAATGTGAATGTAATTTTTACTAGTGTCATCCTATGCTTGTATTGAAATATCGTTTCTTGAGGAGAATATCATATTTAATAAAGCCAGGGTTATTTTAATATAAGTTTTAATTTAATTGTTTTTGTTTCTTTTAATTACTATTTTTATTATTTTTACGCAGTATTCTAAAAAGATCTTCCTTTCCTTGTTTTGTGACATTATGTTTTTTATGGTCTGTTTTGTTATAGTCATCTCCAGTCTGGTCTCCACATCGTATCTTTCCGTCTCAAATACTGGGCATTCCGTGAGGATGTGTGCGATCGACTCCACCTTGTCCGGTTCGCAGATACACGCTGGGTTCTCCTTACACTTGAAACGGTGCAGGTATTCGGAGAACCCACCGTGCCCTGTCAAGATTTGGGTAATAAGACCGGCTGGTTTAATCTTGAGGACAATCTTGTGGGCGTCGATCGCATCAGGGAAAAACATTTTGGTGACTGAGGCCGTTACCCCAGTCTGATACCTTCGGTTCCATTCGTCGAGCGACCCCAAGCGGATCTGCCGCTTGACGAATGAAACCGGGCAACGATCATAGTCCGGCCTCTTCCTAGACCGGAGTGCAGCTTCCTTGGCGAGGTGGTCTGCGCGCTCGTTTTCCAATAGCCCTGCGTGTGCCTTTACCCAGAACAAGGAGACATCTTTGCTCTGGGATAAAGCCGCGCCCACATTCGCTCTCGCCTCCACGGCCAGCGCGTGGAGGGAACCTTGGTTTGTGACTGTCTGTAGTGCGGCCTTTGAGTCACTGTAGATTCCAAAGGTTCCCTCTTTACGCTTCAGGATTTCGCGCGTGGCTACGCATATGGCCAGGAGTTCCGCCTGGTAGACCGTGCAGTACGACGGCAAGCTTAATTTGACGGACTTGATCTCGGCAGCATCATCCCAAAGTGACAGTGCTGCTCCGACCTTGCCCTCGATCTTGCTGCCGTCTGTGAAAACCCTGACTGCTTGTCTGTTGTGGAGGTCCACAAGTGTCCGGTCCTCCAGGCACACGAACTCCATAGCCATATGTTTCGCCGGATGTGGTGTCTCTGTAAATGCCACCACCCGCTCTACCTCCCTGCCCGCAAGTGCCGGCTGTGGCACCCCTCTCTTTGCCTCATACAGTGCGGCTGCTTCCTGTATACGGAGGTCAAGTGGGAGTATCCCAGCCAGCACCAGAGACGCGTTCAGCGAGACGGTGTGGTAGGATTTACAGAGCTTTTGCGCGAAACCTCGCTGGACCGTGTTAAGGCTTTTCTGCACTCCGATCTTTGCGGCTGCCGGCGCCCAGGCGCTTGCCGCGTATAGAATAATCGGCTCCACTGCTGCCGTGTAAATGGTGTGGATGATCTCCGGGTGAAGGCCCCAGCTCACTTTTGCCGCTCGTGCCAGCTGTTTGTAAATGTTCACAGCTTTTCTGCAAACGTTTGCGACGTGGGAGTTGAAAGTGAGCTGGTGGTCGACGGTGAGCCCCAGTATTTTCAGCTCCTTGGACATGCCAATGTCTACCCCGCCCATGCTCAGGAGCGGGACATCGTACTTCAGCTTCTTGGTTACCACCATTGCACATGTTTTTTGCGGTGCAAACTTCAGCTTGTTTCGGATGCCCCACCCCCGAACATACTCGAGGGCGGCATTGGCCTGTCCCTGAACTTCCAACGCTGTGTCACCGTCGAAGATCATCACAACATCATCGGCGAATGCCTGGCAGTGGACGCCTCTCGTCACCAACCCCTTCAGGAGGGGATCTAGAATCAAGTTCCACAGGATCGGACCGCCAATGGACCCCTGGACACACCCCTTGTTCGTTTCCCTTTGGCACTCAGCGCCCGCGTATCTGACTCGGACACTCCTACCAGTCAAGTAGCTATCCAGCAGCCTCCTAAGGTTCACCGGGCACTTTTCCTCAGCCAGTCTGGTCCTGATGGCCGGCCACCATGCGCTATCGAAGGCTCCCTCTATATCCAGTGATACAACAGTGATCAGCTTCTTTGCGCTCAGCTTTCCCTTGATATGTTGTATCATGGTGTAGAGGGAGTCCTCGGTGCTCTTTTGGGGCATGAAACCAAACTGGCGAGTACTAAACCTCGGGATTAGGTGCCACTTGATCCTCGCTACTAACATTTTTTCCAGGATTTTGCCTAAGACTGGTAGGAGGCCGATCGGCCTGTACGACTTTGGGGTGGTGTAGGAGTCCTTGCCGGGCTTACGGAGTACCACCACTGTGGCCACCTTCCAGGCCCCAGGGAAGTGTCCGTGCTCCAAGCACTTGTTGGCCAGTGCAAGGAACGTCCCTGGGTCCCGGGAAATGGCCTGGGCACAGATATCGGCTGTGAGACCGTCCGCCCCGGGTGCCTTCTTTGGGTTGAAGCTTTCCACCGCCGTTTTCAGCTCCTGAAGTGCAAACGGTGGGTCATGGTATTCATCATGCGCCCATTCGTTTGCACGACTGGCCGCTTCTCGGGTCCGACGGTGGTCTTCAGTTTCTCCCTCTTGAAGGTCCTCGGGGTAGAAAGTCTCGGCTAGCAGCAAAGCCGATTCCTGTGCGCTCAGTGGCATTCCGTCCTTCACCAACGGCAAGTCCTCTTGTCTTTTGGCGGTCCGTCCTATGACCCTGTAAATCCCCTCCCACATTCCTTCTCTATCTTGTTTTTGGCAGAAGCCCTTCCAACCCTCCGTCTGCGCCTTTTTGGCTAGGGACTCATAGTGTGCTTGTGCCTGCAGGTACTCATTGATGACTCTCTGCCTTCGCACTGGTGCAGCGCAACGAATGCGGCGTCTCCGAGTGTTCACCTCCGACATCAGCTCAGCGAGCTCTTTGGACCACCACGGTATGGTAAGTGTTTCTTTGTGCCTAATTTTAGCCAGGGTTTCATCACAGGTTTCTGTGATGCTCGAAATGTATTTGTTTATTTTATTTTCTAAATCTATTTTGTTATTTATTTTTGCTATTTCTATTGGGTTTAAATTTTCCTGAGATTTTAATTGGGCCAGTTTCAAATGAAATTGGCTCCAATTGGCTTTTTTACTATTAAAAATTCTAGTAGTTCTAACTATGTTTATTCCCTTGGCTTTTTGGAGGTTAATTTTGAAAACAATACCGTTGTGGTCCGAGCTCGTCATGCCTTCCTCGACCCGCCAGTCCTCCACCAAGTCCAGCAGCTCCGCTGAGCAGAATGTGACATCAACGAAGCTGCTGTACAAGGTGTTACCTCTGACGGTGTCGAAAGTCGGGGTGTTGCCGACGTTGAGTACCTGCATGCCCATGTCTTCCAGGGTTCCCGACAGGTCCTCTCCCTTGCTGTCAGTTACCAGGCTACCCCACCAGGTGCTCTTGGCGTTGGCGTCGCCGCCCATTAGCATCCTAGTGGGGCTTATTTCCTCGCGAATCCGCAAGAGTTGCTCCAGGTATGGCTGTATGGGGCGGTCTGGTTCAAAATAGAAGGAGACTACTGCGATTTCCCAGGCGCTGGTACGGATCCTCACCACCACGATGTTGTTGGTGGTGAGTTTCGGACACTGTGTGACGTCAAGGTCGTGATCAAAGACGGCTATTGCCGCCTTCACAGTTCCATCTCCTTGTTCAGCGCACTGGTAGAGGTTAGGTTAGGTTAGGTTAGGTTAGGTTAGGTTAGGTTAGGTTAGGTTAGGTTAGGTTAGGTTAGGTTAGGTTAGGTTAGGTTAGGTTAGGTTAGGTTAGGTTAGGTTAGGTTAGGTTAGGTTAGGTTAGGTTAGGTTAGGTTAGGTTAGGTTAGGTTAGGTTAGGTTAGGTTAGGTTAGGTTAGGTTAGGTTAGGTTAGGTTAGGTTAGGTTAGGTTAGGTTAGGTTAGGTTAGGTTAGGTTAGGTTAGGTTAGGTTAGGTTAGGTTAGGTTAGGTTAGGTTAGGTTAGGTTAGGTTAGGTTAGGTTAGGTTAGGTTAGGTTAGGTTAGGTTAGGTTAGGTTAGGTTAGGTTAGGTTAGGTTAGGTTAGGTTAGGTTAGGTTAGGTTAGGTTAGGTTAGGTTAGGTTAGGTTAGGTTAGGTTAGGTTAGGTTAGGTTAGGTTAGGTTAGGTTAGGTTAGGTTAGGTTAGGTTAGGTTAGGTTAGGTTAGGTTAGGTTAGGTTAGGTTAGGTTAGGTTAGGTTAGGTTAGGTTAGGTTAGGTTAGGTTAGGTTAGGTTAGGTTAGGTTAGGTTAGGTTAGGTTAGGTTAGGTTAGGTTAGGTTAGGTTAGGTTAGGTTAGGTTAGGTTAGGTTAGGTTAGGTTAGGTTAGGTTAGGTTAGGTTAGGTTAGGTTTTTTTTTTTTTTTTTTTTTTTTTTTTTTTTTTTTTTTGGCAGGAGGGGGAAATCCCCACGGACACCTCGACTGCCTCATGGATTATGAGGCAGTCGAGGTAGTGTCGGACTCGAACCGACTAAAACCACCCTCCTGCTCTGCTCGTGTCCCTCTGACGTAGTCAGAGACCTTGTCTGACATTTAGTTTTTTGTTTACATTATTTTTAAAAGTTTTAATTAAAGTTTTCTTAGAGTTTTGATTAATGCCTAATGTTGTTTGTAAAGATTTTGTAATTTTTAAACTGTGGTGTTTTGTAACGTATTTTTGATGGCTTATTTTCAAATATCTTTTCTTTTTGAGAAATTTTCATATTTGTAAAAGCATGTCAGTAATTACGCCACTTTATTTCGCTGAATTACTTTTGCAACAATTGATAAGCTGTATTCTATTAGTAAGTTCCTGGTTTTGGTATTTGTCATAAGAGTTTTAATGCTAGATTTTGTTATGGCTGCCTCTAATTTTTGCTCGACGTTGTATCTTTCTGTTGAAAAGACCGGGCACTCTGTAAGTATATGGGCTATCGACTCTACGGCCTCTTGTTCACAGATGCACGATGGGTTCTCCTTACACTTGAAACGGTGCAGGTATTCGGAGAATCCACCGTGCCCCGTTAAGACTTGAGTCAGAATGCCAGCTGGTTTAAGCTTCCGCACAATGCTGTGGGCTTCAATTGCGTCCGGGAAGAAGATTTTAGTGACCGAGGCTGTGTTGCCACTCTTGTAACGCCGGTTCCATTCGTCAAGCGACTCCATACGGATATGCCGCTTGACGAATGACACGGGACACAGGTCGTAATCCGGCCTCTTCTTCGACTTCAGGGCAGCTTCCTTCGCAAGTTGGTCGGCTCGTTCGTTCCCCTCCAACCCCGCATGGGCTTTTATCCAGAACAAGGAGACACTCTTGTTCTGGAGCTTGCAGCGTCTGATGGTGTCCCTTGTTTCCACCGCTAAGGGGTGGGAGGATCCGACGTTTACTACCGACTGGAGGGCCGCTCTGGAGTCGCTGAAGATGCCGAATGTGGTTTCCCTGCGCTTGAGCACCTCTGCTGCCGCTCTTTGTAAGGCCAGTAGCTCGGCCTGGTAGACGGTGCTGTAAGACGGCAAGGCAAGCTTGAGGGCCTTCGTTTCGGTGGCACCATTCCACAAAGATAGCGCCGCCCCAACCTTGCCCTCAATCTTGCTGCCGTCTGTGAAAATGCGCACAGCGAAGTCGCTGTGGCTCTCGTACTGATCCTCGTCCACCAGGTTTCCGAACTCCAGGTTCACTTGGTCTGCGGGGTGCGGAGCTTCTGCTGCTGGAGCCATCCGCTCGACCTCCCTTCCTCCCAGCACTGGCTGAGGCACCCCCTTTTTGGCCTCGTACAGTGCAGCCACTTCCCTTATACGCAGGTCAAGTGGAAGTATCCCAGCCAGCACCAGTGCCGAGTTCAGGGATACCGTGCGGTAGGCTTTGCACAGCTTCTGTGCGAATCCCCTTTGGACCACAGCGAGTTGTTTTGCAACCCCTACTTTTTTGGCGGCAGGTGCCCATGCGCTGGCGGCGTACAGGATAATCGGTTCGACCGCTGCCGTATAGATGACGCGTATAATCTCCGGGTGAAGGCCCCAGCTCACCTTTGCCGCTCGTGCCAGCTGTTTGTAAATGTTCACAGCTTTTCTGCAAACATTTGCGACATGGCTGTTAAAAGTGAGCTGGTGGTCGACGGTGAGCCCCAGTATTTTTATTTCCTTGGACATGCCAATGTCTACCCCGCCCATGCTCAGGAGCGGGACATCGTACTTCAGCTTTCTGGTTATCACCATTGCACTAGTTTTGTGTGGTGCAAATTTCAGCTTATTTCGGATGCCCCACTCCCGAACATACTCGAGGGCGGCATTGGCCTGTCTCTGAACTTCCAATGCTGTGTCACCGTCGAAGATCATGACCACGTCATCGGCAAAAGCCTGGCAGTGGTCTCCCCGCTCATCCAACCCCTTCAGCAAAGGGTCTAATATAAGGTTCCATAGGATCGGACCGCCAACAGATCCTTGCACACACCCCTTATTCGTGTGCCTTAGGCACTCCACACCCGCGTACCTAAGTCGCACACTCCTACCGGTCAAGTAGCTGTCTAGCATCCGCCTGACATTCACCGGGCACTTTTCCTCAGCCAGTCTGGTTCTTATTGCCGGCCACCATGCACTGTCGAAGGCTCCCTCTATATCAAGTGATACAACAGTGATCAGTTTCTTTTGGTCTAACTTCCCTTTGATATGTTGTATCATGTTATAGAGGGCGTCCTCGGTGCTTTTTTGTGGCATGAAACCATACTGGCGAGTACTGAGCCGCGGTATGAGATGCCATTTTAGCCTAGCTACCAGCATCTTTTCCAGAACTTTACCTAGGACCGGTAGGAGGCCGATTGGCCTGTACGATTTTGGGGTGGTGTAGGATTCCTTGCCGGGCTTGCGAAGGACTACCACTGTGGCCACTTTCCAGGCCCCAGGGAAGTATCCGTGCTCCAGGCACTTATTGGCCAGTGCAAGGAACGTTCCTGGGTCCCGGGAAATAGCCTGAGCGCAGATGTCGGCTGTTAGACCGTCCGCCCCGGGTGCCTTCTTCGGGTTGAAACTATCCACCGCGGTTTTCAGCTCCAGTGGTGTAAACGGCGGGTCATGGTTTTCATCATGCGCCCACTCGTTTACACGACTGGCCGCTTCTCTCATCCGACGGTGGTGTTCGGTTTCTCCCTCTTCTAGGTCCTCGGGGTAGAAGGTCTCAGCCAGCAGCAGAGCCGACTCTTGTGCGCTGAGTGGCACTCCATCCTTCACCAACGGCAAGTCTTCCTGTCTTTTGGCGGTCCGCCCTATGACCCTATATATCCCCTCCCAAACTCCCTCACGGTCCTGCTTCTCGCAGAACCCCTTCCAGCCCTCAGTCTGTGCCTTTTTAGCTAGGGTCTCGTACTTTTCTTTTGCAAGCTGGTACTCAACGACGACTTTTTGTCTCCGGACGGGTGCAGCGCATCGAATGCGGCGTCTCCGAGTATTCACCTCCGACATCAGCTCGGCGAGCTCCTTGGACCACCACGGTATGGTAAGTTGTTCACTATGCCTAATTTTTGCCAAAGTTTCTTCACAGGTTCCTGTGATGCTAGCTATGAAGTTATTAACGCTGAATTCTAAATCTGTTTTATTGTTTATTTGACTGATTGTTTCTGTATTTAGGTTAACCTGAGCTTTTAATTGGGCCAATTTCTCATGAAATTGGCTCCAATTCGCTTTTTTAGTGTTATATTTCCTAGTGGTCCTGAAGATGTTGGTTCCTTTGGCTTTTTGGAGGTTAATTTTGAAAACAATACCGTTGTGGTCCGAACTCGTCATGCCTTCCTCGACCCGCCAGTCCTCCACCAAGTCCAGCAGCTCTGCTGAGCAGAATGTAACATCAACAAAGCTGCTGTACAAGGTGTTACCTCTGACGGTGTCGAAAGTCGGGGTGTTGCCGACGTTGAGTACCTGCATGCTCATATCTTCCAGGGTTCCCGACAGGTCCTCTCCCTTGCTGTCAGTTACCAGGCTACCCCACCAGGTGCTCTTGGCGTTGGCGTCACCGCCCATAAGTATCCTAGTGGGGCTTATTTCCTCGCGAATCCGAGAGAGTTGCTCCAGGTATGGCTGTATGGGGCGGTCTGGTTCAAAATAGAAGGAGACTACTGCGATTTCCCAGGCGCTGGTACGGATCCTCACCACCACGATGTTGTTGGTGGTAAGTTTCGGACACTGTGTGACGTCAAGGTCGTGATCAAAGACGGCTATTGCCGCCTTCACAGTTCCATCTCCTTGTTCAGCGCACTGGTAGACTCTCGCTCCCCGGTAGTCTCGCATCCTTTTGACCCCACCCACATACGGCTCCTGAAGCAATGCGAACGCAACCCTCCGCTCACTAGCCACTAACATGAGTTCTTGGGTTGCTAAGTTCTTTCTCTGCAGATTCGCTTGGATCACCTGGTAACTCTTTTGAGCACTCGGGTGTGTTCGGGAATCCCTGGAAGAGTCCCTGCTGGCTGTTTCCGCTGGCTGGCCCTTAGCAATACGCCACCGACAGCCGCGCCAATGCGTCCCACTTAACGCGAATTGGACACGCGCTGTCGAAGGCGTTGTGCTCGGTCCCACCCAGCTTTGCCAAGGCGCAGTTCCTGCACTTGGGTGGTTCGGCAGCCAGCCGCAAGGGGCAGTCGGCTCTCAGGTGAGGGTCACCACAGTGTGTGCAGAGGTCGGCGGGTTCCGTGCACAGTTTGCGGCCATGGCCGAAACGCAAGCAGCGAGTGCACTGGATCAGCGGTGACTGGTCTTCCACTCGCACCCGCTGCAAGTCGATGTGCACTCGACCCGCCGCTGTTAGACTCTGCCACACTGACGGAGACACCTGCAGAATGATGTGGTTCATGTGGGGGTTCCGTGTTCTGCGACGGTACTTCACCCCCACCCTCACTTCCACTGCAGGTAAGTCCCCGATCAGGTGGGCGTTTTGCCGCTTTAACGCGTCGGTGACCTCCTCATCCGAGTGGCAGGAGAGGACGTCCTTGAGGATAATAAGCGGATCTTTATTTTTCACCTCTTCCACAACGAGGTTACCTGCCTTTCTTATCCTCTCCGCCACCCGAGTCAGTTCCTCCTTGGACCTGAAGCCAACGACCACCTTCTGGTCCCTCACTTTTCGCAACCTCTCTACCCTGGTCCCCTCGTTTCTGGCATCAACCGCCGTCCGGAGCTTCTCAATTACCTCTTCCCCGGTGTCCTGGTCATCGACCGATGACACGAACACCGAGTGAAGAGGTTCTTGGAATTTTCGCTTTGGGACGGCTGCAGCCATATCCGCGAACGAGGGTCCCTGGCCGGCGATAAAGCGCGGGGCCTGCTGGAGATGCTCCGACAGAGCTCGCGTATGCAGTTGGCATTCCTCCAGCGCCTTTTTGTGCTGCTGGAGGTTCTCCGTGAGTTGCTTCATGAGCTCTGTCGTTGCGCCCGAAGTCGGATTCAGGTCCCTGGGGGCTTCTTCGGGTTCGACCACCTCTGCGGCACCTTTCCCTCTTTCTCTTTCTCCCTCTTTTACCAGTTGATATAGTCTCTCGACAGCTTTGGTCAACCCGTCCTTAATCTCCTTCTTTAGGTTTCGGGAGCTGTCCAGCTGTATTTTGGCACTGGAGAGACACGCCTTTGCCTCCATGGTTCTATTAACATACCTCACGGGTGGCACTTCGCGAGGCGAGCTCTCCAAGGCTTGAGGAGACTTTGTCTGGTGCGATGTTGCCACTTTTTTCTTGAGTTTGGGAGGAGTGGGCATGAGAGTCTTTTGTGGGGGAGTGGGCACGGGTATAGTTTTGGGTGTTTCCAAGTTTTGCGGTTGACCTGCTCTGAGTGTCTCCGCTTCCAACTCTCCGACACTGCGCCTCACTGAGGGCCCCGCTTGCGCTGGGCATGCTTTCTCCACACCCAAGCTCTCAACCGCAGCTTTCGGCTTCATTACAGGAGTTCTAATGCCAAACATGATTGAGCTTGATTAAAAATACTAAATTGTCAGAGGACACCTAAATAATACTGAATCCCTGTAAAAGGGGGATTCAGATGAAAATAAATAATCAAATGACCAAACTAAATCCCTGTAAAGGGGAGATTTAGCTGGTAAAATACGGTAAAATAAAATAATTCGTAAAAATAAATTTCTTGAGTCGTAAAACTGTTGTGTTGCCAAAAAGGCTAGTCAAAAATGAAAATAAGTGGTCACAATCCTGCAAATAAAGGATTTACAAGCTAAAAATAAAATAAAATATTTTGCCGTCTGTTTCGTCTCTTCCCTCTTATAGACCAATGGGCGGGTGGGCGGGGATTTTTTTATTTTGAGCTAGACCCTCGACCGAGGTGTCCAGGGACGCGTCTCCGCGCGGGCTAGCTGATTACGAAATAAAACTTATTGTCGGTGGAACAAAAATTTTGAGTTTGGGCCAAAAAACGTGGTTTTTACGGAAAAAATTACAGTTTTCAACCCCCAACCTGAATCTGGGCACACGGAACGCGGACCAAATTTCAGGGATGAAGGATGAGTACTATTGACGCTATAATCTACTGAAACAATAACTGAAATTTTGAAAACAAAGTAGATTTTGACTTTTTTAAAATGAAAATTATTAAAAATGTGAGTTTTCTAAGGGAAGTTTTTTAGGGTGCGTGCGACAGGGTGCAAAGTGGTCAGTTACTAAGCGGTTGCCTAGTTTAGTCTTAATATGCTGAAAACAGCTTCAAAATCGGCCCCTGAATGGCAAAGATATCGATACTTTTATGTTTTACGTGTTCCCTTAGGTGAATTTTGGGACTTAGAAAAATTACGATGAAATGACTATTATGAAAAAACAAAGTGTTTTATTTTGAGCCAGACCCTCGACCGAGGTGTCCAGGGACGCGTCTCCGCGCGGGCTAGCTGATTACGAAATAAAACTTATTGTCGGTGGAACAAAAATTTTGAGTTTGGGCCAAAAAACGTGGTTTTTACGGAAAAAATTACAGTTTTCAACCCCCAACCTGAATCTGGGCACACGGAACGCGGACCAAATTTCAGGGATGAAGGATGAGTACTATTGACGCTATAATCTACTGAAACAATAACTGAAATTTTGAAAACAAAGTAGATTTTGACTTTTTTAAAATGAAAATTATTAAAAATGTGAGTTTTCTAAGGGAAGTTTTTTAGGGTGCGTGCGACAGGGTGCAAAGTGGTCAGTTACTAAGCGGTTGCCTAGTTTAGTCTTAATATGCTGAAAACAGCTTCAAAATCGGCCCCTGAATGGCAAAGATATCGATACTTTTATGTTTTACGTGTTCCCTTAGGTGAATTTTGGGACTTAGAAAAATTACGATGAAATGACTATTATGAAAAAACAAAGTGTTTTATTTTGAGCCAGACCCTCGACCGAGGTGTCCAGGGACGCGTCTCCGCGCGGGCTAGCTGATTACGAAATAAAACTTATTGTCGGTGGAACAAAAATTTTGAGTTTGGGCCAAAAAACGTGGTTTTTACGGAAAAAATTACAGTTTTCAACCCCCAACCTGAATCTGGGCACACGGAACGCGGACCAAATTTCAGGGATGAAGGATGAGTACTATTGACGCTATAATCTACTGAAACAATAACTGAAATTTTGAAAACAAAGTAGATTTTGACTTTTTTAAAATGAAAATTATTAAAAATGTGAGTTTTCTAAGGGAAGTTTTTTAGGGTGCGTGCGACAGGGTGCAAAGTGGTCAGTTACTAAGCGGTTGCCTAGTTTAGTCTTAATATGCTGAAAACAGCTTCAAAATCGGCCCCTGAATGGCAAAGATATCGATACTTTTATGTTTTACGTGTTCCCTTAGGTGAATTTTGGGACTTAGAAAAATTACGATGAAATGACTATTATGAAAAAACAAAGTGTTTTATTTTGAGCCAGACCCTCGACCGAGGTGTCCAGGGACGCGTCTCCGCGCGGGCTAGCTGATTACGAAATAAAACTTATTGTCGGTGGAACAAAAATTTTGAGTTTGGGCCAAAAAACGTGGTTTTTACGGAAAAAATTACAGTTTTCAACCCCCAACCTGAATCTGGGCACACGGAACGCGGACCAAATTTCAGGGATGAAGGATGAGTACTATTGACGCTATAATCTACTGAAACAATAACTGAAATTTTGAAAACAAAGTAGATTTTGACTTTTTTAAAATGAAAATTATTAAAAATGTGAGTTTTCTAAGGGAAGTTTTTTAGGGTGCGTGCGACAGGGTGCAAAGTGGTCAGTTACTAAGCGGTTGCCTAGTTTAGTCTTAATATGCTGAAAACAGCTTCAAAATCGGCCCCTGAATGGCAAAGATATCGATACTTTTATGTTTTACGTGTTCCCTTAGGTGAATTTTGGGACTTAGAAAAATTACGATGAAATGACTATTATGAAAAAACAAAGTGTTTTATTTTGAGCCAGACCCTCGACCGAGGTGTCCAGGGACGCGTCTCCGCGCGGGCTAGCTGATTACGAAATAAAACTTATTGTCGGTGGAACAAAAATTTTGAGTTTGGGCCAAAAAACGTGGTTTTTACGGAAAAAATTACAGTTTTCAACCCCCAACCTGAATCTGGGCACACGGAACGCGGACCAAATTTCAGGGATGAAGGATGAGTACTATTGACGCTATAATCTACTGAAACAATAACTGAAATTTTGAAAACAAAGTAGATTTTGACTTTTTTAAAATGAAAATTATTAAAAATGTGAGTTTTCTAAGGGAAGTTTTTTAGGGTGCGTGCGACAGGGTGCAAAGTGGTCAGTTACTAAGCGGTTGCCTAGTTTAGTCTTAATATGCTGAAAACAGCTTCAAAATCGGCCCCTGAATGGCAAAGATATCGATACTTTTATGTTTTACGTGTTCCCTTAGGTGAATTTTGGGACTTAGAAAAATTACGATGAAATGACTATTATGAAAAAACAAAGTGTTTTATTTTGAGCCAGACCCTCGACCGAGGTGTCCAGGGACGCGTCTCCGCGCGGGCTAGCTGATTACGAAATAAAACTTATTGTCGGTGGAACAAAAATTTTGAGTTTGGGCCAAAAAACGTGGTTTTTACGGAAAAAATTACAGTTTTCAACCCCCAACCTGAATCTGGGCACACGGAACGCGGACCAAATTTCAGGGATGAAGGATGAGTACTATTGACGCTATAATCTACTGAAACAATAACTGAAATTTTGAAAACAAAGTAGATTTTGACTTTTTTAAAATGAAAATTATTAAAAATGTGAGTTTTCTAAGGGAAGTTTTTTAGGGTGCGTGCGACAGGGTGCAAAGTGGTCAGTTACTAAGCGGTTGCCTAGTTTAGTCTTAATATGCTGAAAACAGCTTCAAAATCGGCCCCTGAATGGCAAAGATATCGATACTTTTATGTTTTACGTGTTCCCTTAGGTGAATTTTGGGACTTAGAAAAATTACGATGAAATGACTATTATGAAAAAACAAAGTGTTTTATTTTGAGCCAGACCCTCGACCGAGGTGTCCAGGGACGCGTCTCCGCGCGGGCTAGCTGATTACGAAATAAAACTTATTGTCGGTGGAACAAAAATTTTGAGTTTGGGCCAAAAAACGTGGTTTTTACGGAAAAAATTACAGTTTTCAACCCCCAACCTGAATCTGGGCACACGGAACGCGGACCAAATTTCAGGGATGAAGGATGAGTACTATTGACGCTATAATCTACTGAAACAATAACTGAAATTTTGAAAACAAAGTAGATTTTGACTTTTTTAAAATGAAAATTATTAAAAATGTGAGTTTTCTAAGGGAAGTTTTTTAGGGTGCGTGCGACAGGGTGCAAAGTGGTCAGTTACTAAGCGGTTGCCTAGTTTAGTCTTAATATGCTGAAAACAGCTTCAAAATCGGCCCCTGAATGGCAAAGATATCGATACTTTTATGTTTTACGTGTTCCCTTAGGTGAATTTTGGGACTTAGAAAAATTACGATGAAATGACTATTATGAAAAAACAAAGTGTTTTATTTTGAGCCAGACCCTCGACCGAGGTGTCCAGGGACGCGTCTCCGCGCGGGCTAGCTGATTACGAAATAAAACTTATTGTCGGTGGAACAAAAATTTTGAGTTTGGGCCAAAAAACGTGGTTTTTACGGAAAAAATTACAGTTTTCAACCCCCAACCTGAATCTGGGCACACGGAACGCGGACCAAATTTCAGGGATGAAGGATGAGTACTATTGACGCTATAATCTACTGAAACAATAACTGAAATTTTGAAAACAAAGTAGATTTTGACTTTTTTAAAATGAAAATTATTAAAAATGTGAGTTTTCTAAGGGAAGTTTTTTAGGGTGCGTGCGACAGGGTGCAAAGTGGTCAGTTACTAAGCGGTTGCCTAGTTTAGTCTTAATATGCTGAAAACAGCTTCAAAATCGGCCCCTGAATGGCAAAGATATCGATACTTTTATGTTTTACGTGTTCCCTTAGGTGAATTTTGGGACTTAGAAAAATTACGATGAAATGACTATTATGAAAAAACAAAGTGTTTTATTTTGAGCCAGACCCTCGACCGAGGTGTCCAGGGACGCGTCTCCGCGCGGGCTAGCTGATTACGAAATAAAACTTATTGTCGGTGGAACAAAAATTTTGAGTTTGGGCCAAAAAACGTGGTTTTTACGGAAAAAATTACAGTTTTCAACCCCCAACCTGAATCTGGGCACACGGAACGCGGACCAAATTTCAGGGATGAAGGATGAGTACTATTGACGCTATAATCTACTGAAACAATAACTGAAATTTTGAAAACAAAGTAGATTTTGACTTTTTTAAAATGAAAATTATTAAAAATGTGAGTTTTCTAAGGGAAGTTTTTTAGGGTGCGTGCGACAGGGTGCAAAGTGGTCAGTTACTAAGCGGTTGCCTAGTTTAGTCTTAATATGCTGAAAACAGCTTCAAAATCGGCCCCTGAATGGCAAAGATATCGATACTTTTATGTTTTACGTGTTCCCTTAGGTGAATTTTGGGACTTAGAAAAATTACGATGAAATGACTATTATGAAAAAACAAAGTGTTTTATTTTGAGCCAGACCCTCGACCGAGGTGTCCAGGGACGCGTCTCCGCGCGGGCTAGCTGATTACGAAATAAAACTTATTGTCGGTGGAACAAAAATTTTGAGTTTGGGCCAAAAAACGTGGTTTTTACGGAAAAAATTACAGTTTTCAACCCCCAACCTGAATCTGGGCACACGGAACGCGGACCAAATTTCAGGGATGAAGGATGAGTACTATTGACGCTATAATCTACTGAAACAATAACTGAAATTTTGAAAACAAAGTAGATTTTGACTTTTTTAAAATGAAAATTATTAAAAATGTGAGTTTTCTAAGGGAAGTTTTTTAGGGTGCGTGCGACAGGGTGCAAAGTGGTCAGTTACTAAGCGGTTGCCTAGTTTAGTCTTAATATGCTGAAAACAGCTTCAAAATCGGCCCCTGAATGGCAAAGATATCGATACTTTTATGTTTTACGTGTTCCCTTAGGTGAATTTTGGGACTTAGAAAAATTACGATGAAATGACTATTATGAAAAAACAAAGTGTTTTATTTTGAGCCAGACCCTCGACCGAGGTGTCCAGGGACGCGTCTCCGCGCGGGCTAGCTGATTACGAAATAAAACTTATTGTCGGTGGAACAAAAATTTTGAGTTTGGGCCAAAAAACGTGGTTTTTACGGAAAAAATTACAGTTTTCAACCCCCAACCTGAATCTGGGCACACGGAACGCGGACCAAATTTCAGGGATGAAGGATGAGTACTATTGACGCTATAATCTACTGAAACAATAACTGAAATTTTGAAAACAAAGTAGATTTTGACTTTTTTAAAATGAAAATTATTAAAAATGTGAGTTTTCTAAGGGAAGTTTTTTAGGGTGCGTGCGACAGGGTGCAAAGTGGTCAGTTACTAAGCGGTTGCCTAGTTTAGTCTTAATATGCTGAAAACAGCTTCAAAATCGGCCCCTGAATGGCAAAGATATCGATACTTTTATGTTTTACGTGTTCCCTTAGGTGAATTTTGGGACTTAGAAAAATTACGATGAAATGACTATTATGAAAAAACAAAGTGTTTTATTTTGAGCCAGACCCTCGACCGAGGTGTCCAGGGACGCGTCTCCGCGCGGGCTAGCTGATTACGAAATAAAACTTATTGTCGGTGGAACAAAAATTTTGAGTTTGGGCCAAAAAACGTGGTTTTTACGGAAAAAATTACAGTTTTCAACCCCCAACCTGAATCTGGGCACACGGAACGCGGACCAAATTTCAGGGATGAAGGATGAGTACTATTGACGCTATAATCTACTGAAACAATAACTGAAATTTTGAAAACAAAGTAGATTTTGACTTTTTTAAAATGAAAATTATTAAAAATGTGAGTTTTCTAAGGGAAGTTTTTTAGGGTGCGTGCGACAGGGTGCAAAGTGGTCAGTTACTAAGCGGTTGCCTAGTTTAGTCTTAATATGCTGAAAACAGCTTCAAAATCGGCCCCTGAATGGCAAAGATATCGATACTTTTATGTTTTACGTGTTCCCTTAGGTGAATTTTGGGACTTAGAAAAATTACGATGAAATGACTATTATGAAAAAACAAAGTGTTTTATTTTGAGCCAGACCCTCGACCGAGGTGTCCAGGGACGCGTCTCCGCGCGGGCTAGCTGATTACGAAATAAAACTTATTGTCGGTGGAACAAAAATTTTGAGTTTGGGCCAAAAAACGTGGTTTTTACGGAAAAAATTACAGTTTTCAACCCCCAACCTGAATCTGGGCACACGGAACGCGGACCAAATTTCAGGGATGAAGGATGAGTACTATTGACGCTATAATCTACTGAAACAATAACTGAAATTTTGAAAACAAAGTAGATTTTGACTTTTTTAAAATGAAAATTATTAAAAATGTGAGTTTTCTAAGGGAAGTTTTTTAGGGTGCGTTCGACAGGGTGCAAAGTGGTCAGTTACTAAGCGGTTGCCTAGTTTAGTCTTAATATGCTGAAAACAGCTTCAAAATCGGCCCCTGAATGGCAAAGATATCGATACTTTTAT